>OZ020617.1:39156605-39529045 GCA_963971575.1 Liopterus haemorrhoidalis
TTTGAAATACGGTTGTGTCAAATTCATCGAATCATTGAAATTTAAAAATTTAAGAAATTGTTAAGAGTCTTATTTAGGTTTTTTTTCAGGTATGACCAAATAACTTTTATACCGTCATTTTGTCATCTGTCTGTCAGTTCGGTAAAAATTGTAGCCAAACGGCTAAACCTAGAGCATTGAAATTTGGCATGCTTATACAACTCTTTGACCCGCATATAGTAAAAATACTAAAACTTCTAAAAAACATACCCCCCTAAAAATATAAACAAATATCTGCTCATCGAAAAAAATAATATTTTTTTAATATTCTGAGTAGGGTATCAAATGAAAGCTCTTAGTACGTGGATTAACGATCAAAAATTTAGTTTTGCAAAATAAATTATTTTGACGCTATTTTTGCCAAAATTGTAAAAAAAAAATTTGTCCCACACCCTGTAGCCCAGATTGTTTAAACTAAAAATCTGAACAATTTCTCAGTAATGTACATTTGTGTGAGCCGGAATAGTACAACAGGAATTTTTGATCAGATTATGTTTTCCGAAAATAACGCATTTTTTGTGTTTTTTGCTTGACCATGTAAAATATTTAATAACTTATGTAACACACTAAACCAGCATGCTTTGATAGTGTAATGGTTAGCGTTCTCGCGTTCTTATTTGCAAACTAGGGTTCGCTCCGATCTCGAGACAATTATATTTTTTCTGTTTTTTTTTTGCATTTTTATTTTGTTTAAATTATTTTTTCAAAATTCTAGCTATATTTGGGCAAATGTTGCATTTAATTTTTAAAAACGTAAATTTAATAACCAATGGAAATTGTTGAAATTGAATACACGAAATCAGAGGGGAGGAGTTATGACTTAAAACAACCAATGGAAGCCACAGGCGCAATTTTCAAAATCTTAATGAACCTTTGCTACATAAAAAAAAAATACTGCACATATTTAGAAACCTAAATAATGGTATTAGGCATTCGAATTAAAACCATCATTCACTTACTAAATACCTGCGAAACCCTGAAATGTGTGAAAATTCACACTTCACATACATTTTTTGATAGTTACAGAAAAATAAGGTTATACAAATTGCCTTTTTTAAATATTTTATTTCATGCTAAAATGTAAATTTTACATTATTTTAAAAATATGTTCACTGCAACACATAAAACTTGTAGATGCAATAAAACCCAGTGCAAAAATCTACAAGGTAGGTGTGTCAGAGATATAACTTTCAGTTGTAGCTAGTCTTTATTTTGTTTTTTCTCCATTAGCACGTTTTTTCATGTAAGCATTCCAGTGTTTAGCAATAGTTCTAGCAAAGATCTGCATTGCATACTGAGTAGAACATTTGCAATTTGTTGCTGGACTATTGTTTTTAAATGTTTGTAGAAAACGTGTTGAAAATAAAAATATAGAAAAAGAAATTAATGGAATATCTATTTTTAGTTAAGAACTAAAATTATGAAATAATATCACATGTTTAGACTACATATCTTAATACAGATCTTTCTATGTAAAGCAAATAGACTTCTTTGGTCTAGTCCCATTAAAAGAGCAGTTGCAAATAGATTTAATCGTAGAATTTCTCTAGATGGAGTCTCATACAAAAAAAGAAAAGAAAAGAATGAAGTAACACAGGTTGCAGTGGCGGCTGGTGCAGGGAGGGCAACGGGGCAATGCCCTCCCAATTATTTACTTTTGAAAAAGAAGAAAATCTTTAATAAAAAATAATAATAATAACACGTTATTTTCATTTTACCCATTTTAAATTAATATTTAGTTTTATTGAAATGTTTATAACTTAAATTCGCCTTTCGCTTCCTAAAACAAATGTTTTTAGAATGGACATACGCCAAGCAGGACAAAAGAGCGAATGTCTCAAATATTTGTATGAGTGTAGATGCAGAGTATAAGCGGGGGTGAAGGACGAACAATAGTATGTACCTGTAGCAGCCATTGCAAGTGGGTCAAAACATATTTTGTCCGTAGTTTTAATTATCAGTCGGAGTGCTTTATTTTGTTATGTATGTTCGATGTTTTAATAATGGCATTATTAAAATAGTGTTATATTAGTATATTTGATAATAATTTACTCGCTACATTTTCTTAAGTTTATATGATTGTGTTTTATGTAAGTGGCGAATTTTGGAAAAAAATAATAAATATAGGAATAAATAAATAAATAAATAAATTTTAAAAATGAATGAGAATGAAAATAGCGTGATTTCATTTTTAGAACTGGTTTCCAAAAATAATTGAACCTATGATATAAAAATTGGACTTAAAACTTTAAGACCACCAAGACCGGAATTCATTTTAACGAGTTCCAAAATAAAATTAAAAAAATTGATGTGAAGTGTGAATATTCACACATTTCAGGGTTTCGCAGGTATATAATAAGTGAAGGCGGTATGCTGAGTGTGTAGGACAAATTTTACTTTGTAGTAATCACGGCAAAATGAACGATATTTTTAAAATAATGACGTCTGTTAATCATATAATAAGATAATTATTAAATTTACGCTCTTAAAAATTAAATACAACATTTGTCAAAATATAACTAGAATTTTGACAAAATAATTTCAACATAATAAAAATGCAAAAAAAAAACAGAAAAAATAAAATTCACTCAGTACTCGAACTCGAAACCCTTCGTTTACCAGCGAGTTTTAGCTTACGACACCAGTGCTCTAACCAATAACGCCATCGTACGCCTTGCATGTGAGTGTCTTACATTGGTATAACTTTTGTACTTTGTGAACCAAAAACCACAAAAAATGCGTTATTTTCCGAAAACATAATCTGATCAAAAATTCCTGTTGTACTATTTCGGTTCACACCAATATACATTACTTAGAATTTTTTTAGATTTTTAGTTTAAACCATCTGGGCTACAGGGTGTGGGACAAAATTTTTTTTGCACAATTTTGGCAAAAATCGCATCAAAATAATTTATTTTTCAAAAATAAAAATTTGGTCGTTAATCCACGTACTTTTATTTGATACCCTACTCATAATTTAAAAAAAATATTTTTGTTTTCGATGAGCACATATTTGTTTATATTTTTAGGGGGGTATGTTTTTTAGATGTTTTAGTATTTTTCCTATGTGCGGGTCAAAGAGTTGTATAAACATGCCAAATTTCAACTCTCTAGGTTTAGCCGTTTGGCTACAATTTTTACCGAACAGACAGACAGACAGGCAGACAGACAGACAGACAGACGACAAAATGACGGTATAAGGGTTTTTTGGTCATACCTACAAAACCCTAAAAACAAACAATAAAGTTATTTCAAGGAAATTTCATTCAAAAACCTTTTTGATGAGCTTTTTCCCTAAAAAAGCTTTTTGCCCCACCAGAAAATAATGTAACGAGCCGCCACTGACAGGTTGTAAAAAAACTGATACACAGCAAAAAATTCGTAAGTGTAAAAGTTCATTCTCAGTTTGGTTAAAAGTTTAGTGTTAAAATTTTCATTTAAAAAGTAAAAAATTCACTATTTTTAACTAAATCACCGTATAAATTCAGATAGTGTTATTTTTATGAAATATTACTTTTTCATTGTTAAAATTAACACTACTTTAACTTTATTTATTTTCTAACACTATAATTTAACCTGTATATAAGTGTTATCTTTACACTAAATTCAACCCAAAAAGAAGTGTAAATTAACACGAAAAGCGAGGGACTTCATGGTACACTAAAAGTTCATATTTTAGTGTATCATGAAGTTAATGTTCCGTATAATCCACCACAACTAGGCTTGTATGCTTAGAATTATATAACGTTAGAAACGAGAAGGCATGGTCGTAAGAGTGGGGAGCCAATAGTAATCATTCATGCATCTGTAGCTGGCAGAGAAATACGCGTTTTTAACACGAGGAACGTCCGAATATAACTGATATTTTTGGAACTCTCTATGTAGTTAATGTTTTTCAAAGTACGTATACTATAAATCTCATTGGAAACAGGTAAAAATTCCTTATGAGTACCTGTTTATATACGTCTAGCAAGTTTAAATGTTTTGTCTAAAATTTTTGCTAAGTAAACTTACCCTAATCTAACCTAACCTAATTAGTTTTATTATTGATTGTTTTAATATAGTGAAGATGTATAAATGCTTTATAAAGTTTTAATACATTTACATAATTTAGCTTTTATGAATGCGACGAAAAACGGAATGTTCTATTTCAGATATAAAATTGGTAGGTCGGAATATATTGATATTTTTTAAAGTTCCCTCTTTTAATAATGTTAATATTTTTTAAAATATGTATACCATAAATCTCTTTTAAACCATTTAAATGTGACTTAAAGCGTATAAACACTGAAATTTTATTATTCAAGTTTTTCTTTAAAAACCTTAATAGGAGCTTAATGTTAACAAATACTTATTAAATAATTGCTTGGATTTCGGAAGGGGTAACTATCAAATACTTATTTAGATTTCAGTTTTGAATAAAAATATTGGAAATAATAAAGTGAATCATTTTTATGTTTTGAAAGAAATGTACTATATCCGTTTATTTGCTAGTTAGAAACAAAGTTATATTAATGCATATTATAACAATTTCATAAAATTTAATATTTGTTAGATTTGTAAGCGAGGTAATTTTCTTTCAGAAATAACAATTAAAAATTAATTTAATACTATCATTCAATTAGGGTAAAATAAGATATGCTAAAAATTAATCTGTAACTAAATCTGTATCTGTGCTAAAATTAACTTGAGATCTATGTGAACTAAACATGAAAAGGAACTCGTAAATACTATTTATGGTATCTTAATATGAATAATGATACTAAAATGTATCAAATTAATATATTAGATGTATTGGGACCATATGTGGAAAACATTTAATCTTTGTCTTTAAAATAAATATTGATTTTGGATTATTTTTCTAATGAGATACTTATCTAAATTATCACCAATAAATTGTAACATGTGTATTAATATAATAGAAGATAGACAATTCAAAAGGATGTGAGACAAACTTCATTGCTATATAATCTTTTTATTAAATGCCACTTTTGCTTGATTTATTCGGCTCATCAATTCTCTTTTGCATCTTGCATCCGTTGTTATCTTACATTCTAAGTAGGTAAGTGAACTCTTTAACACTTACTATTTATTGACTTTAATAAGAACTATTTATTGTCCAGTAATATTTGAGCCTCACTTCTGTATCTGCTTCTCACCAACACTTTTTGTTTATATTCATACCGTATTGGGTTTAATACCCAATTTAACACCCTTAATGGGAATTACCCATCTCCGGAATATTGCTGTGAATTCTTCTTCACTCGTTGCTTGTACCGCAATGTTGTCTTCAAAAAGGAAGCATTACCACTCTGTCTCTCCCTATATAGTATTGACTCTAATGTATTAATGTTGTATTCTCAAATTCTTATACATTACATTACAAATACCAAATCATTAAGCAGAAACATTTTACAAGAGAAATTTTTGGACACTTGTGAAGATAAAAAATCAGTTGTGGCCACCACAGGACAGAGCGCATATCATATCAAAAAGTACTTGTATAAAATACATTCTAACAGCAGAGTAGAAATAACTTGGCCTAATATTTTCTAATTGAGATATTATTTATCATGACCATGGAAACGTTACATATAAGTATGAAAAAATTGAAGAAAATTTTGAAATAATTTTTAATATTTTTTCGTTTTATCAAAAAATGTCTGAAATAAAAATTGTTAGTTATTGCTTTTATAGCAACTTTTGTTCAATAAATTTTTCGAAATATTTTTCTGTTATGAAATATTCGCAAAAATCTTAAAATCGACACGAGTAAACTCCCATTTTTAGTCAACTGATTTTTACCAAAATTTGATCAACTCGTGACATAGCAATTGATCAGCTCGTGAAGCTTAAATATGAAGTTTCATAAAAATCCTTTTAGCCGAATTTGCTCTGCACGTGTACACAGAAAGACGGACAGACAGACGGACGGATAGACCGACAGACGGACAGATGGACAGACAGACCGACAGACATCATGCTAAAAATAGTCAAAACGTTATGTAGGGACCTCAATTCGTGGAGATCCATCGAAATCTCGAAATGTCAAAATCGGTATGATCACAATACGTCTCTTATATATGTTGTCGGTCGGTAAAAATTATTTTAGCAAGAAAACAGTCAATCATGTCTCAATCAATTTTACCATATTATACAAACTTGTATTAAGTATTTATACGTATTGTGTAAGCGTAATACTTGTCATGTTCTTATAAAAATTCAACTGTATATACCATGATTAAGTTAAGCTTAATTTATACTCACTGTAATTATTGTAAATAGTTTACATTTTACAATAAAGGTTATTATTATTTTATATAAAAATAGATTTCAAAATAACTTTATATATAATCAGCACAATAACCAAAGGTTAAAACTGAGTTCTCAGTAAAATCCCCGTACTGCTAAAAATTCCATTCATTTCTCTGAATTCAATAACGAAAATTATGAATAGAAATGAAATAAAATATCCCATTAGCAAAGTTAGGATTCCTGAGGTTGACTCGTGTTCGTTACGGCATTCCTTCAGTTTATCTCACATCATTTTCATATATATATATATAGTAACATTCATTCCTAAATTATATCTCCAGCTGATTTGAAATAACTGTTTCTAAATTTAGTTCAGCGAGATTTCGTAGTAACCGATGTGTTTAACATTAGTTTTGTTTTGATAAGTATCTTAACTTATTTAAGAAATAGCAGTTGTGACTATAGAATTTTAATGAAGAAAATTAATGAGGGGTCTAAATGTAAAAACTGCTGTGTTTGCTTTTTAAAAAGTATTAGGCATAACATTCTATTTCTTATAGAAGTTAAAATAAGCTGGAATATAGTTCGGTAACAAAATCCAGCTGCTAGTAATGTAAAATAGTAAAGTAAAAATATGGTTCCACGACATTTGAACATACGACAGATTAACATACGATACTTTAACATGGACAGATTAACAAGCGACCCAAGAAAATAGACACATTTTAACACACGACAAATGAACACTGTGACATATTATCATTAACCTCAACAACTACAGACCCATATCTATACTTCCTATCTTTACCTAAATTTTTGAAAATATTCTCTATAAACAAATAACTACAATTTTTACTAACATTTCACCAATCATAATTTATTTTCCAATAGTCAATATGGTTTTAGAAGCAACTTAAGCACAACTCATGCAATTTTAGAATTCATAAACTGTACATCTGACGCACTCGAATCGGGCGAATATTGTCTCAGTACTTTTTTTGCCCCAACCAAAGCCTTTGATTTCTATTTCTCACAACATTTTACTAGACAAACTACACTATTATGGTTTTGATGTCAATAGCTGTGCCTTGCTTAAATCCTGTTTATCAAATCGACAGCAGTTTACCCAAATTGGCAGTAACAAAAAAAAAACTTCCTCTTCTTCTCGGCGTTCCCCAAGGCTCAGTACTTGGCCCACTACTATTTCTAATATATTAATCACTTCTCCTCCTTCATGGATTCTAAACCAATACTTTATGCGGAGATACAATCATATTGACTACAAACTCTAATTTAAACAGACTTCAATCTGAAAATCTCACACTAATTGACAGAGCTAATTCCTGGTTCACCAGCAATAAACTATCCTTGAACACTACCAAGTCCCAAAGCTTACTCATAACCACTAAGACACATGACTATGACAATCCCCCGTTTGTAAGTTTCCTTAGTATACATGTAGATCCCCATCTAAGATGGGACCAACATATAGAGTTTCTGAGCCGTAAACAAAGGTCTACCATATATCTAATTAGAAAACTAAAACAAGATGTGAGTATAGATGTGGTTCTAAAAGATTACTTTTCCCTTTTCCACTCCCAGTTAAGCTATGGTTTATTAATCTGGGGACATTCACCAGCTGCCAAAAGAATTTTTGCCCTACAGCATAAGGTTGTAAAAATTATTGCTTCTGCTACGTTTCAAGCCGACTGTCGTGATCTTTTTGTAAAATTCAATATAATGTCCCTACCTTCCATTTTCATCTTTTACTGCGTAATCCATATTCACCAAAATCTAAAAAATTTCCCAACCTGCAGTAAAACCCACTACCATAATACTCGGTTAAAAAACAATATCCGTGGTAACTTCTTACGCCTTAACAAATCGAGGAACTCCATCAATTATTTTTCAATTAAATTTTTCAACCTTATACCTGTGGAAATTAAAGAACTACCACCCAAAAATTTCCACGAAAAAATCAAAGCTATTCTGACGGCAAATCCCATGTATAGCATCGATGAGTTCAACAACTTTAGTTCTGAATAACTTATATTTTTATGTAAATGACTGACTAGTAACGTTATCATGTAATAGTATTTAGTCAATACACATTATTATTTTTATTATTATTATTATTATCATAGCAACAGATGAACATAAGTCAATTGAACACACGACATTTGATCTCACATTTCATTTTTATTTTTATTTTTTATTTATCCTAGCATATAAGTTCAGCGGTTGGTCAATGGTTGGTCATCGTTTAGTCAGCAATTGGTCAGTGGTGGTCAGCGGTTGGGCAGCGGCACAATACAGACTTTCAGATTTATTTAATAACTAGTGCACCCGTTGCCAACTGTGTTGGCAAACAAATCATTACCTTAATGTGTAACTTGCTCGACACCTCAGACTTCTTTCTCTAGCCATACGCCTAACTTCATCCAATTCAAATTGAATCAACTCTTCGCCCATTATTAAAAACTGGACAAATAATGAGCATTATTCCGAATTATTAATTCATTAACTTTTTAAGATGGTGCATTATATTTATAATGTTAAAACTAAAAATGATTTAAGACGTTAAATTTAAAATATATTTATTAAAATAAATTTTCCATTTTCTTATATAATATAAAAATACGCACACGGAAAAAACGCACACGGATTAATACGCACACGGAAAAAAGCACACATGAAAAAATACACACACGGCAAAAAGGGCACACGGAAAAAAGCGTACTTACACTATATCTCAAATCAGGGGGTAAATTTACAATATCCCACTGAACACTGCGCAGGCGTCACACACACGTCATTTGTTCAATATACAGAGATTCTAAACAGGTGGGACTGTGCAGAACTTTTAAAACACAATTGTTTTTTGGTGGTTTATAAAAGAAAAAAAAAACAGTTATCAACCATAACCTAAGATAGTGCTTTTAAGGTGAATCACTGTCCCTAGCCCTGCACAGAACACTTAAAATACAATTTATTTTTAGATGGTTTATAAAAAAAAAAATAATAATCAACCATAACCTAAGATAGTGCTTTTAAGGTGAATCTAACCTAAACTAAAAGGTAAATGATATTTTAATGTGATAAATAAACAGAAACCATTGTTTTAGAGCCACTGATAATTCTTGAATTATTTAGTGTAGTCGTTATGTGCTGCCATCCGTATAGAGTTTGCAGTGGGATATTGTAAATCTTGTCCTATAAATCGTAGAAATAAAAAAATAATAAAGCATTGAAAAAATAATAATAAAGAAAAAAAGTCACATTTTTCTTACTTTCATCAAAACCAAATATTTTTTAAAATCATTATTTTTCTGCTAATAATAATTTTAATCAAAAATGTCGAATATCACGGAAGGATAACGTTTTTCTGTGTTTTGTTTCGTAAAAAAACCGATCCGTGTATTTCACAACTAAATTAATAATTGTGAAGTGATTTTTTAATGAAAAACACAACTGTCATTTTTACTAATTTATTGTCAACACTCAAAACAAAAATTCACAGCACACTACTGTCCAATACACAAACAATAATTTCTTACAATTCTATCAATTATTATAAAAAGTGTTCGTAGAATATTCACTATTATTGCATCTTATAATAATTATAAAAAGTGTTCGTAGAAAATTCACTATTATTGCATCAACAATATATTTTAAACAATTTTGACATAAATAATTAACAAATGCGCGCCTCTATCGGGGAATGAAGAAACGACCGGTCGAACATACGAACCTCTATGATACGAACATACAAACAGGCGTATTATATTATAGGATATTTTCAAAATCAAATAATTACGAGAAAAATTATGTTTGGTAATTTTTTAGATTTTTTTATACTTTTGTTTTGATCTATGAGATAACTTGGTATATCTTGATCTTTTTGGTTATTTTAAAGAATCTTATACTTCGGTATATCTCGATGTCGGTAGGTAAAAAGAATTATTTCGTTCTAATAAGTTTGTTTATTATTGAAGCGATTATAGGTACATTGGAACAATAAAATCAATAAAACAATGCAAAGCGTTTACATATACACCACATAAAATAATTACAAATATTGTTAAAAAATAAATAAAAATAAAAATGAAATGTGAGATCATATGTCGTGTTCAATTGACTTATTTTCATCTGTCACTATGATAATATGTCACAGTGTTCATTTGTCGTGTGTTAAAATGTATCTATGTTCATCTGTCGCATCTTAATCTGTCCATTTTAAAGTGTCGCATGTTAATCTGTGGTATGTTCACATGTCGGGACACCAAAATAAGAATTCAAAGTAGATATGTGCCAGATATCCGTATTCGTATCCGCGGATATCCGCCAGAAAAGAAAATCCGTATCCAAATCAAGGATGAGTGTCTGAATCGGAGTCATGAGTCGGGAGTCAAAGAGTCGAAGCTTTTTAGAGGAATCGAGAGTCGGAACAACTATCAATTCCCGATCCTGATTTAATTTTTATCAAGGATGATAACAAACCGAAAACGAAAACAAAATAAGGATATTACCAATTAAACAATTTTTAAAGAACGGAAACGGAAACAATATTTGGTTTTTTATCAGCTGACAGACTATCTGCGGTCAGCAAAAAGATGGTTAAAAGTGTCTCCGAATTACTACGAAATAATAAGTGGCCATTTGATCTCATGGTAACATTTTATAAAAATGGTATACATTATTCTTTGAATAATAATTAATTCAATACGGAGTTACTTAAAAAAGATTTGTTAGAATAATAAATTTCCAACAAAGTAGAAATTGTAATTTAAACTTTTAATTATTTTGTTCAAATATAATACATACTTAATTATTAGTCTAATGTAAATTGTAGGTACTTATCTTTAAATTAATAAAAATACTTGAAAAAGTTTCCTTCCTTTGTATTAGTTTTATAAGTTTTTGCTTATAATAACCACTGAACTAATATAGTAACTTTCTTAGTAGAAAATAATAATAGTAATGCAATCACAAAAATTTAACATGAAAATATCGCTTACTTTGCAACAGTATTTGGTCTATACTGTAAAATGGCAAAGTGGATCTGGAGGATTTTTTATTTAGATCCATCATATAATAATATATTTAAGGAAAATTTGGTTATCTACTCTCTAGCACAATCTATCTTATTGCTAGTTTTATGCTGCCTCTCTGTAGCAAATTTCTTCTTTTTATTGCCTTTTTATCTTAACCTTATCTATAGTTCCTTCCATTGATGTTGCATAAGTTTCAATCCATCATCTTAATGCGACTCCTTGATTTTATAGTGTATCTGGGTTTATTTTTTTCGGCTTAACTTTATCATACAATTATTCCTATCTATTCCAACGTAGTCGTTCCATTATTCCTTACTTGTTTTAGGGCACGATGCTCTTTGTTACATGGATTCTTAATGAAATTAAATTGTATTTCAAAAATATCTAAAATCCATACATTACATAATGTTATACTAAAATTATTTGGTTACTAGTGGACCTGTTGCCAACTGTGTTGGCAAACAAATCATTATCTTAATGTGGAACTTGCTCGATACCTCATACTTCTTTCTCTAGCCATACGCCTAACTTCATCTAATTCAAATTGAATCAACTCTTCGCACATTATTAAAAACTGGACAAATAATGAGTATTATTCCGAATTATTTATTCATTAACTTTTTAAGATGGGAAAACGATTCATTTTCACTCGTGCATTACCTTTATAATAATAAAACTGAAAATGATTTGAGACGTTAAATTTAAAATATATTTATTAAAATAAATTTTCCAATTACTTATATAATATAAAAAAACGCACACGGAAAAAAGCTCAAATGAAAAAATACACACACGGAAAAAAGCGTACTTACACTATATCTCAAATCAGTTTGAAATATATCGTGAGAAACTATTACAAAGTAAAATTTAATTGCTTGCCCGTTTACTTTTATAGTGTAGTACTGACTTTTAAATGTAAATTTGTCATTTCAAAATATTCCTTACGCTGTAAAACCTACTTCAGATATGTTGGTTATGATCATTATAACTAATATATCATTTATCTTTATGACATATGTCAAATGGAATGAAATTTTAAGAAAGTGAAATTTTTACCATGTTTTAATACCAACATGACATACAATTTCAAAGGTGCAAACTATTGAATGTATCAACTTGTAATTTTTACCAAAATATTTTAAATATTTCGAACCAATTTTAAATTTACACAAATAAGTTGTCACCTAGCGCGTTTAATGACGTTTGGATACTTCGGTAAATTTCGGTAAGTTACGTTACATGTCGGAATCTTGCTGCTACTATTTTTAATGAAATATATTAATTTATTATAAAAAAGAAGCAAGAACGCCAAAAACTAATAGACAGATAAAAGAATCACTATTTAAATCAGGGATGAGCAACCTTTTTTTACTACGGGCCAACTAGAAATTTAAAAATTTCCTGTGGGCCGCATACGAAATTTATTAAAATATGAACACAAGATGATAAACACAAATTATCTATTTATTAACAAAATAACAAAATTATTTTTTAAAAAATACACAAATAAAACATATAATAGAAATGCTAGGTATAAAAAAACAGTCAAAGATAATTATTATGGGGAAAAAATCATAAACAAATTTTAATGAGAAGTTTGGCATTGCTTCTTTGCAACCAATTGCTCTATATTGCTCTTATTTATGCTTTAAAATATATATGTATCTTCTTTAATTTAATGGCCATTTTTGAAATTTGATAGACAAAAGCTTTGACGGGCCGCACGAAAAAGTACTCCGGGCCGCGGGTTGCTCATCCCTGATTTAAATAATTAAAAATCGTAGAAATAAAAAAATAATAAAGCATTGAAAAAATAATAATTCGGTAAACTTCGGTAAGTTACGTTACATGTCGGAATCTTGCTGCTACTATTTTTAGTGAAATATATTAATTTATTATAAAAAAGAAGCAAGAACTCCAAAAACTAACAGACAGATAAAATAATCACTATTTAAATAATTAGAAATCGTAGAAATAAAAAAATAATAAAGCATTGAAAAAATAATAATAAAGAAAAAAAAGTCACATTTTTCTTACTTACTTTCATCAAACCAAATATTTTTTAAAATAAATATTTTTCTGCTAATAATAATTTTAATCAAAAATGTCGAATATCACGGAAGGATAACGTTTTTCTGTGTTTTGTTTCGTAAAAAAACCGATCCGTGTATTTCACAACTAAATTAATAATTGTGAAGTGATTTTTTAATGAAAAACACAACTGTCATTTTTACTAATTTATTGTCAACACTATAAACTAAAATTCACAGCACACTACTGTCCAATACATAAATTAATACTACTATATAATAAGAACCTCGCTTCAATTGTTTCCACGCACCCAGACAGCCAGGGACACAGATTGGGGTATTATATTATAGATAATAAAATTAAAACAAAAATTCGACAATCTTATTTTGTTTCGTTCACAAACAATATGGAAAATTGCGATCAAGAGATAAAGGAAATGATACAATTTAACTAAAACAGCAATGACCCCGTTAGCTAAGTTCTGGATGGATAGAAATATGCATAAAGATGTTACGTTTACTCTAATCAACACTCTAGTGTTTCGTCTATCTCCTTACGCATCTGAAACTTGCACAATCCGTAAAAGTAATCAGCCGAGATTTGACTGCTTTTAGATGTACTGTTGTCGAATGCTGAATACACGCGCATTTTCCGTTTCTTGATCCAAAATACACAATATTGAGGAAATCATTGTTAAAGTTAAATCAAACGGCAAACAATCATCATGATAATGGGTCATATTTATAGAAAACTTACTTCTGAGCCTTCTGAATTGACCCTTCGCACGACAAAGGATATTAAGATCATCATCGCAGCACTATAATCCTAGATGGATTGCGAATTCAAACACTAACTTCCTCAATTCTGTCATATTTACCGCTATGATTCTCCAGCCCTCTATATTTGCCCTATTTTTAAATCTTTTTCCACAACATTCATCCAACGATTTCTAGGTCTGCCTTTTGGTCTACTTGGCGTGCACTGTAGTAGGTATGTATTTAAAATTATTTTTAAGCATATTAAAGTTGAACATGCGTTGCCTATACCCAACCAACTGAGTCGTTAGGTTTTAACGAGTGCTAAAATATCCGTATCATCATATTCCACCTGATTTTCGTGGTTTATCCGTAATCACCTTTCATTCTTATTGGATTGGATGGTATATGCGTCAGAGTAATTTTCTTTCCAAAATACCACGCAGATTTTCCTCGGTCTTTGTTAAAGTCCACGTTCCCAAACGCTATTCCGAACCATATATTATCACTGGGCTGATGAGCATTTCATAAATTCGCACATTGGTGGGTTTAGTGAAAAGTCTAGCTTTCAGGGCCGGCGCAAGAGTCTTTGGCGCCCGTAGGCAAGACTTAATTGAGTGCCCCCAGGCAGGGCGTAACTAGCTTTTTTCGAGCCCTGGGTAATATTAAGTCCTGGCTAAAATATAAGTGATTTTCAAGTGATGACCCAAAAAAAAGGTCATCATTTCTAAATTTCAAATGATTACAAAAAAGGTCCTCACTCCTAAATTTCAAGTGATGACACAAAAAAGGTCCTCGTTACAAAATTACATTTCAATAATTACTTTTACATTAATTTGGCGCCCTTTTGAGTCACACGACAGCGTCCCCTCGCGCCTGCATGCCTTGCATGCCCGCTTCCGCCGACCCAGCTGGCTTTGATTGAAGATTTGGATTTGGCGTGCAAGGTTGTAGTAGAACTAATTTCTAATAATGCTATTTTTATGGACATGGTTTCAAATCCTGACTATGGCAAATAATTTGTGTAAAAATTTTGATTGAAATTACGGGTTTTGCTTAGCAGTTCGCAACAAGCTATAAAGTGTAGGTATTTATCTCTATGCGCTAAAAAAGCACGTAATACTGACCATATTACTCCTGCATGTAGACAGATTGAATATATGGTCACTAATCCTAGAAACAGGACACCAAGACTCATCTCGGTCTATCGCACCACAATGATGATGAATGCTTCTTTTAATCTCGTCACTGATTTTGTTGCGATTATTGTATAGTGAACCAAGATAAGTGTATTCTTATTTATAAACATCTTCAATACAGTATTGTATTCTATTACTGCCGTTCACTTGTGTACGCAGAAAAATATTTCGGGGGAGATTTTTCACAACACTGGAATTTATACGTATTGAAAAGGCGAGCAATCTTGAAATGCGATAATTATAATTTTAGTTCATTTCAAATTTTCTGAGGGGGGGATATCTCCCCCTTATCTCCTCCAGCGTATGCCACTGCTGCCGTTTATTCTTCGACAGAAAGGCATGGTAGCTTTATTAAAACTAGGCTACGATCTCAATCTGGGATCACAATTAATCATAAATTATGTTATTACTAAGAAGAAGAAGAAGGCTTAAAATATACATGGGATCCCAGCCCTTCTAATCCTAAATGACCTTTGTTTTGATAGTCATTTTCCAAATTAATATCTATCGGCGCCACTGGTTTTGTGAAACAGATTAAGGAAATAGGAAGAACCAAAAACATTTGTGTCGAACACGACTTTACATTGTGGTAATGTTAAGTTGCCTGAAAATGACAGCTTATTCTGTCCAGAAAATGAAAATTCGACCTTGTTTTTCTCTGCAGTTTATAAACTGATCGATAGACAAACAGCTTTCGTGCAGAAAATTACTAAAAGTCTATTGAATCGATTTTGAAAAACTATGTTAGACTTTTATAATATGCAAACTTATAACACTGTAAGAAACTTTTTATAGTATCTTTAATAAGTACAACTTGACATGTAAAAGCTCTTTTTACGTATTAAAAGCAGTAAAGAGAATTGAGAATTCTAAAAATTATCTTTGAAGCGAATTCGAAACAATAAAAGTTCAAGAGAAAATAGTCCATTGTTTACCACCAGCGTACCTAAGTATATGAAAAGTAAACGTAGATGTTTATATTGGGCAGTCTGGTTGTTAGGTGTTGTTAAATGGAGACGCAAATATTGGAAATTGTTTGGTATATTTAATATGAATTATTAATCTAACAACTAATACAAAATTGTTATAAAATACATCAACAATTAGGTAAATACAGATCTTAAGAACGAGGAAAAAGTATAACTATATCTTCTTCTTCTTTGGGCACTGTTAGCTGAGTTGACTTTTGGCTTCACTCACATAAGTCCTCCATCTTGATCAGTTAATTTTTCGGTCTTTCCATGTATCCTGTATACCAATTCGTGTTAGATCTTCGGTTTGCTGAACTCTCCATCTTTTCTCCCCACTGGTCGACGTTTATTTAATATTCACTCTCATATCCTTCCACCCGTTATGTCTTCCGTAATCCTCAACACGTGTCCTATCTACTGTAATCGTCTACCTCTCAGTCCTTGTGTAATACTCGGCCTTGAGTACAGTTCTCGGATAGCTCTGTTCTTACGGATTCTCCATTCACCATTAATTTGAATGGGACCAAACATTCGGCGAAATATTTTATTTTCGAAAACTACGAGGTGTTATCGATCTCGATTAATTTGTCGATCTTTGTTAAGGTTAATGTTTCGGAAGCATGCATAAGTATGGAACCTAACTATAGCTTGGTATAACCTTATAAACATAAATGGTTCAGGTTATTTTGCGCCATCTCATATAAAGTAAACGGTTCCCCGACATTTGAACATACGACAGATTAACATGCGACACTTTAACATGGACAGATTAACATGCGACAGATAAACACAGACACATTTTAATACACGACAAATGAAAACTGTGACATATTATCATAGCGACAGATGAACATAAGTCAATTGAACACACGACATTTGATCTCACATTTCATTTTTATTTTTAATAATTAAATATTAAAAATACTTAGCCATCTGATTATCTATTATAACAATGTTTGTAATTATTTTATGTGGTGTATATGTAAACGCTTTTCATTATTTTATTGATTTTTTTGTTCCAATGTACCTACGGAGTGATTATTTAATGGCGAGACGACGTCACTGGAAGTTTTAATAATTTGCCGTTTCATGCATATCGTGACAGGCGATTATGCGCGCATGCGCATAATCTTTTTTTCTTCAAAATCAAATTTTCTTCAAGGTTATTATAGTCATAGTATTCTGCTAGGAGGCACGTAAAATTCGGTGACGTCGTCTCGCCATTAAATAATCACTCTGTATAATCGCTTCACTAATAAACAAACTTATTAGAACGAAACCATTCTTTTTACCTACCGACATCGAAATATACCGAAGTATAAGATTGTTTAAAATAACCAAAAAGATCAAGATATACCAAGTTATCTCTTAGATCAAAACAAGAATATAATTAATCTCAAATCTGAAAGTCTGTATTCTGTCACTGACCAACCGCTGACCAACCGCTGACCAATCGCTGACTAAACGATGACCCCCCGCTCAACTTATATGTTATTATAAATAAAAAATAAAAATAAAAATCAGCTGTGGCCACAACAGGACCGACCGTAACCACAAAGTACTTGTATAAAATACATTTTAGCAGCAGCATTCTAGAGTAGAAATAACTTGGCCATATATTTTCTAACAGAGATATTATTTATCATGACCATGGAAACGTTACATATAAGTATGAAAAAATAGATATTTAGAAAAACGTCTCAAATAAAAGTTATTAGTTATTGCATTTATAGCAACTTTTGTTAAATATTTTTCTATTGCTAAATATTCGCAAAAATCTTAAAATCGAAATGAATAAACTCCCATTTCTAGTCAACCGATTTTTACTAAAAGTTGATCAACTCGTGCCATTGACGTCAAAAGCTTAAATATCCAGTTTCAAAAAAATCGTTTTAGCAAAATTTTATCATCCACCCTGGCCGCCAATATTTACAGACGACATACATTTTATAGAACAAGGGAGGGAAGATAAATGAAAATAATCGAACACTGTACTCTATAATATGTGGGAAGATTTATAATATAGTCATTTTACCCTGGTAAAGAGGAAAATATCACTATATTTTTAGTAATGCAAATACTAACATATATGGAGATTGTTGGAAATGTAACAATATATTATTACGAATATAACGTTTTAAAAGAAATTTGTTTATTTTATAAACAAATTTAATACGGTACGCTAATGTACAGCAGCCTACTTTATTAAAATAAATATCGCATAGATTTCGGTAACCATGAATACACAATAATATAACAAACAGTATTTTATTATTCGTGAAAATCATTTGGTACGTGGTCAGACCTGCGTTTTCAACAGAAGAATATTCTTATACGGTGAAGAGTATAAGTATTTTACAGACCTTTCAAGGGATTTGTTTTGAGAACGTAAAGGTGAAAAGGACGTTGAGTTCCTACGATTTATTCGGATTTATATTGCCACAATACAAATTCACTACAGAGAGCCGCATAACATCTTAAGGTAAAAATGTAAATTATTGTGTTGTATTGCTTGTATATTTTTGTATAATTGTATGCGGCGCTTAAAACGCAAGCATTTACCGAAATTTAATGGATATGATCTTATTTTAGGCTCTCCTTCCCAGTATTTCTCCTTCTTGGTGCGTCGCAGGAAATATCCAGAGCCAGCTTACAACATTGGCGTACTGGTTTGGATAATTTGGGACTGGACGTACCGAGCGTCGAAAGAAGGCAAGGATAGAGGAAACTTCAAGAAAAAATCCAGATAAGCCTTTTAATCAAAATTATTTGTGTTATTGTTTATATATTGTTGATTTTAAATTTTGAATATTAGTATATATATATATTTTTTTTATACGTTAGATTTTATTCGGAATGTGTAGGAATTTCGTGGCGCTGGTCGACCAACCCGGGAAAACTTTGAAATCCAGCGCATTCTGATAAAATCGCTTTAACCAAATTTACCTTTAATTAATATTTTTATTATTTGTTTGTAATTTATAATATTATTATTCTAAATTTATTTTTGGTATTTATATATTTTATTTACATTTCGAGTTTCAATTATAATAAATTTTATTGTTTTGATATTTACTATATTCAGTTGTTGTTATTGTCTTATGTCCCAAATATCTCATTTTAGGTTAGGTTTCGCATAGTGAGACTGATTTAGTCAGTCTTCGTTAAAATCTAGTCTGTGCGTGGGATCTACTGGTCGGTCCCAATTATTTTATTTCAGACCAGTTGGCGCCCCTTAATTTTTTTTATAATTTCATCTAATTTTAAACCGCACGACCGTCTCGGCTGTTTAAAGGCTAGCCACAAGACTAAATAAACCTATAGCCGGCGTTTTATAGGTCACATTTATTGCGCCCAACGTGATTTTTAGTGAGTATTTGGGATAATAAGGATAACGTAGTTGGAAAATAGACGTATAGTAATTATTTTGTTGTAGTGTTGAAAATTAGGTAAATTTATAATTTACAATATTATTTTTTATTTTTTCAATATAGGTAGGTAAATTGTAAAAATATTTTAAATAAATTTCTAACTGTTGCCTGAAGAAATTAAATTACTTTGAAGAAATAAAGCACTTTATTTATACACATTTTTCGTACATAAGATTTTACTTATTATTTTCTTTTCACAATGCTTTTGCTTGTAACGGATTTTTTTATTTACTCTTTATTCACCAACAAAAATTTTGTTATCTTTTCATATTTATTGTGGTGTTATTTTCCAACCTCTTAGGAAAACATTTTTTCTGATAAAAGTTTAAATATAAATAAAAAATATTGCGGTAATTCTCGGTGTTAAAATTTACAGGAATTAAGAAGAGACTTTATCCAGTAATTCAAACAGAATCCAACAGAAAGAAAATTTAAATTACCAGTTCTGGAAGAAAAGTGATACTACAATATTAAGTAGACACCTCAAAAGTATCTAGTATGATGTTAGCGATGTGGAGGTCGTATGATGTCATTGTCAAGTCCTGTTTGATTGATCGTTGGTATAGAGTGGTATATGATGTTAAAAATATCTCAGATAGTTTCGAATCGAATGCCGCGAAGTAGTTTCTTCATTTTAGGGATCAAAGACAAAGAGCCTTAAGTCAATACTCAGTATCAGAATATTTCCAAGAGTGCATTTTCAAGGTATACATATCGCAAATATACGCATCAGCTATATTAAAATATTTGTATAAAGACAACAGTTCATTAAATTTTTCCGAACATACTTATAATACACGAAATCAAAATCAAGCACGGCCCAGCAAATTAAATAAAGAACTGGGCAAGGCAAGTTTCCTTTATTATAGCCATAAGGTGTATAATGAATTTAAAACATACACCAATAACCAAGATATTTTGTTACACAATAATAAATATAAAAAAGTTATAAAACTCTTCGTAAGAAACCTTACGGAAGATAAATTAAAAATCATATTTAAAAACTTTTACATATCGGATTGAAATAATCAAACGTAAATTATAACAAATAGAAACCCCGATTATTGTGTTTTGTGCTCTCAGTTTTGTTCAAGTTTGCGCTCAGTTTTGTATAGTTTGGTATAATTAATTGTATATGTATGTAAAATGTTTATAAATTTATTACTGTATATTATTATTATACTGTTGTAAGATATAGACCATTAAAGTGCAAATATCAGAATGAAACCACACACAGACCTCTACAGGCCTCAGTGGTGGTTTAGATTGCCTAGAAATGGCACTTTGTCTTTATTTATATAATTATTGTTTAACTTATATATTATTTTATGTGTAATAAGTTTATAAAAAATAAAGATTATTATTATTATGGGGTTTGTCAGGTCTTGACAAGCGTCCACTAATCTCAAACTTCAGCAACCTTTTGAGCCGCGTCATACTAGAGACTAGTGGAGCTAAATACACACGACTGCATCCCAAACCCTGGCGATATGCAGCCGTGGAAATTACGCCAGATCCAGTGCCTGCACAATGCGGAGCGACCCGAGCAGCACTGCTTTCTGCATCCTGCAGATCAAAGAGTTGGCAGAAGATCTACAGGCGGGAATGGACTCGATTTCCCTTCGATAGGAGGCTTTCATGCCACCCTAAACACCAACTATCAGGACTACAAGCTTAACTTTATACCCGGGATACAGCTTTCTAAGCTCGGACAAGAGGTCCATATACTTGGACTTCTTTTCCTCCTCCTTGAGAGAGATATTCTTCTCAGCTGGACTTGAGAATTCGATCACAAACATCTGTTTGGTTTCGATATCCAGGAGGGTTATGTCCGGCTTAGTGGCTGTCAGTAACCTCGAGGTGGGGAAGGAGTAATTCCAATAAATTCGGTACTTAGAATTTTCCACCACCGATTCTATGTCAGAAGGGACGTACGGTATAACTGGTATTTGGTCAATACCATAGGCATGTCTAAGATGATAGTAGAGCACGCGGAGAGCAGCATTATGTCGAGACACGTTATTATTATTATTATTATTATTATGGGGTTTGTCAGGTCTTGACAAGCGTCCACTAATCTCAAACTTCAGCAACCTTTTGAGCCGCGTCATACTAGAGACTAGTGGAGCTAAATACACACGACTGCATCCCAAACCCTGGCGATATGCAGCCGCGGAAATTACGCCAGATCCAGTGCCCGCACAATGCGGATTATTATTATTATTATTATTATTATTATTATTATTATTACATATCCCCTGACTTAATATACGGAATAAAAGCATGGTCGCTCATTAAGATTACATCCAAAATAATTCAAGCTTTTGAGATGTGGTCTTGTTTGTTGAAGCTTTAAAGAACATCAAGATGTAAAAACTGGAAAACCTGGGCCACATTATGAGGAACGCAAATAAATATCGCCTCCTTCAACTTATCATGCAGGGTAAAATCGAAACCAGTAGAGGGCTTATGCCTCGAGTGGTACACCTCATCCTCGTGAAATATGACCTCCATTATATGCTTGTTAAATATAATACTATTGTAAAATTTATTGTGTGTTATGAAAAGAAAGCTCTTAAGGCGTAGAACAAGGAACCGAAAGTAGTTTTTTTTTTTAATTTCTTCATTTTAAGACGTTTTTTTCCAAAAATCTACTAAAAAAATTACTGTCCCGCAACCTTTAACCCAATGGGGTTAAACTAAAATACTGAAAAAAAATTATGTAATATATATTGATATGAACCGGACACGTACAAAAGGAATTTTTGATTAGATTGCGTTTCTGGAAATTATTGCAGTTTTTGTGATTTTGACAAAATTTATTATTTTTTTATTCGCACTCGGCATAAATTTTTAATATGTACCCACAATATATTATCACTATAAAATCTACAAAACCCTAAATTTTATTATTTTTCATTCATTAATAAGTTATTAAGACTTGATTTTTAGGGTTTTGTAGGGATGACCGCCAAAAAAGCCTTATAACGTCACTCATGTGTCTATCTGTACGGTAGAAATTATAGCCAAACGGCTGAACATAGAAAGTTGAAATTTGGTATACTTGTACAACTTTTTGATCCACATATAAGAAAACTATAGAAAGTTAAAAAATACAATAAATATATATATATTTTTTTTTAATTTTAAGTGGCATTAAGAGGTTTCATTTGAATGAAACCTCTTAATGCGTGGATCTACAAGCAAATTTTTATTTTGAAAATCGTTTTTTTTTTTATTTTTGCCAAAAATGTGTCAAAAAACTTTTGTTTCCCACCCTATCTCCCAAAGGGATTGATCTAAAAATCTAAAAAAAAATCTCCGTAATGAACATTGATGGGAACCGAAATAGTTCAACAGGAATTTTTGATCAAATATATTTTTCGAAAAATGTCGATTTTATTGTGTCGTTGATAAAAAAAATATATTTAAAATTTTTTTATTGTGAGGTATCAAAAAAAGCTCATAAGACGTAGATTGCGGAACGATATAAAGTTTTTTGAAATTTGTTTCTTTTAACACGAATTTATCCAAAAATTTGCAAAAATATCATATCCCGCACCCTTTTACCAAAGGGGGTTAAACCAAAAATCTGAAAAAATTATAGGTAATGTATATTGATCTGAGCCGGAAACGTACAAGAGGAATTTTTGATCTGATTTTTCATCAGAAAATATGCAGTGTTTTTGAAAAAAATTATTATTTTTTAATTCATGGTTAAATTATGGCTAATAATGTTATGGATTTTTTATATTTATGGCTAAGGTAGTGCATGTGTTTTTTTGGAATTAAAAATATTAAAAAAACAATTTATTTTTTTAATAGTTGCGAACTGAGTTACTCACACTACACCACACTACACTCTACACTGTAAAATATTTCTTATAAATCTAATGAAGACTTGAATACGAAGAAAATTCAGAAAAAAACGCTGGGATATTTGGCAAATTATTTAAATTTGGTTTAAAAAAAATTAAATGGAAGCTCATAGTTCTCAAATAACGAATAAAAGTGATTATCAGAAAAACTGTTGATTTGTTGATATGTGATAAATATACCTTGGCACCCAGTATTATGTTGGCTTCTTACACCTATTAAATACCTGCAAAACCCTGAAATGTGTGAAAATTCACACTTTACTTCAATTTTTAATATTTATTTTATCTTGGTAAAATATGTAGCAAATATGAAAAGAACGAAAGATTTAGGTATACATGACATTGAAAAAGAATAAACAGAGTAGAATGGTAGATTTTTATTAGCAAATTCTAAAAGTTTTAAAATCAATTCTTTTACTGTATTATACTTCCTACACATTTACGGGGGCGTTTTGTAAAATATGACATTTATTTCAGAACAGTTCTATTCATGTTTTAATGGTTAATTCAGCATTTTCAGAGCGCATTGATTACGAAGATGGTTTTAATAAAACTCCTAAAAACTCGTTAAGAACAGCCTAAAAGGAACAAAAGAAACGTAGTAATAATTTAACAGCAAGATAATTTAATTAACAGACGATGGTGTAGCTGACAGCTAAATTTTAAATTACCTAGAAAAGAATTAATTTTATAGACTAAGATCCAGGAGGAAAGATTTAAAGCTAAACAAATTATACAAGAAATGAAACTTAGATGATTACAGTGGAATGGTCCTTACCACATGCAAGGATAAATGAGGATCGGATGGTAAAAAAATCTTTTTACCTGGATTTGTTTCACGCATAGGACATTTTTTACTGTCAAAAAACTGTTATGTAATTATAAACAAACAAAATAGCATTATAACCAATCGACACATATTTGGGTACGACGAGGTAAATTGTAGTTAAATCTGCATGCAGCAAATATTTTTTAGCTAATTTGTTCTATTGTGACAACTGCCTATTTTTCTTATTATTATACTTGGTAGTTTATTTTTTCCCCATCATGAATCTACTGCAGTTCTCAATATAGGTGCTGCAGGTAAAAATGATTTAATTTTTGTAAACAATATGTGTGTCAAGTGGTATTCAATTTTCATCAAGTATAATATTTTTCTAAAGTTTCTAAACTATAAATTAATTTGAGACATTATAAACTACACATTAATATGAAACATTAACTCGGTGTGTTTCTCCTTCAAATAATCAATTGTTTGGCGTGCTGTGTGGGAGCTTGTATTGTCATCATGAAGAATGATACGAAGTTTTTGGTTGTTTTTGCTGATTTTGTCGATGACTTCTGGCAAACAAATTGTTGTATACCATTCAACATTAACTGTTCTCCGATCCTCTAAAGGAATGGTTGCGACATGTCCGGTACAACCGAAAAAACAAGCGATCATTTTCGTACTTCGTGAACGAACAACTGTTATGGGTTTCGATTAAGCTTGGAAGACCCAAACGGTGCATTGTTGCTTAGTTTCCGGTTCATATGAATAAATCCAAGTTTCGGCACCTATAACGATGTTGTATACGGATTTTACAGTGCCTAGTTTGATTTTTTTTTTTTTTTTAGCATTCCCTTACACCAATCAACACGAGCCTTTTTTTAGATTTGGTCAAATTATGCGGAATCTATCAGAAACAAATCATTTTCACAGATAAATATTCATGCAAAATCGAATGTGTTGCAGTCTGCGATAATTCAAAGAATACCTCTATCTCACGGTAAGTCACATGCCGATTTTCTTCAATCATTCTGTTGTGCGTCTGTCAGCGATGAATCTCGTGAAGGTCGACTAAAATCGGTTGTGATTCAAAAAACCTTCGATACTGCGCGCCAAATGATCGAAGAAGATCGGCCTGTGACTTACCGTGAGATAGAGGCATCCTTGGGCATATCGCAGAATGCAATACATTTAGCTGTGAAAAAGATCAATTCCCGATGGATTCCGCATACTTTGACCGAAGCTCAAAAAAAGGCTTGTGTTGATTGGTGTAAGGGAATGCTAAAAAAAAAAAAAAATCACCGAGATACTGCAAAATCCGTATACAACATCGCAACAGGTGACGATTTATTCATATGAACCGGAAACTAAGCAACAATCCACTGTTTGGGTCTTCCAAGTTGAACCGGAACCCACAAAAGTTGTTCGTTCACGAAGCAATGTCTCATTTACCTGATTTATCAACTGACAACTTTTTTTGTTCCCAATATCAAACAAGAAAATGCGTGACAGCGATTTTCATCACCTCAAGAAAATGTTGAAGCCTTCGAGATACCAACTTCAGAGTGGAAAAAATGTTTCGCGAATTGGTTTGAACGCATGCAAAAGAGTATAAATCTTAAAGGCGAATATTTTGAAAAGCAGTAAAACAGTTTGTTCCAAAAAAAGATTTTTCTTGCTTAGTTTTTGTAAAAACTTAAAAGGTAGCCCTCGCACCACTTATATCAATTATAGTCATTCAATAAGATCAGTAACATTTTGGTTACATAAGATTACGCAATTCGCAGTTCAAATTTATTCATATTCAGCAACAATATTTGCATGCAATCATAGTACTATAAACATTTAGGGTTTTATGTAAAGTAGATATATGTACATTGTGTCACATTACATTAAATATCAATAATCCAAATTCGCGTTTAATTTAATCAAAACATTTTCCCACACTCAATCACCAACCAGGTCTGAACCATGGTTAATTTTATACGTCTAATTACAATTACCTGAATTTCTTTTCTTTTGTGAAATAAAGAAATCAATATACATTTTCACAAAGTTAATGAATTGTTACTTAATCTCTTTATCCACTTCATTTGTTTCTTCAAAGTCGTTCTTTATAAACAAATTTCTTTAAAATCAGACCGTTTTCTTTCGCTATGTTTACCTGGTCCCAGAAGTGTAAACTTGCCTTTAATCTTTCAACCCCTAAGGTAATGAAACCTCGGGAGTCTTACACGTATCCCATTTCAGGCAATTTTTAAACTCTCTAAAGTGTTTACAGTATAACACTTAGAGTTTGGTTAATATTTAGGGAAACTTATTCTAAGAAGAAGGGTTATGTAAAAGCTTTTGATTGAATGAATCAGTGTTTCTCAAAGTCTAGTCTGCATACCAAAAAAGTAATGTATGTTTACATACGAGGACTAACCCTAAGTTTACACAAAAACTAAGAAACAAAAAATTTTTTGGAACAAACTGTTTTATTGGTTTTCAAAATATTCACCTTTAAGATTTATATACTTTTGCATGCATTCAAACCAATTCTCGACACATTTTTTCCACTCTGAAGTTGATTTTGATATTAAAAAATATGCTTTTCGAAGGCTTCAACATCTTCTTGAGGTGATGAAAATCGCTTTCCACGCATTTGTTGTTTGACATTGTGAAACAAAAAAGAAAAGATAAAGCAGGTTAATACAGGCAATGAGACATTAATTCGATGTTTTCTCCTTCAAATAATCAATTGTTTGACGTGCTGTGTGGGAGCTTGCATTGTCATGATAAAGAATGATGCTACGTTTTTGGTGGTTTTTCCTGATTTTGGCGATGACTTCTGGCAAACAAATTGTATACCATTCAGCATTAACTGTTCTACGATCCTCTAAAGGAATGGTTGCGACATGTCCAGTACAACCGAACAAAAAAGCGATAATTTTCTTGGAAGTGCTTCGTGAACGAACTTTTGTAGGTTTCGGTTCATCTTGGAAATCCCAAACAAAGGATTGTTGCTTAGTTTCCGGTTCATATGAATAAATCAAAGTTTCGTCACTTGTAACGATGTTGTATACAGATTTTGCAGTGCCTAAGTTGAATTTTTTTAGCATTCCCTTACAAGCCATTTTTGAACTACGGTCAAATTATGCAGAATCCATCGGGAACAGATCTTTTTTACAACTAAATGTTCATGCAAAATCGAATGTATTGCAGTCTCACGGTAATTCACGTGCCAATCTTCTTCAATCATTTTGCGTACAATATCGATGTTTTTTTGAATCAACCGATTTTGGCAAACTTTACGAGATTCATCACTGACGAACGCACGACCACGACGAAATTCTGCAAACCAATTGTAAACAGTCTTGCATTCTATGCATTGTTGTTGAGTTAGGCCTTTACTAAAATCGTAAAAAATCATCCAACGAAAACTTTCACGAGTAATATATCCATTTTTTCATAAACTTGCTTTTTTTAAACGCTCACTGTCAACAATCTACTCGGGCAATTTATAAGCTGCTACTGATTTTACAATAACAAATGTAAAATTTTACGAATATAGTAATGACACATTTCAATATTGCCATCTAGTGGTCGTTTGTAACAACATAAAAGATAACCTTCGTATCCCTCTCAACATTTTTAAAACATATTTATTTTTTCATGAAATACATAGTTGATGCATGCCAAGTTTCAATTTTCTATTTTCGTCAATTTGGATGCAATTTCTACCGTACAGACAGATGAGTGATGTTATAAAGGTTTTTTTGGTCATACCTACAAAACACTAAAAATCATAAAAATCATCAACTTTTGGAAAAATAAACTACGTGTTTCTATCTGGAGTCTCACAAACATACTTAATTACAAGATGCGAGTGCATCAACAACTAGCCAGTTCTCCAGTTAGTCAGTGTCAATCGTTAGCATTGTGTAATTTTCTAAAAATAAAATACGGTAATTTGACACCACATAATATTTTGTTTTAAAATAGCTTTGAAACTGTAGGTTTGAGGGCCCATGTTGATTAAGTTTTTTCTTTCTTCACTTATTCTGTTCGGTACTGTATGCTCTTAAAATATCCGATCTTCTTATTTTTACCGCTTATAAAGATAGAAGATATTAACCTACTAAAATATTTTTGTAGTAAATTAATAATTCTTACTTTTTCTGTTCCAACATTCCCCATTATTCATAGCAAATCCTATATTTATAAATGTAATTTTCGGTTATTTGCTAAACACCCTTTCCCTAAATGCTGTTTAATGTTAGGTCATTTATTTCCAATTTATTTACCAATCACCAATCACTAAAATCAATACTTGAAGCTGTAATCTCAACAGTTTACGATAATTTGACAAAGGCCAACATTACTCCGTATTTAGGATACGGTTAAGTTCAACTAGGTTGCCCTAGTTAAAGGCTTACTTAAGCTTTTACTTCATCCACAACATAATATTATACGGATATGTTGGAAAGCTTCGGTAGCACTTTTAAATAGAGTGCGAGATAAGATTTGAAACCATAAACATTGCTCTATCTAAACATTATTGTAATCTATTGTAACGGTTTTGTTTGTTTATGATTATTGCTCTGAAAATGTTCATTTCTGTTAAATAAAAGTTATGGCTATGAATTTAATTGTGTTACAAAACAAAACAAAAAAACATGATTGCTGGGATACATTGTTATTGCCAAATTCTCTAATTGTCCATTTCGCAAAACACACTAATTTTTGTTGTTGTTAGCGGGCAAAAATTGTCTTATTCACAAACTAAAGTCTATTCCAAACTGTATGTGAACCTGGTAGTTGAGTACTGATAAGTGACATTACTGGTGGCAGCACTGTGACAGAAGGAAATATGACTGACGACAGTTATACTTAGCCGTCAAATTGCCCATAGCGAACGGGTTAGTTTAAGCACAATACATTTTTATTTTATTAAAATGTAACTAAATATTTGCTTTATTTTTGAATTCTTAGCGCCACACATGAATAGTGTATAGCAGAATGTGGGCAGCAAATTGCAGTATTTAAAGTTTTATTTCAGTGGGTCTATCGAAGAGTAATTTGCAGGTGACCAAGTGTTAAATGCCGGGCACGTAATTTTATATGGCACATTAGAAGCCGAGTAGACAATAGGGCAGAGCAGCAAGTTAGGGAAAGAGTGAAGAAAGCAAGAATGGTTATGGGGAAGCATAGGAGAAAGGAGGTTTAACGACGATATTAAGTGGAGGATGAAATTATTTGTGATAGTGAAGAGCATACTCATGTACGGAGCAGAGATCTGGGGATGGACGGAATGGGAGATAGTAGAAAGGGTACAAGAGGGATACATGAGATGGATTATGGGTTTAGAAAGAACGACACCAGGTTATATAGTGAGGGAGGAAATGAAGAGGAAAAAGCTGAGAGTGGGAGCCGGGGCGAGGGCGGCGAAGTGTGAGCAGAAACTCAGAAAGGACGAAAGAAGGAAGATATATAGAGAATGCTTGGAAGAAAGAATGAATGAAGAACAAAAGGGTAAATTGTCAGAATGGGGAGAAACAAGAAAAGAGTACTATTGGAGATGTGGGATGGACCCAAGGGAAGCTGAGCGACAGAGAAACGGAGGAAGAAACATAGTGGAAGAATTGAGGAGGTGAGACAAGGAGGTACAGGAGCTAGAAAGAACAGTAAGAATAGACAATTCAAGGAATATGAAAAGGTATAGAGAGATAAGGACGGTAGGAATACCTAAATATTTGAAAGGGAGGAGAGGAAAGGCAGGGGGCAGAGTTAGGAGGATTGCCAGATTAAGATGTGGAAATGAAGAGCGGAGCAACAGGTATTGGGCAAAACCAGAGGATAGGCTATGCAGAATGTGTAGGGAGGAGGAGGAATCCTTGGAACATCTATCAAAAAGGTGTGGAAAGATGATAAAATGGGAGGAAGAGATAAAGGAGCTGTTGAGTGAATAAGGAAAGGGAGAAAGATGGGCGACAGTACCCGAGGAAAGAAGGAAGGAATGCAGAGAGGTAAAGCAAAACTGAGAACAGGAAGGAAGAGCGATGCAAAGGAGGAGGAAAGAAGAGAGGGAAGAGAAGCGAAAAAGAAACGAAAGAGGGGAGGAAGAACTGGAGTCAAGAAGGAAGGAGACCGGAGACAGAAGCCGAAAAGAGAATAGGAAAAAAGAGAGGGACACCGGAGGAAGAATGAAGAAGAAAGAAAGTCATAAATTGTATTATTATTATTATTATTATTATTATTATTATTATTATTATTATTATGATTATTTTTCTAATGTAGTAGCTAAAACCCTAAACGCCGCAAGACCTAGGGGAAATAAAGAATTTTATATATAGATGCCGAGTGTCAATCGTCTACATTTACAGTATATGCATTCTGTTTGCAAACAAATGCATTATCTACTGTGACTCTTGAATTAAAATTAGTTTTAGTTGAACAAGAGCAACTGAAAGTTAAATCTGCAACTTGCACCTGTAAATCAGGCTTAAGCAACAAATATATTAGTGCAGTTGGGTTTTTCTGCAATCATCTAGCGAAAAATGCAATTAACAGTCTCGCGTAATATCAGTTACTTCATTGCAATAGCTCTAAACATATTCCCACGCCTTCCTCCTGTCCATAACCAAATATTTTCCCTATTTGGACCATATAATAATTTTCCCTCCTTTTTTCTTAGGAAAAATAAAAAACTAAGATGCCTATCTTTCTCCTTTCTTGAATAACAGCCAAAAGCACTACAATTAGTTCTGCTTTTATAGTTTTTGACTACTTCTGTTGACATTGTAACAAAAATTCAACACTAAAATATACGTAATAACTACGAACAGTACTGCTATATTTAGTAGAATAATTTGGATACCAGTTAGTATATTTAAGTGTGCTACTTCTCAATGGGGGGTCGGGAAGTAGGTGTGATAATTTAGACAATCTGAAATGTGACGAATAGTTTAGAATAACTTGTATTCATTATCAAGGCTGTAAGCAAAATACATAGTATCAGATAAGCGTGTAAAAAGAGAATACAATGTGTGTGCAAGTCTTATTTGATAGGGTGAAACTATGATAAACAAATAAGAACTAAAACAAAGTCCATGAGCTGGATACTTTGCATTTTGTTTTGATTCTCATTTGCTTTCCATAGTTTCACTTTATCACATAAAGTTTGTAATTCGTGTGTAATTCGCGTGTAAATAGTGAGTTGTATTCACTATTAAAACGCTTAACTGATATGTATTTTGCTTAGAGGCTTGATAAATCACGGTTGGCTGATTGATTTAAGATGTTGGGATTAATATATTACAAAGTTCTACTTACTGTGTATATAATGGCAAAATCAGCGAGAGGTTACGGATATGAACTCATCGGGTTCTCCAGCCGGTTGCAATTAGAATGGACTTAAGAGTTGTTGAATTAAGCTCGAAATTTTAACTTATTTAATTAAATTAGTGACCGTGGTTTGCAATACATGTTTTTTTAAACCAGACTTATAATTTTAGAGGTCGATATTCACAAACATTTAAAACACATGAACTTGAACACTAATTTGACCACCAAACACCAAAACTCTCACTACCATCTTCGAATAAATTTCTGTTCATCTGGTCCAATGCGTCCAAGGCGTGTATCCCAAACGCCTGGAGCGAATATCCGCACCTTTTTCCATCGCTATTTAAGATGTCTTTCTTTCTACATATTTGTGCGAAAAGAGATTTTCTACAATGGCAAATATTAAAACGAAACAACGTATTTATATATTTGACACGAAAAGTGTCTGCTGAAGAAATTGTAAACTGTAGAGTGTTTTCCCACCAGAAAAGGCAAATTACATTCAGTGCATTCATCGCTTATGCGCTAAATAATGAAACTAAAGGCAATACGATTTGAAGAAGGTTCTACCTCCATTGCTTAGTAATGAAGCCACTGTGCGAATCCAAGTTTCTCTGCATGTGAAGTCACTTGCCTATTCTCATGCAAAAAGCACTGTACTAAATATGTTATTTTATATTTAAATAGTTATTCTTTTAAATCGTTGAAAAACACTAGTCTCGTTCTTCACCGCGTTACTTTATCACCAAATCTACGTTAAAATCGTCTCTTGATACTGTAGATAAGATCTGTATAAAAATATTCTGAAAAAATCTCTTAAAGTTTTAAAATGTTTACCTGTTTTAAAATTTATGCTTTTATTTATGATTGTAAAGTCTTTTTAGGGTCAGAATATTCAGCTTTTTGATAAATATTCATTCCTGACCTACAAAGAGACCTATAATAATTCAGCGGTTTCCCTTTTCTTGAAATTTTCATAACACTGGCAACGCTGTTTGAAATATCGATGTTCAGGCTTTGACGACAGCTAAATTAATTAATCCACTATAAAGCTACTTTTTATTGTAAAATATTAACCTTGTTTACTATGGGAATAAAAGCTTTCAGGTTAAAAAAATTGAATGAAAATAATTAGAAAATCGTTTTAAACTACAGAACATATTTACGAGTTTTGATAAAAAAAAATACTCGGACTGCACACGTTGCACAATATCTATTAAGTAGATAGAGGGAAAAGTGACTTATAATGCAACTGCCATTTGTGAGATAATTGCTGTTGAATTTGTGACGTTTAGTTATATAGGTGATCCACAATAATAGAGAATTTACGTCATCAATAAAAGTTATTAAAATAATGACGTCACTTTCTAGGAGGTTTATATGTGAAAGTATATTTTTAGTAAATACGGCACACTGCCACCACCTACTTAATATTATTACAATATCAAGTATGTATTAAACTTTCACACACTGTTTTAATAATTTCTTCACCGGGCGATTTTCAAAACTGACCTGACTGGAGAGCTGCGTATGAGGGTGTCCTTACAAAACAATATAAAAAAACATTATTTTGGGTTGATTCATTTTCATTTCTCAACATAGTCTTCTTTTAGCTCAATACACTTCGCCCAGCATTTCTCAAATTTTTTTAAGCCATCCAATAACTAAGATTCCGGAAGACTCTCAAAATAGGCATCTGTTTCGGCAATAACCTGCTCGTTCGACGTGAATCTTTCTCCGGCGAGTCATTTCTTCATGTTTGGTAACAGGAAAAGTCGCTGGGGGCCAAATCTGGTCAATACGGTGGATGCGGCAACGATTTGAAACGTAACATGCATTTTTGCCATCGAAACTGCACAAGTGTGCACCCGTGGATTGTCTTGATGAATGAGCACTTTCTTCTTGACCAAATTTGGGCTTTTTTTTGTTCGCTCAACCGGTCCAACAACAACGAATGTATTATTCGTTTATTGTTCGTCCATTTTTAGTAGTCAATGTGAACGATTCCGCGTACATCCCAAAAAAACTGTGCCCATCACCTTGCCGGTCGATTTCACAGTCTTCGGCTTTTTTGGAACCGGCTAGTCTCCAGAAACCCACTGTTTCGACTGCTCCTTTGACTCTGAAGTGTGGTGGTGGAACCATGTTTCACCAACGATGCAGAAACTCGTTAGGATTGCGTAGGAAAAACGCCAAACCAGCCATTGAATCGACCAAACGATTGCGTTTATTATCCACTATGAGAAAAATGTGAGCGGCACCCATCTGGCCGATATCTTTTACATACCCAATTTTGTGCAAAATTGAAACCACTGAGCCATGTGAATTGTCTGCAGCCAGGCGGAAATACAACCGGGCAAAAGCCCGGTGGGCCGATCACTAAATAGGCCGGTTGGGCCGATCATAAAAAACATGACAAAACATAAAAAAAGAATTTGGAGGTTAAAGTGTTAAAAATTATCTATTAATATATCTCATATAACTAAATAACAATTGTTCATAATATGCCAATTAAGTAATGAGTAATGAACACTATTGATTTGATGTAGGAACAATAAATATTAAGGTAATATAAAAATGATGACTAACGAGCCGACATAACAATGCCGGCTTGTGGTGAATTGGAAATATTGTGATAAAAGCGTTTTATTAGAGGCCGCATGTGTCAAATAATGTGCTGCTTTTATTGAATTATTCGCTTTCGCTTAATACTCTAAATAACATATTCCTTTTCACTAAATTCACTCTGTTTAATATTGACATTTGGTTTGTGAGCATCTTCCACATACATTTATTACATGGTCTTCAAATTTACTTAACATACACGAAGAGATTGACATAAAAATAAGTACTAATTTTACTGTAAAACGGCTATAGAAAGTAGTTGATAATCCTATTCAAAACTGGAAAAAGAAATTTTAAATTGAAACTCACAATGTAATTTTCGATAAATTGTTTTCGAGTTAATAACAAAGATTTCGAATTAATGGAATGTTATATGATGACAATGCACTTTTATCTCCTGTAAATTTCGACAAGGTAAGAAATGGAATAATACCTTCAAATAGGTTAACAAAGCTAGTTGAACTATTGAACATTTGTTAAGAAAATGTCGGCAAAGATCAATTACATGAATAATTATACAATTTGTATCAAACTGAGAAAATTTTAAAAATATTCTAAATATTTTTTCTTCTCACCATGTCAACGAAACAGTACACTAGCTATGAGAAAGATGAACAAGATGAAAAGGAAAATGAAGAAATAGCATAAAGGGAGGAAGAAGTGGTAGTAATAAAACAATGAGTCACTTTGCAAGAGCTGTAAAAATTGTATTCATTCAAAAAATGTTTTATTATTAGGTATTACTATTATTTTTTACTTTACTCTTGAGCCGATGTCGCAATTTGCCCGGGCCGGTTTAGTTCTACCTATCCACCCCTGTCTGTGGTCTGAACAAGTTCGCGCACTTTGACTCGTGAATCACTCCACCATACTGTGAATTTTGTCTCTAGATCCAACCGATTGTGTGCATTTTATTCCGTGCACGGTCAAACACAAAATAGACGGTGTAAGGTTTCCTTGGTTGTACGTACAAAATCGTAAGAAAAGGAAAGAAAACAATTCTCATTAACTTTTCCGTCCTATTTCCTTAAACAAACATAAAAGAATGTTAACCACTCAATAAATGTAACAAACTATGCTCAAATGTAAATTACCCCTGCACAAGATAAATCGATATTAAATTGTTAAATCTCGGGGAAGAAAACAAGCAAAAACAAGTTTAAAACAAGTGAAATGATGTGTACTCTATTTCTATATGATATATGATCTGACGACTTGAATCCAAGTACATATGTACATATGTATGTTAAAATTAATGAGTTTACAGATTAATTATGTAATTAACATTCTAAACAAACAGAAAATCAATGTAAACCATTTTTAATTACTCCCTTTTAAATTTTTCATAAAGGTGTCGGTTTAATTATGAAATACGTCGTTTTAAATGATTTTTGCTCGGGTCGGACCTTATAGACTCTTTTGTTTATGACACAAATTAGTTTCATAAATGAAATGGTTTGTTTCTGCTTTAATAATTTGATATTCTAGCAAATGGAGGGAAAAAAAGGTACGTTTCTATCATGCATCAAACGTTTTCATCACGTAGCGTTTATTGCGCGATAATTTGAAGTGTTCATTCGTTGCGTCATGCATCGTACCATATCAGAACTTTTAATGTTTAGTTTTGAATTTGACACTTAATGAAATAATTGTCTAGTTACAAAACACGTTCATCATCTATCTGAAGAAGAAATAACAAAGGTCGTAAATATTTTTATGGTTATAGTATGCTTAAGACAAAAAGCAAATATTGGACATTATCTAAAGAATTGTAGGCACAGAAAACATTAGTTTGAACACAGATATTGTAGATACCATAGAAGACGACCAAGATCACCATAGAATAGGTCGAAAATGTCAAAGCAAAATTAAAGAATTATAAAACACCAGGTACAGATCAAATTACAGCGAAATTATTAAAAGCCACACCTTTTAGTAAAAAAGAATATGGGAACAGAAAACCATTCCAGAAGAGTCGAAAGATGTCTAATATGTCCACTGCACAACCAAAGTGACTGGTAAGAGTGCTCTAATTACAGGGGAATAACTCTGCTTAATGCAGACTACAAGATATTGTCAAATATCTTACATAGTAGGCTATTCCCCTACACTGAAACAATCTTCGGAGATTATAAATGTAGAAAAGGAAGATCAACAACAAACCATGTTTTTTGCCTTGTGGCAAATTTTAGAAAAAGGCTTTGACTTCGGATCTATTACGAACCATCTATTCGTGGATTTGAAATCAGCGTAAGACAATGTCAACAGAAAGAAATTGTGGAATTCGATGCACGAATTTAATATCCAATAGCAAAATTAATCAACCTTACAAAAGCTACATTGAAGAAAGTGCTGAGTGTAGTAAGGATTGAAAGCAAAACATCAACGAATTTCGAAGCACAAATCGGGTTGCAACAGGGAGATGCATTTTCATGCCTGCTCTTGAATATCGCTCTAGAGAAGATAATTGGTGACTGGGAAATTGCAGTTTTCAATAAAACCAACTGTTAGCATAAGCTGATGATGTCGATATCATATGCAGGAACAAAATGAGTTAAGTACAGCTTTCTTCACATTAGAACAAGTAGCGCATAAAATGGGTTTAATATTAAATAATGATAAAACTAAATACATGTTTGTTTCCAATAAAGCTATATGCCACCATGAAACATTTCCATAAGTAGATGTAATTTTGAGCCTGTTGATGAATTTATCTATCTTTAGACACTTAGAATTTATCTAAGGGTCTAATATACAAGACATTAATAAAACCTGTGTTAGTATATGCGTTTGAGTCATGGACACTATGAAAAAATGACATATCCGTATATAATAGCAAAATTCGACGTCAGATTTTTGGTTGAACGAGCCGGACAAGTCGTTCATACTGAGCGTATTACTTCAGTTACTTTCCGAAAAGCACTTCCAGGTCGTTCCAACCAATACTCTTGACGAGACTGCGGGACGAAGCAGGATTGTGTCAAAAAATGTTGGAACCCATATGCTTCGTTACCTATGAAAAATACTAGGCATGCACCCAACATTTTTTTCTGAGAAGGGTCTTAGAAACTAGTGTGAATAAATATCTGTGTTATATATTGTTACGAATGCAGACCGGCAAGCTACGAAGCTAACCGTTTGGGCCAGTACAACGACCTTGGTATCTTCAGAATGTAACAGACACGTCGCGATTAAGCTGGTACGAATTAGACTCAGGTTTAAAATCACCGAAAAAATGTTCAAAGAACTCAACTGTTCTAACAAAGCCATTCCAATTGATGGCGAGAAACTGAACAGTTTAAAATTCGCAGGCGATATTGATTTAATTGCGAACAGCCACGAGGAACTCAAAAAAATGCTGGTATAGCTATAACAAAAGTCAAGAAAAATTTGCCTTAAGATTAACATAGGCAGGACAAAATACATGTCCAATGATGCACTACGGCATCAAGAACCTAAATACCTCATGTTATATGATGGTGATGTAAAAAGAGTACACTCTTTTCTTTATTAGGATCAAGAAATACGTCTAAAAAAAGAACAAAGTGCAAAGACGAATATCACAGGGATGGATCAATAAGATGACATATGTTTTTAACCCAAAAAATCCCAACATTCTAAAAGCTCAAACTTTTGATCAGTGTATCCTACCAGTGATAGCCTATGATACTGAGGCATGGGCTTTTAACAAAAACATCATCAAGTTGTAGGTATCATAAAGAGCCATGGAAAGACATATGCATTATTCTGCTAGACCAAAAAACAACTGAGTACAAAGTGACTGATGTTGTCACAAGAATATGTCAACTAAAATGGAGCTAGACAGGACATTTTAGCAAAACTAAAGGTAATAGTTGGACCCAAAAATTAATGAAGTGGAGACCATGACCGAATAAACGACCAATAGAAAGACCTCCAACTAGACGATCCAATAAAATCGAAAGTTATGCATCCTGCAAAACTGGTTAGCAAAAGCGAACAACAGAGCGGACTGGAAAAAAACTAGAGCGGACTAAAAAAACGAGACTTACAGACGACGATGGCTAACATCTTAGATGATGTTGATGATAAAACCACCCTGTCGACAGAGTTATTCTCAGTTTAAATTAGCCATTCAGTGTGGTAAATCAGATTATTATCTAAATCAGTTCCATGCAATCGACTTCGGAATAAAGTTAGACAAGTGATTGTTGAAATGCACTTACTGAGTTGTTAAATTCAGAGCAGTCATAGAGTGATTCAGTTGAGTGTATACCTGGACTAGTTTGGAGTACAATGCGATATACTGAGAAGATTTAACCGTAGATGAACTGTGGCATAAGCGTAGTGACTAGTATTGATTATTTAAGTAACATTATTGAAATTAATATACATATGTCTAATATTTAAATATTTGAACAAATGTGTATTATCATAATAAAATTCATTTGATTTTGTCATTCTTTTTCAGTGAATTATTTTGTTCTTTTACTGGAAGTAAACTGTAAAATACTCTAATGCATCATATAAAAGACTGCATAATATTTCAAACTATTATAGAGCTTTAATAATATTTATATAATATCACTAAAGCACATAAATTATAAATAATATCTATTGTATTCATGAAAATATTCGTGCTGGTATTCTTTGATAGATATACTCTTTTTTGCATTGTGAATTTATTATCACTATTTACTGTATATTTTGTTGAAAAAATTAAAAAAGTAAACAAGATGGACGGGGTCCAAAGAGATAAGTATTGTACTGTGAAACACAATAGATAAAAGTAAGATGGATGAAGGTAGCTTTAGAATTAATAAATTCCTTGGAGAAAAAACTGCTGACTGACACTTTCGACCAGGCGTGAAGTATAAAGAAATAACAACTGAGGCGTGGAATATTATATAAGAAATTTTTTACAAAGGAACTGTATTTTTACTCAGATAACCACCAATTTAAATATTCCGTTGATAACCCACTGAAAAGGAATAATACAAAAATTATTGTGATATATTCCAATGAAATAAATGAGCTATAGCTATATTGGGGAAATATAAACTGTGGGAGCGGTAATTTCAGAAATAAAATTTCATTATTATTAGAAATAAAATTATTCAGTAGATTCTATTTGTAATTTCTTGTTAACTGTTCTCTGTTAACTGTATATTCTGTTTTCTGTTTCCGTTATGTATTTTGTGATTTTTTTTTTGTTGTAAATCTGTGTTTCTTTTTGCTCTTGAGCCGTTCAATAAACATATTATTATTATTATTATTATTATTATTATTATTAGTTCAAAATATTCAATTTATTTAATTATAAAAACTAATCTATATTAAGATAAATATCCTCAAAGATTAGTTGAACTATCATATATTTTTTTAGTTAAATGTTTAGAGACAAGGGTAGAATTTACGGTCGTATACTATATGATTTGTTTAAAATGTTGTCATCGTTTATCTCAAGTACGTGGTCGAATATTTACACAGATGTTGATATGCGACCATATATTTTCAGTGATATGGACTTCGTAGGTGTTTAGTAAAAATTAATTATTTGGGTTTATAAATTATTGGGAATAGAAATATGAGTCTTCAAGATAAGTTAAAAGGTTTTTGTTGTTAATTGGAGAGCTGATTATTTTTACAACCACAAAAAAATGGGGTTCAAAGAACAAATTATTAGTTTTCAGGAAAGGACTGGGAAAATCTTTAGAGAGACAGGGAGTCGTGAATAAACCATCACTGGAGTCGGAAGAACCTCCTAAGCATTTTTGGTTGAGAAACTCGGTTGCGTGTAGCAAACAGAAGTAGTCTGGAAGTGTTGAGGACAGTTTGAATGAAATGAATGAACCTCGATAACGGGTTAAACACTGTGAGTGTTTTGAGGTCGACAAATTCTGGGATCCTGTTCAGATCGTCGATTGACAGTCAGAATGATCGGGGAAGAGTTAAATTTGACTCACACTACGGTTCATCAGATTTTGACTAATGAATTGGGAATGAGAAAAATCCTTGTCCTGCGCCTTGTCACACAGAAATTTGAATAAAAGAGTTTTTGGCCAGTAAAAACATTCCTGTGGCTCTTTAGCCTCCTTATTTGCCTGACTTGAGTCTTTGTGACTTTTTCCTCTTCCCAAGATTGAAAATCACCTCAAGGGACGTCATTTTGGGACACTCGAAAAACATTTAAACATCCGTAACCGACCAGCTGAAAGATATTCCAGTTCCAGCACTGTTATGAGGATTGGAAGAATCGTCTTCAGCGCTGTGTGGCTTCCCAAGGAATTTATTTTAAGGGAGAAAATATTGAATTGTTATTCTATTCGAATAAAAAAAAAATAATATATCAGTCCGCTTACTTAATTTACACACCTCGTATACAAAAAAAAATCAATTTCTGTCTATTATTTCAAGATTCGCGTAAAACAGTTCGACATATTTTCATGTAATTTGGTGATAGAATAAAACCGGTATAGCTTAAAGGTATTTATTTAAATATTATTACAAAGCCCAAGGGCAAAATATATAAATAAAAAACCAAAAACACATTTGTTCACATCACATGAGTCAGAAAATAACAAAATAAATATAAACAATATATAACAAAAAATATTTAAAATAAAAAACCAATATTTTTGTTTGATTCGCTTGGCTAAAAAGGGCTTAAATAATTTAAGAATATAACAATATTTCCTGATATTTTCGTAATCTAGTCCTGTACCTAAAAATATTAAATTGCTAAACTTAAACCTAAGAAATATATTGAAAATTTATGATTTATGTCAACGGTTCTCAAACTATCTAAAAGCGTTTACCATTAATACCAAAATTTAAAAATGTCTATACCAACTATAAAAGTATACAACATCTTACAAAAATGAGTTAAGTACAGCTTTTCTGACAATAGAACAAGTAGCACAGAAAATGGGTTGAATAGTCAATGAAGATAAAAATAAATACATGATTGTTTCAAAAGCTATATGACAGCATGAATGAAACATTTCCAGAAGCAGATATAATTTTGAGGTTGTCGATGAATTTATTTAACTTGGCGCGCTAATCACATCTAATAACAAAACAATCAGTGAAATTAAAAGTTCTAGCTCAAAAAAACTACTTCGTTCTTATTACAGATTTCAATCTTAAAAATTTTCTTGATATATTGATACCCTTTTCTCACTAGAACTTCAAGACAAGTGAACTTAAAGTTCACCGATGTTTAACATCGATTTGCTTTCACACTTGATGTTTAAATCTCCGGTGCTGCCATCTGCTACAGTAATTTTGTTCTTAAGTTACCGTCCGGAAATTACTAGTTTTGAACTGTCTGCGCAGATGCACATTTTGAATTATTATAAACAAATATGGACATTTCATTTCATTCTACTATGGGATTTTATTGTCTGCAGTTTTTTAAAATGAAGTAAACCAGTGTTAGAGATTTAGACTGTCAAAAATATATTTTATTGATTCAGCTAAAATTGACAACTTGAAAAACAATGAATCCATAGCATGCTGTCTATGGCGGAGGCAAGGCATAAGGTGGCTGTGTCTGTGTGTAAACAAACAATGATAAAAATTATTGGACCAAACGCCGCCATACTACAATAAAGACACTACAATAAAGAATATATTACACCTGTGTTAACATATAAGTCGATACATTTTATCTCAATTATTGTAGCTCTGTATTGTATTAAATACTATACATTATTAAAATAATTTTATTATAACAATAAGTATAAACTTCTCATAACGTACATATAATACAGTATTTTTGTTGACAGCACATGATAATACAAAATGTTGACAGCACAAATTCGTATTTTTTTATAGTAAGATTATGTTGGCAATGCGGACTATGTTAACACGCAGATTTGCGTACTAAAATTTGCTTGATTTAAATCGAGGCCTTACGGTTTCACACCAACACTTTAACTCACCTTCACTTTAACATCCAAACTTAAACATCTGGTGTGAAAAGGGTATGAGAAAAAAACCAAGAGGACTTGGCCGAGGACTTTTATGCACGTGCCATCAAAAATTGTTTCAGGTACCACCAGTGAGGTACATGTATCACACTTTGATAAACTCTGCTATAGGTTATTACAAACGTTTAAGCGGAACTAAATTTTGAAATTTAGTACTTTCACCGATTGAATCAGACTTTTGACTATTTTGTTTAAGCTTTGTAAAATAAACTTACATTGAACATTTTTAGGTTAGGATTAATTGTCAGTATAAAATATTATTTTCATTACATTTTGATTTTTTGTGCCATTCTTAACACAATTGTCAATTATTAAATTTTATGTCTTAAAAATATAAAAATGTTTTATATATTTTATTTTTTATAATAAATGTCACTTAATAATAAATGCCAACTCATGTTTGCAAAGCATGGGCGAGACAGAAATATACAAATAAGTTGGTTGTTGATTCGTTCATTTGTCACTGAACAGACTTCTTTGAAAAACTGAATTGTACATAATTTATTTATATATTTTTATCTTATCGTACATATATAATAAGCAAGTGTGTGTTAGTGATCTAGGTAACAGTGTGACGTCATTTTTTCCTAAGGTTCTCGTGATTGGCTAACTGGGGACTCTTGAGGACTCTTGATTGACAGGTATATTGCAGATTTATTCTCTAAGAAACTGCGAATAAAATATCATATAGAAATGTCTAGGATTTCGTAGGCATAAACAAGAAACTCTAGACACTCCTATATCCTATGATCGATATAAAAAATATTTTGCAAATTTATTTTCTCAAAATCTGCGGATAAAATAACATATAGAAATGTCTAGGGTTTCGTAGGCATAAACAAGAAACTCTAGACACTCCTACATCCTATGATCGATAAGAAAAATATTTTGCAGATTTATTTTCTAAGAATTTTCGGATAAAATAACGTATAGAAATATCTAAGATTTCGTAGGCATAAACAAGAAATTCTAGACACTCCTATATCCTGTGACCCATATGAACAATATTTTGCAGATTTATTCTGTAAGAATCTGCGGACAAAATAACATACAGAAATGTCTAGGGTTTCGTAGTTATAAATAAGAAACTCCTATATTCTTTGATCGATATGAACAATATTTTGCTGTTTTATTCTCTAAGAAACTACGGATAAAATTACAAATAGAAATGTTTAGGGTTTCGTAGGCATAAAAGAGAAACTCTAGATACGCCTATATTCTTTAACCGATATGAACAATATTTTGCAAATTTATTCTCTAAGAATCTACGAATATACTTGTATATAGAAATATCTAGGATTTCGTAGGCATAAAAAGAAACTTTAGATACTGTTATATCCCTTGACCGATATGAACAATATTTTACAAATTTAGTCCCTAAGAATCTACGAATATAATTACATACATAAATGTCTAGGCTTTCGTAGGTATAAATTAACGTCTCAAATTATTTTTAGTTTTAACAATTTAAATGTAATGTACTGAGTAAAAATAAATCGTTTTCCCACCTTAAAAAGTTTATGAATAAATAATCTAACTATATAATTAACAAGTGTCTGTATGTAGTGTCGATAACATTATGACGTCAATTTTTCCTAAGGTTCTCGTGATTGGCTAACTGGGGACATCCTGTCTCTTGATTGGCTGACAGGTGGCACCCTCTCCCGTGATTGGCCAACGTGTGATATCCTGTCCCGTGATTCGCTGAACGGCGATGAAATTAAGATACGATAAAAAATAAAACCAAATACACATACAAACAATTGAAATTTTTATATTATAAATCCGTCATAGTTGACGGGTAAAAACCTAGTATTCATATAATTCATTCCTATTTTGTGACAGTTATCCATGTTCACGTTCGGAAGAAATCTTCCTAGTATTCAAAGTTTGTAAAATATTATGAGATGAATGTTCCTGATAAATAATAAAGACAATAAATTTCTGATGACACTGTGATCTGTTTTGTAAATGTTGGCATTACAATAAATGTAACCGAAAGAATACATTTTTTAGGATTTTGTAGGTATGACGAAAATATAACCTTATAACGTCACTCATGTGCTTGTCTGTCTGTACGGTAGAAATTATGGCCAAACAGTTGAATATAGAAAGTTGAAATTTGGCATGCTTGTACAAGTCTTTGACCTACATATAGAAAAACTATGGACAATTCAAAAAACACATTGCGGGAAAAATATTAACAAATATGTATTCAACGAAAAAAAAAAAAAAAAAAAAACTCATATATATTCTTTTTTAAATTTTGAGTGTGTTATCAAATGAAACCTCTTAATGCGTGGATAACCAACTAATTTTATTAGTTTTAAATTAATTTTTTTTTTTTTGGAATTGGTACCAAAAATGTGACAAAAATGTTTTGGTCCCCACCCAATTTCCTAGAGGAGATTTTGAAAAAACTGAATCATGTATATTGATGGGAACCGGAAGAATGGTTCAAAAGGAATTTTTGATCAGTTTTTTGAAAAATATCGAACTTTTTGTGTCGATAGTAAAATTTTTTTTTTTGCGCTATTAAGATGTAGACTAAGGAACTAAAAGTAAATTTTTAATTATTTAAAGTTATCCAATTTTTTGCAACATATAAAGTAAGCACTTCTATATACGAGGGCTATCTTTTAAGTTTTTACAAAAACTAAAAAAGAAAAAATGTTTTTGAAGCAAACTGTTTCATTGCTTTTCAAAATATTCGCTTTTAAGATTTATACAATTTTGCATGCGTCCAAATTAATTCCCGAAACATTTTTTCCACTCTGAAGTAGGTATCTCAAAAACATCGTTTTCAAAGGCTTCAACAGTTTCTTGATTTTTTCAGCAACTCGCATTTTTGAAACACTGAGGAACAAAAAAAAAGTAGTTAGGGCATATATCGGGTGAATACGGGCAATGAAACATTAATTCGATGTTTTTCCTTTTCAAATAATCAATTGTTCGACGTGCTGTGTGGGAACTTGTATTGTCATGATGAAGAATGATGCGACGTTTTTGGTGGTTTTTCCTGATTTTGGCGATGACTTCTTGCAAACAAATTGTTGTATACCATCCAGCATTAACTGTTCTCCGATTCTCTAAAGGAATTGTTGCGACATCCAGTACAACTGCAGAAACAAGCGATCATTTTCTTGGAAGTGCTTCGTGAACGAACAACTTTTGTGGGTTTCGGTTCATCGCGGAACACCCAAAAATTGTTGTGGATTGTTGCTTAGTTTCCGGTTCATATGAATAATTCCAAGTTTCGTCACCTGTAGCGATGTTATCCAATCAACACGAGCCTTTTTTTGAGCTTCGGTCAAATTATGCGGTTCCATCGGGAAATGATCTTTTTCACAGTTAAATGTTCATGCAAAATCGAATGCATTGCAGTCTGCGATATGCCAAAAGATGCCTCTATCCCACGGTAAGTCGCATGCCAATCTTCTCTAATCAATTTGCGCACAGCATCGATGTTTTCTTGAATCACAACCGATTTGGGTCTACCTTTACGAGATTCATCACTGACAGATGCAAGACCACGACGTAATTCTGCAAACCAATTGTAAACAGTCTTTTCTGATGGTGCTTCATTACCAAATGTTGAACGAAGCGAATCTATGCATTGTTGTTCAGTTAGGCCTTTACAAAAATTGTAAAAAATCATCCAACGAAAACCTTTACGAGTAATATCTATATTTTCACAAACTTGTTTTTTTAACGCTCACTGTCAAGAAACTACTCGGTCAATTTATTAGCTGCCAAAGATTTCACAATAACAAATGTAAAATTTTACGAATATAGTTATGTTGCCATATTGCCATCTATTGGTCGTTTGTAAAAACATAAAAGGGAGCAACCTTCGTACACCTGGAAAGATCTCTAGATGAAAGACATGGATTATCCTTTCAAAAGTTATCGAAATTTAAGATTTTTAATATGCCCACAAACCTACCCACAATTTGTTATTACTTACTAAATATCTATGAAATCCTGAAAGTGTGGAAATTCACACTTTACATCAATTTTTTAGTTAGTTAAAATTTTTGTAGCACAACAACGATGGCTTTTTGCATCAAACACAACCTTTTCTTTATACTTTTCATGTCCCGAATTTTAGTTAAATCGACCTGGTCACCAAAAATTAGTTTATTGTTGAAACATAGCTACATCAATGGTGTATATACCCAGTTTCTTTTTTTTTTGCCCTAACGCGTCACATTTTCTGAAAAATGTATTTTATTTTATTTTATTTGTCGTTATTTCAACTGAACTAGTGACGTAAAAGTTGATAGACGTGACTAAAATCTTACTTCGTACAATTCACAATTGACCTGGAATGGACTCCTCAGAGCCGCAGTAAGGAAAACTTGCGCTAGGGGCAAAACTGCGTTTTGGCGCCCTTTGCAAATAAATGTAACTGATAAGCAAAAACAAGATTCTCACCGCCCAAAATCTAGATGATGAGCAAAAAAAAAAGGTCCTCACCTTCTAAATTCCAAGTGATGAGCAAGGAAAAAAAGGTCCTCACCTCGCAAAATCCAAATGAAGAGCAAAAAAAAGGTCCTCACTTTCGCAATGTGGCGTCCCTTAGTCAAGCTCATCGGCGCCCTTTTCCTTACTGCGGCTCTGGGACTACTTTTAAAAATTTGACTATATCTAATGCTTACAATAAATACCTCCTTGAGCTTATAATAAACATATAATAAGTTCAAAAGTCGTGTTTTGTAAAATAAGGACGTAATTGATAATTTATTATTGCGTAGCGACACCCTGTATAAGGCATATGATTGAAAAAGAATGTAATAATTTAATATAATATCTAATTTTTGTGGAAAACTATTTGTTCCATCGTTAGCTTTTATCGTTAAAGAAATTTATATATTACCAGGTAATATAATACATATATTGAAATAAAAATCCTTTCAACAGACATATTGTTGGTATTTATGAGTACTTTCAAGTCTCATATGTCTTCATATGAAAACTAGGATTTAGAGTACTATAAAATTTCAAGATTTATTCCACCGTATTCTAGTTTTGTAAAACCCTATCGATTATAGATTTTCTTTCAGCAGCAGAAGAAAAAGTTACGGTAATAAGCAATCCCTAAATAATTGGAGAACACAAAGAAAACACAAGAGTTCGGAAACAGATAACACAAGTATTTGACAGTTGTTAAAAATTCTAGCGAAGTTACAACGAACGGGGCAGGAATCCAAGTCGGCTTTGGATAAGAGATTTACAAGGCACGCCAGCTGCTCTGAAATTCATAACTAATAAATACAAAACAGCTATTTGTTTTCCAAACTCCTACAATATTGTTTAGACCTTGTTTAGTGATTCTGGTATCTTTAGAAAATGAATTAAACAAACTTTATTAAATATTAAGTTTGAACAAAAGATATGTAGACTTTTACATATTTAGCAACTTTGAAAGAAAAGAAATAAGGAAATATATAAAATTAAAGATCTTATTTTCATTATGATTGCTTTAAAAACACTCTTAATGATTGGTTTATATACGGAACAAGAATATGGAATGGGAAATAAGAATAGTACACAAGAATAAAAATATGAAACCGTTTATTTATTTATTTATTTAAGATGGCGGCGTTGTAAACGGGACAAACCCAACACTACAACGACATAACTGACATAACTAATTTATATCTGACATAACATTTCGTCGTTGCGCCTGCGTACTTGCGTTGCCCTGTGTTTAATGGTTGTCGTTTGACAGGTTGTTGTGTTTAATATAACCTTTAAAAAAATTCGTTTTCAGTAAAATGGATTTAGAAGATTTTGTAAATGTATTTGCTTGTGTTTCACACATTATATTGTTGTTTCCAACCTTCTGATCACAGCTGGAAAACATCTGTTGAACAAATTTTATTACGGCCGACATTTTGACCATTGTGCGCATGCTTATCGTCTCTTATTCTTGGAATAGGAATAAAATGTTAAATGTAACCAACTATTCTTGTGTTTAAGTTAAATTTCATTCCTACATAAACCGATATAAGGCGCAGCCATGTTTTAACATCTTGTGTACTATTCTTATTTCCTATTCCTTTTTCTTGTTCCGTATATAAACCAACCATAAGTGCTGGCTGTGCCTTTCTCGAACCCAACAAATAATATTACTAAAAACATAAACAGTAAAATAAACGATATTCAAATAATCTCGGCAGAAATAATCGCAATAAAAATTTGTTTAAACTATATAAAGACAAATCACTACCGTACTCAGCCTATCATTATCTTATCCGACATTAAAAGCACCCTTTGTAAATTGAAATGTCCCGGCTTTTTGGACAACAATCAGTGAAGATCTAAACTCTCTAGACCAGTGTTTCTCAAACCTTCGACAGTTGCGGACCACTTTCATAATTTCACACTAACCGCGGACCACCAGTTTCAAGGAAAATATTATTTTTGCATAAAAGCCCATTATTAATACTAATTAAATGTTGTGTGCGCGGACCACAAAGAACTGACCGGCGGACCACCTGTTGAGAAACATTGCTCTAGACGATATCGAAATTAGCTTTACAATCATATTGTCACGTGGGTGGTTTGATTGAGACAACTCCTGGTTTTAACATAACAAATTTATTAAATATGTATATTACATTTACAATATATGGTTTGAATTTATCCATGGAGTTGAGGAAGTCTTCGGTCCACCCCGTGTTGGCCAGGATCGGCTTGGAACTATCTCCGAGGCTGGGACTACCCATCCAAGAGTCGAGGAGCCTGGAGAAGTCTTCTTCCACTCACATGGTGACTGCTTGCTTGGCTTCCCCCTCGTTACAAGAACCTGGCGTCAGTGTCTTGGTCGTCACCTTGTGGACTAATACGTGCAGCGGAATTGGCTATGTTCCACTGCTTCCATATTCTGTTTCATCCATCCTTTTTGTAACGAGAGTTTAACCCGGTTCCAATATTCATTCGTCATGACAAATATTTCCTCATTACGAAAATGCAGTGTATGCATTTCGTAATCAGGCCACATACGTCAGACGTTGACGAATAGTTTTTAATCAGACAGCTGACCGTCACAATGTCTAGATGTCGTAATCCTGACCTAGGTATAGCTATGTGACATTAAGGTTAAAAGGGCACTTTAACATCTACTTTAATTAGGACGTTGACAGGTTAGCGAAAGAAGCAACCCAATAAGGCGAATTGTGTATCTTGTGTATCAACTTATGAACTAAAGCAGTGATGGAGAACTTTTGTGCTTGTTTTCAAAAGTCGGAAAAAACCTAGCTGAGTCGGATGTCATGTCTAGAAATATCCATAATTTTGTGATATTTGCAGGCCTAGTAAAAATATAGTTATATCTTTGATATATTTATTTGTTAAAAAAGCAAAAACAAATAATTCTTTACATTTGTGACTTCTTTGTTGCTGAATTGCGTTTTCTAAATCTTCGATTGAAGGTTGATATTTCGTTCATCTCAAGCCCAAGCAAGCGCTGCTAACTTCATCTGTCAGTCGGTTTGTTTTATTCAGTCAATCAATTTTCTTTTACAACCCGCCTCCACAAACTTCTTCCATCTTTCGCGGTCTCGCGCTTATCTTCTCCAATTAATGGCATCGATTCTTTACAGGTCTTTGTGCACATTGCCATCCATCTTATTAGATGTCTTTCTATTGGTCTGTTTGTACCTGGAACGCCATCAAATACTCTTCTCACTGGCATGTTGTTGGGCATTCTGACGACGTGTCTGATCTAACGTATTCTGGATCTTTTTGCCAATCACATCCGGTTCATTATAAAGGTCATGCAGCTCATTATTTTTTCGGATTCTCCATATTCCATCCTCTTGGACAGGACAGAAAATTTATCGTAGAGTTTTGCGTTCTAAGATTTTTAGCCGGCATTCTTGTTCTTGAGTGTGATCAAGATTTACTTCCATATGTGAGTATGTGTCGAAGAAGTGTCTTGTATAATCTTATTTTTGTGTACCGGGATAGCAAGCGTGATCTGAGTAGACTGTTATGGGTATAGTAGGCTTTGTTCGCAGAAAGGATTGTTAAAGTTATTTCTTCCGTAATGTTGCTGTTTCTGTTCACGGTGCTTCCGATGTATTTAAAGCGTATTACCAATTCTATTTGCAGTTCTGCGATTGTTGGTGGGCATCCATTTTGTTTTATTTGTTTTAATTTTATATAATGCCAAGAATAAGGTCTCACAAAAGTACGTAAAGGGAAAAAACTGTGCTATCGCTAGAGTTTTAGCGCTAAAAGTGTCCGGTAATCGGTTCCAAGCACTTCAAATTTCCTATTCGTAGTGACACTCTTTTTCATTCTCCAAACGATGTCTTTCCAGATTCTCATGTTTGGACCTCAAGTTGACAAACACACTAGAGCCCAGATGCGTTCACTCTCCTTACAATGCGTGTCACCCGTGACACACGTGTCATAGGTTCGCCATCACTGAACTAGGATAAAACAGCCTTTATCAATAGGATCACCAACAAAGAGGCGAAAGATGGCTACTTGAAATCAACATCTGAGAAAGGAACATGGTACAGGAACATCCCGCCCAGCCTACCCTCCAGCACCCAGCAAGATTCAATTACTGCTTCACAAAACACCATCTTTTTAAAATTAATATGGCTCTCCACCTAAAATGTAACTGTGGCAATACCAGCATAGAAGACAATCATATTTTATTCAACTGCCCCAAATATGATGGCCATCAACACTCTTATATAAATGATCTCCTTAACATGAATATTGCCCTACCTACCAATGTTCAAGCTTTTTATTTATGTAAAATGACGAAAAACATCAAATTATTTTTGCATTTCTAAAAGCAAGTAAAGTACACATATAAGACAAAACAGTTGCCAAGGCAAAAAAAGACAGAGAAATTAATTTATATTTAATTTGCCGCCATTGAAATACTGTCTTTCTTCGGCTATGGCCCTTTTACATTATCCTAGTAAATGAGCTAGTAGCTAGCTTGCTAGTGTAAAGGTAGGTACAGGGTAGTCACTGAAAGACTGAATGATATAAAACAAAAATAACTTAACATAATGGATATTTTTCAGTATTATGTGTGAAAAACAACATCACTCAAATAACCCCCATTTCCCTGCTCACAAATACGTGCTCTTTCCACAGCATTTTCCATGATCTTACGCAAAGTTTCAGGTCCACGCAAGTTTTTGAATTGTTCGAAGTTTATTAACGTAAACCCGTTCTTTCAAGTATCCCAACAAATAGAAATCTGGGGCCGTCAAATCAGGTGAACGCGGAAGCCAAACAAATTCACCATTTTTTTAAAGTATTCTTTCACCGAAAATTTCTCGCAGGAAATCCTTTGTCACCCTGGTAGTGTGTGCAGTAGCTCCATTCTGTTGGAATCATACTTAAGAATCTTCTGAAGCGATTTTATGGCGATACCTAGTTGAGACGACGGATTGAGAACAATGTTTCCTCAAGGACTTTCTGTCGTACAGCTTCCACTGCTGTGTCAGTGCGCACAGCGCGCTTAGTATCTCTTCCCGGAAGATCCAGTTCTTTCAAACCAGGCGATTAAGTTCTGAATCATTTTATCGCTAGGAGATAATCGGACATTAAAATGTTGCCGGTATTTTCTCTGAGTTAGAATAGTTGATCTCTCACTGGAATAGAAAAACTCAATGAGTTTTACTCCGTTGCTGAACATCATACCTAGCGCTTTTAACCTCAAAGGAATGCACTATAAACTACAAAAGAAGAAAATTAAAAAACACTATAATTAAAGTTATGTTTTTTTCAAATCTTTCAGTCTTAAAGTTGGCATCCTGTACTGTACTTATGTAAACGCTTGAGACTGAACTAGCCTTAGTACTGACGCTAGTAGATAGGATAGGTAGCGGACTGGCAGCAGGGATACTTACTTTCCCACTAGCCTATCCTCAATATTTTTCATTGTCCAGAGTTCTTTTTCAACTTTAAAATATGTACAATACACATTGTTTCTCCATTATTTCATTTATGTTTTGTTCAATATCCAGATATTGAATAAATCAATTCGTAAATCTTTGATCTGACATTTTGTTCAACATCCAAAATTTTGTTAGTTCTGTTGTTTTCAATATCAAGCTCAACTAAACAAAATATCACTGTAAAAGTTACATGTCATATGTCATTTAAGTTACTTTGTGTTATTTGTGTGTCAAAATAAAGTTACAATTTTTAACTATTATTTATAAGTTCTTATCATAAAATATAGTATATATATATATATATATAAATAAAACACTATCTTGTATATTCGTCAATTTATTAAAACAGTAATTAAAACATTACAGATACGTTTCGTGCATATAGTTGCACATCTTCAGTCATGTAAAAAACACAGAAAAATAATTATTGCAACCAGGGCCACGTCACATCACAATCACAAGAACACATGTGAATATATATATATATATATATATAAAATTTAATTCTATGTTTGAATGTATACGAAATCAGAGGGGCGGAACTTATGACTTAAAAAACCAATGGAAGCCATTGGTTTTTTAACGCGCAATTTTCAAAATCTTAATGAACCTTGCTATATAAAAAAATTACTGCACATATTTAGAAACCTAAATAATGGTATAAGCATTCGAATTAAAATTTACAAATAAATATTTTAACATAAAATTTGTTTTAGCATCTCAAATAATCATCATTAACTTACTAAATACCTGCGAAACCCTGAAATGTGTAAAAATTCACACTTCACATCAATTTTTAATGTATATTGTAGTCATTTAGATGGGCTGCGTTAGGCGCAAATAACCTTTGTAGACGTGCGCCAAAAATTTTATCTAACTTTAATCTTCTTTTAATAGGAAGGAACAGGAGCAGACCCAGGTAGGTGTGGTTTGTTTGTGGATCTGGCTGCGCAGTCGTTCCATGAATTAATGGTAACGCTCTATATTTTACCGATAGGGACTGAAACGAACCACAGGTAAGTCGCGTGGCGCGTTAACCGCAGACAGGATTGTATGGAATTCCGTAACGGCAGAATGTGGCAAACCACATTGCTGGCTCCATTTTAATCTACAGACCAAAATCGCCAACCGCCTGGTGCCCAAAAATATTTAATTATTCATTTGATGCATGTATTCGAACTGCAAGATCTTCTCCACTGGAAGCTAGTCGCGTACGCTGGAGAAAAACGCGCGAGTCCTTAGCAATTCAATTTCTTATAATTTCTTAAATTGCCGTCCAATTCAATACCATTTACTTACATATGATGCAATGATATATAAGTAGAAATTATGGGTTAAGTTACAAAATGTAATTTGACACAGTTTTACTTTTCTCTTCCCTAACACAATTTTCTTAAAGTAAATTTATAAGGCTCATGTATCGAAGTTTTTCTAAAATAACTTGAAAATAGTTTAACTTCCTCGTATCGATAGTCTGTCAGTGTAAACGTATCTTTATTTTTAGCAACACTGACAGTTCAATGTGTATCGAGGGTGGTTAAGCTGACCTAGACTCCGACCTGTTGGTAAAAGACGAGCTTTCTTTTATAGCGAAAGCTCGGGAACGCGCTTAAACCAATTTCATCTCCTGACTGACAAGACCAATAAATAACGAATAGATTTTTATAATCGTTAAAATGTCTTCCTTCTCTTACATTACAGAACTTCAGTTACATTTAAGAACAATGTCATTTGCAATAACGTTTTATAGTATTTCTTCTCTCACAAATATTCTATCTTTCTTTGTTCCAAGTCTTTTATAAGTGTTTTAATTACCAGTTCTCGCTAGATCTTCTATAAACATATTTCTCCATCTATTACAAGTTCTTTTTACAGGTCGAAGACTGATCAATCTTTCTTTCCAGGTCTTCTTTACCTTTCATTCGACGTAGTCTATGCAAACGAAATTGTAATCGTAGCAAGATAACGACAGGATATGATCAAAGCCTTTAAGAAACTGAAAACCTCTGCAAATAAATGACATTGATGGTCAATCCTCATAAAATATAATATACAGTGCAGCTAATAAATAATTTGTTGTATTTTCCAATATTGGTGTGTTTCGAATTTGGGTGGTAGCATTCAAAAATGTTGAAGGAGATTTTTACGACCATTACTCCTTTCCGCATAGACCAGCTGCTTCATATGCCTACATAGTATTAGTTTAGCGGAGTTAAATCTGGGGGGTTCGCCGTGGATAGTTCGCCGCGGACAATTGGTCGCCGGACAATTCGCCGCGGAAAATTCCGAGTACAAGTGGTGTTTTAGACTAACATGGGTCTTCGGCGATCTACTGGGATAAAATGAGATGCAAGTGGTGTTTTTAGACCAAGATGGGTCTACAGCGATTTAATAGGGTAAAACTATACGTGAACGGTGTTTTTAGATCAAAATATTTGTTTCGAATCGTTTACAAATTTAATAATGTTAATTCAATAAATACGGTACAGTAAAATAATTATTGGGAATCTTTTAGATTTCTAGAACAAAAAAAAAATGGAATATTTATGTTAAGATCAAAACTAGTTCTGGGACCTCTTTGTAATATGTTACGTTAGTAACCATAATATAATGACATATGTGTGATAGATTGTAAATAGACGTAGTAATAAATGCTTATTTGTGCTTGGATTTGTGTGTTTTAATTGATATTATTACATACGCTATAAAGCATATATCATCAGAAGTGGGATCCCTACACCTATAACTAATTTTGGCCAGTTTTTGTTGGCAAGAGCAGAACGGCCGTGTTAGAATAGCAAGTTGTTTTATTTTTCAGTTGAATTTAGATGATGCCACGAGGACGCGGCAAGATCAGGACAGCCGTGTTAAGATCAAAACTAGTTCTTGGACCTCCTTGGTAATATGTTACGTTAGTAACCATAATATAATGACATATATGTGACAGATTGTAAATAAACGTAATAATAAATGCTTATTTGTGTTTGGATTTGTGTGTTTTAATTGATATTATTACATACGCTATAAAGCGTATATCATCTGATGATATACGCTTTCTAAAAGGAAAATGAATATATTTTCTATAAAACGTATAATAACAATCTTCTTATTTTTTCAATAATAAACAGATTAAAATAGTATAGGCCAGCGTTTCCCAAAGTGTGGGTCACGACCCGGCACCGGGTCGGAGAAAAATTTTGCCGGGTCGCGAAAAAAATTGTAAAAACACAAAAAAGATTTTTTTTTGTACATATTATTTTTTTTACATTAGTTAATCACTAGAATAGTGTGTATTTGTGCTCTTTATTACTATACCATATTCTTTATTACTATACTATACTCTTTATTACTATACTATACACTCTATTACTATTTATTACTCTTTATTACTATAAAGCTACTGCTTTAAAATAAAATTTGTTTTGTAAATAAATGTTTTTTTTTCATAAGGTGGGTCGCGAAAAATTTTAAAACCTCGTACCGGGTCGCGGTCAGAAAAGTTTGGGAACCGCTGGTATAGGCATTAAAGTAGTATACACAACTGAAAAGTGACAGATGACCTAGATAACAATAAATTGGACACTTACAAAAACGTAGGCGCGGATGATTCGTTCATGGAAGAACTAATAAATAAGAGGCGTTCATGAAGAGAAGAGGTAGACGAGCCCATGGAAGAGTTCATATACACACCAGTTTTGCAGGTGAAAGAACGGAAATCCCTTCGTAAAATATTTATTATCTATTATCGTTTTCCTAATCTTGCTGTCCTAGATTTTTACCAACTAAACTTAACCTAATTACCCAAATTGATCATATTTACTAGAGTTTATAACACTATTTTTAATGGACCAATGTTTGGGGGAAAATAAAGTACTGTCTACCTAAAAAATAGGTAATTAACTTAGCTTTAGTTAGTAAAAATCTAGGACTGCAGAATTAGGAAAATTAGGAAAACGATAATAGATAATAAACATTTTATGAATACTTTTCCGATCTTTCACTTGCAAAACTGGTGTGCATTTGAACTCTTGCTGAAGCCTGTAGGTCTGAGCGATTGTTTAAAATAGAATTAAACACTCCACTCTTCTTCACTGCAAGCATCGAGAAAACTTCTTGGTCTAGTTTGGAAAAATAGGTCCACACTTTGTTTGTTGGTGGTGACATTTTTAACTAAAATACAAAAATTACCAATAACATTTCATAACCTCAAACGTAGAGGAAAAATGCGCCAAACGCCAGCAACTTCTAAACCGTTCAACACATGTTTTTTGGCGTCACATGTTCTTTGCCATTGCGATTGCGTACCTCGCGCTACCAGTTTTTACAAGAATACAATTTTTAGAAGTGTTTCTTATTGAAAAAAATTTAATCATGGATATATTTATGTGTCTAAATAAAAATTTTACGATATTGTTGAAACAAAAAAAAAAAAAGATACGATACTGAGCCAATAAGATATTAATAAGGTACCAGAAGATTAGTATCGATACTAATATCGCGATATCGTTTGAAAAATATCTATACTGATATCGTATCAATAGTATCGGAACATCCCTAATCCAGATATTTAAAATCATGAACATACTTATTAAGACTTAAATTGCCCCCTGTATAACAAATCTAATTTGTGATTGTTAATTTTTTTTTTATTGGAATTCAGTTAATTTAAAATGCGAAACAAAAATCACCTTTTAATTTTTGCTGACGTCTTTCTTAAAATTGATTATACGTAATCATCTTTATCTTCCAGATAAACTTGTTAAAAGTGTAGTAAATTAAAATTCCCTTCTTAATAATTTCTATGATTTGAACATAATCAAATATTTGACACTCAATTAAAAGTGAGGGTAATCCTTAAAGCTGCGCGCGCAGCTCTCTGCACTGCTCAATTGGAAACATAGCACAGGATTACAAGGATTATCTTTAATAATACAATATTAAATGCAATGGTGGAGTAGTTAAATTACATAATTATATCTGGCAGATTTATCTCGAAAATTTATAAAACTATTAACGGTTTCAAACACAGTTGATTCTAAAACTTTATTATTCGTGGCATAACCGAACCGTCGGCCAATGGAAGATAATTTTTAATTTAATTTAATTTGTTTATTTATATCCAAGGTACAAAAAATAAATTAGATTTTTTACAAATATTAGTCATAATACAGTTTGTACATTGGATAAAGGCCCATGATCAGTCATTGTAAGAATACAAAGACTGTTCTTCCTCATGAGCCCTTAAAAGGTATGAAAAATATAAATATAGCACATTAACATAAAGAACCAGGGTTCTTTGCTATTGACAATACTACAGTTGTTATAGCCAGCGTTGAAGCATGTAAATATGTAACATTCCCTAACTTGGGCAAAATTAAGGCTGAAAAGAACATTGAAAAAGACATGAAATTAAAAGGGCAAGATGAGCATATTAGTAGAATTGACTTTGTTAACACTTTTTAATGTTACTAATATTTTTAACAGCTTTCAGAGAAATAATTTTGATTAACTTTCTTACACACCTGAAAACATCTACAACTGATTTTGGTTGCACATTTAGATATACAATGGCACCTTGACTTACAAACTTAATTTGCTCCTGACCGCGGTTCGTATCTTAAAAAGTATGTATCTAGAAAACTAATTTTCCATTATATCTTATGGGAAATCAATTAATCCGTTCCCAAATTAAAAAATAATAAAACAAATCCAAAATATTTAAAAAAAAAAAAACTATTTTCAACTAAATGAAGAAAATGATAAGACATGGAGAAGGAGTGAGAAGAAGCATTTCTTCACTATAAATGTGTACCAAATTAAAATTTAATTACCGAAGATTAATTATGACTTTCATTCATGATAGTAACTGACCTTGCTCATAGTGACATATTTAGTTACTATGGTCATAGTAACTGAGTTACAGAATTGGTCTGAATATCAAAATATTACATAATACAACAAATTGCTTAAATATTAGTATAATTGCTATTATAATGCTAATATAACTAAACAATACTAGCAATTTAAACATTTTACCCTTAGAAACTATTAAAAATGTAGTATTTTGGCAACTAATCATGAACTATAAAATATACGATTATTAATGACATAGTAAACTCTTTTCCAATACCCAATTTTTCAGTGATTTTTAGGGTTTTGTAGGTATGACCAAAAAACCCTTATACCGTCATTTTGTCGTCTGTCTGTCTGTCTGTCTGTCTGTCTGTTCGGTAAAATTTGTAACCAAACGGCTAAACCTAGAGAGTTGAAATTTGGCATGCTTATACTACTCGTTGACCCGCACATAGGAAAAATAGTAAAACATCTAAAAAACATACCCCCCTAAAAATATAAACAAATATGTGCTCATCGAAAACAAAAATATTTTTTTTAAATTTTGAGTAGGGTACAAATGAAAGCCCTTAGTACGTGGATTAACGATCAAATTTTTATTTTTGCAAAATAAATTATGTTAATGCGATTTTTGCCAAAATTGTGCAAAAACATTTTTGTCCCACACCCTGTAGCCCAGATGGTTTAAACTAAAAATCTAAAAAAATTCTAAGTAATGTATATTGGTGTGAACCGAAATAGTACAACAGGAATTTTTATCAGATTATGTTTTCGGAAAATAGCGCATTTTTTGTGGTTTTTGGTTCACAAAGTACAAAAGTTATACCAATGTAAGACACTCACATGCAAGGCATCTAATAGCGCAATGGGTTAGAGCACTGGTGTCGTAAGCTTTTAACGAAGGGTTTCGAGTTCGAGTACGGAGTGAATTTTATTTTTTCTGTTTTTTTTTTTGCATTTATTATGTTGAAATTATTTTGTCAAAATTCTAGTTATATTTTGACAAATGTTGTATTTAATTTTTAAGAGTGTAAATTTAATAACTAGTCTTATTATATGATTAACAGACGATAAATTATTTTAAAAATATCGTTCATTTTGCCGTGATTACTACAAATTAAAATTTGTCCTACACACTCAGCATACCGCCTTCACCTATTATATACCTGCGAAACCCTGAAATATGTGAATAATCACACTTCACATCAATTTTTTAAAAGAAACAATTTTAGCTGTTTTTATGTCACTAGGCAACCGATGTATGTATATATGTATTGTATATTGAGGCCACATTATATATAAAGGTTCGCCTGAAAATACTTATTTTGTATTTAGGAATTGTACTTTCGTTTTTGCGTCTTAGATTGATGTTGTGAACATCGGAACGGAAAGATATTTTGATATATAAGATGATAGAGAGCGGTTGGTAATGATATTGTGGAAGGTGCTACAGCTGTGAATATAGCGCCTCTCCTTCATATTGAGCCATTTGGCCGAGATCAATGTATGAGATATCGTATCCCGTTTTTGACGCCATAAATAAATCTTAAACATAAGTTTTGAACTCGTTGGATGCGTTGACTGTCACCTAAGGTAAGACATGGTGAGTAAACTACATCACAAAAGTTAAAATTGGAAAGAATTAGTGAATCACACAATATCTTTTTAGTTTCCTTAGTTAAGACATGGCGGTGTGCATACAACAATTTTAATATAGAGTAACTTAAGGCGGCGCACAACCCTATAGTTCCCTATAGTTTCTTATACAAAACTAATAATCTGAAATAAAATTAATAACAATCTATACATCAAAATTTGCAGTGAATTTTTATCTATCTAATAGGATATTTAAAATTTTAGAAAAAACTGTTATGTAATTGTAATTAAGCAAATTGCATTATAGGCGCCATCTTGTAAACCAATCGACGCATATTTGTGTACGATGCGGCAAATTGTAGCTAAAGCTTCATTCTACAAAAAGGATTTTAGCTATTTTGTTCTATTGTGAAAACTACTTATAGTTATTGTACTTGGTAGTCTATATTTTCCGCCATCTTGATTCTGCCGCTGTTCTCAAAATAGTTGTAAAGGGTAAAAATGATTTAATTTTTGTGAAGAATACATGTGCCAAGTGGAATTTCATTATAATATTTTTCGACGAGGGTTCTAAACTATAAGTAATCAAGTCGAAAAAAATGTTGACGTATTATTTGAACATTTCTACACAAAACTATATAAATATAAAAGTTATTTGAAACCCATAAATAGATTTAAAAAATTACAGAACAATGTTGCTGATGTCAATTATTAAGTTATTGAGCGATAATATTTTTACAATAAATATTTCTACAATTAAAAATATCCTATTAGATAGATAAAAATACGGTGCAAAATTTGATGTATAGATTGATACTAATTTTATTTCAGTTTGTTAATTTTGTATAAGAAATTGATAACCTCTGGGGGATATACGCAGCCTTAATTGGATTTTTTTGAAGATATTTTGCGAGCAACGAAGATTTGTATCTATGATAAGTCCTAGATTCTTAATATTCTCGGAAATGTTTAGGCTAATGTAATTGACGCGTATGTCTATCCTAAAATACAATAATGGCCTAGAGCAGTGTTCTTCAACCTTTTTGCTTCCGCGGACCGGTGAAAATAAGATAAATATTTCGCGGACCGGCTGAAAGCTAAGACACAAATAAAAACCAATATGGATAGTATTTTATTATTATATAGGTAGTATATGTTATAGAGGTATATAATTACAATATTTAGTTAGACATCTGCTACTGCTTCTTTCTTAGAAAATTTGATATACGTGGCTGCAGAGCTGTTTCTGAGAGACGAAGCGCTGCGTTAATTACCATTCGATTACTCTCTTTGGTTTTTATTATTGACATGGCTGGAAAAATCTATTCGCACAAATAGGAAGTCAAAAAAATGACAAATAATTTGATAGCCTTATAACTCAAAGATTGATATTCTTTTTCTAACGATTTCCAAAATTCAGACAATGATTGCATATTATGTCTGGACACCAGAGTGACATCAGAAGACGACTCGATCAGCCTTTCTTTTTCACGAGGATCAGACGAGTGAACATTGCTTTATATCTTCTAAGAATGGATTATTAATCGAGAGGTTACCTTTACGAGGATCCTCATTTTCAGGGAAATATTTATTCAAATTTTCAGCTAATGCTCTTAAATATTGACTTTCAGGTTGACATCAACAGCAATAAAAAATTCTTCCAAAAGTGGAAACATTTCTTTATCTTCCTCTTAGCCAACGGAGTGGCCGAGCGCACTAAGTCGTGCGGTTTGTACTGGCGGAAACCCAGTACGACTGTCCGGTCGATGGTTCGAGCCTCCTTCGTTGGTGATATTATTCGGGCGAGAATAATATGTTTACATTACTCCCATTTTCACAATCATTCACCCCTCATCCAGTTGTAGGAGCTCGCCCCCTGGCATCGGCGATTAGTCTCGTTGCAGAAATAAAGGCCGATGTAAAATAAATAATATAATAATAATAATAATTATGTTCCTCTTAGAAGCGACTATCACAAAGAGTTAGCTTCTTCAGAATTATGAAAAATAGCCGCAAGAGTCGTTGTATTGGGGCTAGTAAATATTAAATAAATCATGCTACATGATTCGGTCGAAATATTTCGAGGACCGGCACCCGTCCACGGACCACGGGTTGAAGAACACTGGCCTAGAGCGCTTACTAGCAAATAATACAAGGTGTCTCAAAATAAATTTTATATTTAGTGGATCGATTAAAAAAAAAGTAAGCCGTATATAGAAAAAATGTTTATTAATTATTAAAATACACTTTTTGGGGATTTATTTCTTAAAAATAATATCGTCTAAATGTAGACCCTCGCGTTCTCGGCACTCATTTAATCGAACAGTAAAATTACTTATGACGTCTCGGCAGGTGGACTCAGGGATGGCTTGCCATTTCGTGACGGATATTTTCTTTCAAATGCGCCAGTGAAGTCGGTTTATTGGCGTAAACTTTAGATTTAAGATAACCCCATAGGAAAAAGTCCATAGGGGTTAAATCTGGACAGCGTGGAGGCCAATTTATGTCACCTCTCCGGGAGATCAATTTGCCTGAGAAAATTTCAAGAACACGTGGCAGAGACATATTGGACGTGTGTGAAGTTGCTCCGTCCTGTTGGAACCATGTTCTTTGGTTATAGCCAAGAAATTTTTGCAGTTCAGGTACCAAGAAGTTGTCTAACATCTCCACATAACGCTCTGAATTCACTGTAACTGCACGCCCCCTTTCGTCTTCAAAAAAGTAAGGACCGATAATTCCTCGCGCCGACATCGCAGCCCATACGGTCACTTTAGGCGAATGTAGGGGTTTCTGATGTTTGCGTTTCGGATTCGTTGCACTCCAGTAGCGGCAGTTCTGATTATTTACGTGGCCATTAAGATGACAATGAGCTTCATCCGAAAACAAAATGTTGGTAAACGTTGAAAATCGCTCAATCACCTGATTTACGAAATTAAGCCTCTGACTGGCATCTTGGGGCTTTAATTCTTGCACCAATTGAATTTTGTAGGGGTGCAGCTTTAGGTCGAGCTTTATTTTGCGAATTGAAAGGTTCGGGTCGTCACGAACAGACTGATTAATATTCTCCACGTTTTCTACCGTTCTTGATGACCTAGGTCGCCCGGATTTTGATTTATCCAGCGTTGTACCAGTCTCTTCAAACTTTTTAACCCAATGTCGAATGAGAGGAATGCTTGGCGCATCATTTAAGTGGCGAAAACCTCGAATGCTGCAGAATTTTCTACGCGCTACAGTCGCCGAATCACCGTTTTTGTAAAACTCTCGCACGCATAACGCGCGGTCTGCTCCCGAGAAACGCTCCATAGCGACTGAATTCCCAAGAGCCAGGCTACCGATTGACATAACCCCCGCGCCCCTCGGATACGTTGCGTTCACGCAGTAAGCTAAATAAATATAAAATTTCTTTTGAGACACCTTGTATAACCGACGATTTGGCGGGATCTATGGATAGGCCGTGTTTTGTAAAAGCCTCAATAAGACTGCGTAAATCGTTATTGATGCAATTCAAGCCTTCATCACTTTGACTGGGATAGAAGGAATAGCATATTTGCGTGTCATCTGCATAGCAATAATAGTTAGAATGTTTAATAGTGTGAGGAAATTTAGAATGTTTTATTGCTTGTTTTTATATATTTGTAATTTATCAATATTTACTATTTGATTACTTATTTACACATTATTATTATTATTGATTTGATGAGTTACGTCCGTTAGTTAGTAATTATAGTTGAAGGTAATGGGATTCTGGGAAGGTAATGTTACTTACTTGTTTCAACCATCTCAAACCCTTTTTCAAATTCATACGTGGCTTATTCATATGCTTATCTCTGAGTTCAATAACCGGACAATATGATGTGTTCTCTATTAATTTTAAAATTGTTATTTTATATCGTGATTATTAACTAAGGTAATGTAAATTTAACATTGTTTTTTATTCTTTAACTCATATTTGATATGTTTTTATTATTTAATAATTATTTTATGTTATATTTTAAATTCCGACAATTTTGTAATGCTTATTTTAACTACTTGACTTGTTAAATTTGAACACTATCATAATTTTATACATGTAAACTTACCAATTTAATAATTTTATATTTCTATATATCTTTGTAGCTCTGAGGAAGATTTAAATTAAATCGAAACGTTAGCGAAGTTAATAAATTTGTTTTTATATTTGGTCCTAATCCCATTACCTTCAACTATAATTATTATTAATATTATTTATTTAAAAAGAACTGAAGCCAATGGCTTGTAAAGTTCTTATAGAAAAATTACAATATTTCACATTGTTATGATACAGGAAAGTTGAAAGAAACAAAACAATTTGATAAACAACTAAAGTCAAACTATTATATTATATATACCCGGGAAGTGCTAACCATCCTTGCACTTGCTAATAGCCACAAAAATGGTACAAAACTTTCCGTACTGTTGCAAAACCTCTCAGAAAACAGCCACCAAGCAAATGACTCCCTACTATTTGATGGAATAGTATTTCAACAAGAAAATTAATAATTTTACATGTGAAAAATTATGTAAAAGGTGTACATTTTGTGTTAGATTACTCATGCCCAGGTATTTTTGAAAACTGGAATTAAGACTCCCCGATAATACAACATAGAAATATTCTCGACCAGCCACATTTATTATTTGCAATAACAAGAATTACTGACAGTTCGAGTTTTGTCAGAAATTTTCATACGCGTTAAATGGACATACGCATTGAAATAATCATCGAAATTGTATCGGATCTGTGAAGACCTTGTCAGAAATTTCACCTGCTATCGCAGCTTATATGAAAACATATTTAACTCTTTTATCAAATTAGAATCTGTTAAAATCAACTGGCATAAAATCAATAAAATATCGGAAAACACAAATATTCAATTATACAATATTTATCGGAATATAGGGGTATAGACAAGCGCTTTAATCTATTCTTGTTATTTATAAATCGTGCATAATAACAACCGTTAAAATCAATGAATGCCGCTTAATATTTAATCCCTGTACCACTAACATGCTTTTTAACAAGCATACATATTCAATTAAATCCAATTTCAGGATTTTCAACATTTTTGGCAATGGCGTAATTGATGATATTTTTATAAAATTAAAAATTGAATATTCGCTTTTGTTGTCATCATCAATTGAGCTGCTCGGGTATAGATAAACGTAACCAATAAAAACATACTTTTGAGTTTGCATTGTTGAGGTTTCGGGTTCGAATCCCATTCAGGAATGCCATTCATGGAATTTTCATCATGAAAAATTAGTATTTTCCTGGCATATTAACTAAGTAGCAAAGGTCAGAAACGTGAAAAAAGTTCCAAAAAAATGTAGGTCAATAAAAATAAATTGTGCCAGAGCGAAGCCAGGTGGGACAGCTAGTTTATAAATAAAACTTTAATTTTGTATACCATACATTAATTCTGTATCATTTTGTAGATAACAAAAGCTCATGAAATAAAACGTTACGTTTTTATAAATAACAAAACTTTATTACACGACTTTAGTCTGGTATATTGTATAATATGAACAAGAAAAAATTAGAACTGAAAAAAATTTGCAAATGTTTTTCGATTTACAAATGGCATTCATTAATATTTTGTTGTTTGGTCGTCATTATTTATTTTTTATTTGCCGCCAATTTTGATTAGAAGGATACAAATGTTGTTATTATCCATTTCTTAGCTTTTTGCGGAACTAGATAGTAATTTATTTTTTTAATGTTACCTGCCTGCATCTCAAATTGAGTAAATGTTTTAATGTTGGCTGATCTGCGTAAAATATGAGATCGGCAACACGCTAGCGACATAGGGATATACAACCTTGGACAGCGTTCACAATTTCTAGATGTTGAGATTGTAGATGACACTAATATGGCACAGAATAGATTTGAACTGTTTTTTAATCCCGTGACAGTTAATTGATATAGACAACTAAATATTATACAGGGTGTTTGTTTGAAACGGGGCACCCCGAAAATCTCCTTTATTTGTAAACATACAAAAAATCTTCAGAACAAAAGTTAAACTAGACGAAAAGGCCCATCCAAAGGTTACTATAAGAATTCTGAGGCATTTCCGGTTTCACTGGAAATGATGTCAACTTTTGATCTAGCATAGGGAATCGATAACTTTATATTTTTTTCCTAAAAGTACATTAAATTAGCTTTACACTGACACCAAAAAGTCATATTTTTATGTTAACCATTTCAAAATGGCGACCATTTATTTACAAAATAATAATCAACATAAGTTTTACAAAGTTGAACGTAGCAAGCTTTGAAAACAATAAAAAAAGAAACAAAATATCTCTAAAATAAACTGTTATAACTAGTTACTATATGAAATTACATGAAATAACTTATAAGGACGACGGAAGGTTTTTTATTAAGAATGAGAAAATGTGTGGACAATAATGGTGGTTTGATCGAACATTTGTATTTTTTTTTTTTGTGTAAAATAATTGTAAAAAGTAATAGTTTTTTTTTTCTAAATAGTCAAATAGTTTATTTTAGAGATATTTTGTTTCTTTTTTTATTGTTTTCAAAGCTTGCTACGTTCAACTTTGTAAAACTTATGTTGATTATTATTTTGTAAATAAATGGCCGTCATTTTGAAATGGTTAACATAAAAATATGATTTTTTGGTGTCATTATAAAGCAAATTTAATGTACTTTTAGGAAGAAAATATAAAATTATCGATTCCCTATGCTAGATCAAAAGTTGACATCATTTCTGGTGAAACCGGAAGTGCCTAAGAATTCTTATAGTAACCTTTAGATGGGCCTTTTTGTCTAGTTTAACTTTTGTTCTGAAGATTTTTTGTATCTTTACAAATAAAGGAGATTTTCGGGGTGCCCCGTTTCAAACAAACACCCTGTATATTAGTTAATTTTAAGTGAAATATTGAAGTTTTAATACAAACATTTTGCGTTTTTGAAAAAATTATTCATAATAATAAGACAAATCTCATTTATTCTGTGCATTTTTTCACTTGGATGAAAATTTGGGGAGTTATGGCGGAACATCCTAAAACTAAACTTTCGAAATATCTCCCTTATTAATAACGTAACAGAAAAAGGTATATGGCAAAAATTGTTTATAATATGAATTAGTTACTAATTTTACTGTTTTGTTGTACATTTTTGTTGTAGTTTGTAGTTATTAAATAAACTAAAAATATGAAAAATATTTTATATTTAGCTTTATTTATTGTACATTTCAACATTTCACATCACCAATTATCGCAATTTATTATTAAACAAGCACATAACATTTTTTGATCTATTTTGTAAAATTTTATGTTAAACAAGAAATGTGTACATGTTTAACAAATGTAGAATTCTTACTAAGAATAAAAAATACATGATGATGCATTCAAATTTCGCGGTTCCACGGTTTTAGTTCCGGATGTTTTGGCAGAGTGCAGGTCGGACGGTTAAAATTTGTAACATGGGTATGTCACTTCTTGAGTCTTCTGTTCTGTGATCGGCAAAAATGAAATTTTTGAAACTTACAACATACCAATCATATTTAAGTGCTCATGGCAGTTTATGGTCTCCGATTTCATACAGCATGCCTTTTGAAGGAAAGAATATTTACCCTGTGACAACAAAGAAAGAACGGTACTAAACCCCTGCACGCTTTCCGGTTATATGGAAAACTGCGTTTCCACTTGCACAAAATTTTGTGTTTTCCTCTGATTTAATAATGCTTTCCCTTTTATCAAAAGAGAGTTAAAACAAATTGAAAGTCTTAAAAATTATAGGCATGCGATTCGCAGGGTTCCAAAGGGCTCAAACGGTCACGTGATCTTGTAATAAAAAAAATATTATTTTCTGCGTTTTCATGCAGCATGCCGATGAAAAAAATTAAAGTTTGTGTCATAGAACCCCTATAAAAAAATTGGCATGCGGCCTTCGTTGGCCGTTGGTGGAAAATTTCGCAAAAATTTTGTGAAATTTTTTATGACAAATTTTTTCGGAAATTTTCTACCTTTGGGACGCATGCCAATTTTTTTAAAAGGGCTTTATTTATTATTTTTTTAAATATTCTCTCCTCCAAAAATCATGCCGTATGAAATCGGAGACAAAATATTTGCCTTTCAGATATATAAACTTTTGCATGCGTTCAAACCAATTCTCGAAACCAACTCAGTGAGCCAGCTCAGTAATCTGCAAGATTACCACTAAGCCGGTTCCGTGAACTGAGCCGAAATATCCACCTCTAACACAGATATATTCTGATAACTTCTACATATAACCGATTTATTACATCTTTAGTGTGCTTAAAGAAATTATCATTCATTAGTAATTCATTTCCAAATTTAAAGTTAATAATAAAAAGTATCTGCGCCGTTTCAGCGAACTAAACCGCAATGCTCATCTCTAGTATTAATATTTACTCTCCACAAAAATTTGAGAAAAAAACGTTAAATTTTTGTCACCCTGGCCATGATGTTAAAAAGAACGGATTTTTTGTGCTCTTTGTTTACCTTATTTATTGAAATCTTTCAATTCCAAGTTATTCCCGTGAAAATCTCTCTTTTCCTTAAATTTTGATAGTATTTATTTAAATCCAATAGATCTCTATTTGTAAAATATGTGAACCGTTGGTAAAGGTGTCCACCGAGCCCCGAAATTCAAGTCTAGCGGAAAACCAATCCAAGGATTACAAGAATAATCACAATATCGGATTAGAGAACCCCTATCCCCGCATCCTGAACCTGGGAATCACCATATATTTGCTGACAAAAGCAGCTTGCCCTTATACTGAACCGACAAGGACGAAACGGAAACATAAATTCACTTTTCTAAAGTTCTCTTAATGGTGTATTATCATATATATGTGCATTTTGATATGCAGATGCAGGTTGGATTTCTAGCGAATACTACACGATAATTTATTATAGCAGAGTGAGATTCGGGATAACGCTATCCTGTTCACTCCTGTTTTGTTAAAATACGCTTTTTACTTAACCGTAACCACAAATTTTTTCAGCAAAAATATTACTACAATCACCAGACTAGAACACTGTTCATTGTAAATTTGCTTATTAGAAGACAATTTGTTTTATATTTCTTTATGTATTTGATATAAATAAAGTTGCCGTGGCTCCGCGGTAAGACGATTATCGATGGAGCACAGACACGCGGAATCGAATCTTCCCTGCTGCTTCGGATTTTTATCTTCCGAAATTGTGCAGTCAGCTCTGAGGTTGACTCAGCCTCAAGTATTTAATACTTAAAAAGGGGTTCCTTTTTTAGTAACTATGGCCGGGATCTAGAAACAGAGAACTTAATTTTTCTGCCCAGATAAGCCTATCTAGGTGATGAGATCCTATTATTTTATCTGATATACAGTGCTTTTTTTATCAAGCAACATACAGTTTTAATTTCTATAACTACCATTAATTAACAGCAATTCGTTTCTTTTAAAATAGAACAGAACCGACCGGCGCGTCGTAGCGTACTGGTAGCACACGTGGAGACAAGTTCAGATATGGAATTTTCAATATGAAAAATTAGACTTTTCCTAGCTAATTGCCTTAAGCGGACCTTACACTATCAATAATAATGTCAGTATTAAAATAAAATGACAGTAATATTGACGACCTAATGCAAGTACTGATGGAATGATGGAATAAACTGACGAAATTTAGATTTCTTGAAATACTGCCATCAGTATCGTAGTTAGTGGGGGGAACTGTCAGTTTTACTGATAGCCATTCGCAGTGTATCAGTATTACTGTCAGTATTGACCTTCAGTTTTTAGTTTATAGTTGTTGTTTGTCTCGTGTCAAGTTAGTAATAGTTAGTATCGTAATCAATGGATTTAATAGATGATTTTACTATACACGATGTTGTGGATGATGATGAAATTGCAGTTGTAACGTCAGAACGTCTGCTTCTACAAACCTTTATTGAAACGTATGAGTCAATGCCACAACTCTGGGATGCTCGTTGGCCTAAATACATTGAACAAAGTGAATCGGAATGAAGGACTTTTACTTTTGAATGAAAACTGTTCGAAGTATATAAAAAAATAAGGCCAAATGCAAAAAAAAGATGACGTTCGAAAAAAATTAAATACTTTGCGCTCTAATTATAGGAAAGAGTTGAAGAAAATCGAATCTTCTAAACGATCAGGAGCAAGTGCCGTCGATGTTTACAGTCCAAAATCCTGGGTATTTTATGCACTAAAATTTCTTGGTTATACTGAACGTCTATTTAACCTTACTGAGCCACAGAATTTAACACAGGTAATTAGATGGGGTGTTACCAAATTCTCAAGAGAGTTGTAGGTGTCCGCATCCATCCGAAATTAATTGTGGTAGTCATTTGGATCGGTGAGAAGAATTTGTTTTAATAAATTAATATAAGTATATTGTGTACGTTTTTTAAGCTACTCCTTCATCCATCGTTTTCTATTTGTGAATGTGAATCGCTTTGTACCAAAATTCAACACTAAAGCCAAGCAGGCTTTTTGCTTATTACTCTTCATAATAATAATATTCACTTATGTTCTCCAGATAACTTCTACTGGTTACTGACTAAAATACTGTCAGTAATAATGATAGTGTAAGGTAATTTTTTGCAACTGGCAAAACTACTAGTAGTGTCATTATTATTGACTCAGTATTACTGACATTATTATTAATAGTGTAAGGTCCGCTTTAGATGCAAAGACCAAAAACGTTAAGTAAAAAAAAAGATGGAACAGAAACTGTCAACTAGTTACTATTCGTTACTATTGTGACTTGTTTAGAGAACGAAAGTACTAAAATGTAGACTTCTCAAGAAAAACACAATTAGTGAAATGGTACAGTGGTGAACAGTAATTTTAGTTTAAGGTATATTTGCTATTTATTTTGTGAAACATTTCGTGACCGTTCTTCTACTACATCCTCGATAATTTAAGAATAGCGAAAAAATATAATAAAGATGGTACTAGACGCAACCAAGTGCCAGCATAAGGGATATTTGTTGTACTTTTTAATTTTTTTTAATAAATATATTTTTAATCTTTTTTGCCTGCTTTTTTCCTAAAAAAATGCCTTTATTTATCTCTATTGTGGGATTATTATGACTGCAGGATTTTAAATAAAATATTAATTTTTAATAATTTGTATTGGTGGTTGATATGAGATGTTGACTGCTCGAAGATGTACCGACAACTGTCTTGTGTTGCTCAGGGACTGAGTAACCGTAGCGGCCAAATGTAACGACAGGAATGACCCTTTGGGGTAGATAGTTTCTAGGGAAGAAAAGTACGAAACGTGACTATTTGTTAGATATAAAGCTTTGAAAAATAACTGAGATTGTAAAATACTAAAGAAACATTTTAAACCCGGCAGAATTGGTAATAAAAAATTATATTGGATAGGTCATAAACTAATGCCGTCACACTACAATTGAGCAATCTACGCACTGTGTACTATTTTAAAAGAAACGCATTTTACATAACAATCAAAAGTAGTTATGGAAATGAAAAATGTATATTGCGCGATATAATAAATTTACGGTATGTGTATAAATGAGTGTAAAGGAAATTACGAAATAAATTATTATATATTATATATTTCCTAGACAAACACCCAAATGTTTGAAAATAATATCCTATAAAGACCTTATCACACTAGATTTAATATTAACGTCTAGACTTGGAAAATTAAAGTTTTTGAATTTGAATAGAAGTCATTTGTGTGTGATAGCATGATTCAATTCCTCTGTCTTTCTATCCAGGTTTTTCAAAAGCGCGTGCGCCAGCTGGTGTTCTCTCGCTCTCAGCTGTTGCGTTTTTGTCTTTAGTTTACGTTAAGGTTAATTTGTTTTATAATTGTTATTTTCAAATATAATATTTTAAAAAAAATGATTTTAGAAGAACAACTAAATAATTTAGTGAAACATAACAAATAAACTTTTCAAAGTAAAACTGTCAACTGTCATAATAACACGATGTAGGCATGCACAAACAAATAATTTCCAAGTCTTATATAGTCAAATACTTTGTGGTCAAAATCTAAAGACGTGAATCCTGAAAAAAAAAACTACAAAACTTGGATAGCGTTTTAATGTGATACGCCCTTTTTATCTCATTGGAATAATAGTCTTTATATTTCTATTCATCATTACTTTCAACAATTGTATTCATCGACCTAATTATCTTTGAATAATTCAGTTTTAAGATACTAGTTTTATCCAGTCGCATAGCATTAATTTATTAATAATTTTGATGAGCTTTTACTTTACTCTTGCATCGTACAGAATAGATGCATTTATTCTTTATGCAGTCCAGGGCATGTGTTACCCACATTTCGAAGCCATCGTTATCAATTATATATGGAAAGTAGTGTTAGAATTAATTAATTTTAATTATTTAATTGGAAAAACTTGTTTGAAAGTATACACAAAAAATTGACAATGGCGATAAATGTGAAAATTACCTTAATTTACTTCATTTCAGGAAATACGTCTATTTTCTTACCTAAAACAAAAAATATATATATTAGATTATATTACTTAGCAGTTTGATAAAATAAGTCAAGACGAGAAAGTATATAAACCTAAAACGATTATTAAAACATACTCATTGATATATATATTACAAAAGATACAAATTTAAACGTGTTGGTTTCTGCACACAAAACGCTGAATTTTCTTAATAGGAAAAATGTATTTACACATAAGTAAGATATATTAAGACTGTTTATGTCACAGAATACGAAATTCAAATTGAACTTTGCTCTGAAAGCTCAAACTAAACCTGATCTCTTGCCAGAACAAGATCTGAAAACCAAGTAAAGTAGTAAATATTTATGGTTCCCAGGATCTTGCTTTCATTGTGGTCCACGCACGCACCCCTGTAGTGGGTCATGTGCTTTATCCGACCCTCCACCACTCTAAAAATAAATTATACGATTGTCTTGCAAATGAACGTAAGCACGCAGCAAGAAAAAAAATGCTTCTAAGCTACCTTTATTTAAATGAAATAATTTTGGCTTACGGTCCTCATCCACAAAAAAAAAAATTGAGTGCCGCCTATTGTTGTCCATCATTTTTGTAGAGGTTTCTAGATTCTTCTACGGTTTCAATAGATAAAATTTACAACTAGAAAACAATATTTTACAAATCAGAAATAATTTCCAAAGTAGACTCTAAACCAAAATTTACTCTTTCTGCAACTACCATCTGATTTTTTCATTTGAAAGTAATATTTATTGGAATTTTAATAGCGGCGCTGCCACCATTTGCCAGTCTGTAATAGTACCCAAACATTTTATCTCCCTCGCCCTCAAGTCATTTTTAAATTTTTTGCAAAACCTCCCAATTTATTTTCTGAATTTAACCTCCCTTGTTCCAAAATGATTATTAGAATTTTTGCACAACGTGATTTTATTCGTCAAACCAATAAAAAAATTTTAGTGCTTTATGTTTTTTTTTTTTTTTTTTGTTTAATCTAGTAGGTATATTATGCAGTCAAATGCGCTATTTCATAAAAATGGATGTAATTTTAATTATATTCTTATATTCAACTTCGAATCTACAGTTTTAGACTTGGTTAATATTAGTACAAACTTTCTCTCAACGCTGCAATTCAGCTGGCGTCAAGTCACTTTCAACGTTAATGTGCACGACAAAAATCGACGTGATTTAATGCCGTCTTTCGGAATCCCATAGAATATCGCAATAGTCTCAGAAAACAACACAGAGAGCACTATATAGATGCTCCGTAATGACATCCAGAGTAACCAGCGATGACTCTTGATGTTTTCAGTTCATTATATACGCATATAGTCAAGATTTTTAGCGCATATTTTGTGCTCTTTAGTGATTAAATTGAGAATATTTGTGTTAATGTTTGTTAATATTACGTAAAACAAATTTTAATAGTATGATGAGCTATAAGCATAGCGTAGATATAATTTTATGTTACAATTTTTGAAAGTATAAAAAAAAAATTAGAAAGTTAAAGCTGATTATTAAATCAAACTACAACTAAATGGTAAAAATATAATAAAATCTACATATGAAAATAAATATTAAAATAAAATAAACCACTGTAGCATTTTATTGCAAAAATATGTTTATTAAAATTCCATATGGGTAGCCACAAACCACATAATTAACTATAGTACGCTATCCACGATATATGATAACAACTTTGTTTATTTAAGTTAATTATAATAAAATATAAAAGTTAAATAGTTTTATATTTTTTGACGTTTTAATACTCAACGCACAATCAACAACCTCCTAACCATAGTAACCCTCATCCTTTACCGCGTCTGAACCGCGCATGTCGCGCTCATATAACTGGGCACAGTGGCGTCCCGTTACACCACTAATTAAAATTTTTACATACCTTAATTAAATAGTCAATATATAAAATTTTAAAAAATTATTTATTGACTATTTAACTAAGATCGACTAACTTTCATCAATTTTTTATTTATTTATTTTCATATGTAGATTTTATTATATTTTTACTATTTAATTATAGTTCAATTTAATAATTATGTAAAATTTTCTTTATACTTTATACAAAAATTGTAACATAAAATTATATCTACGCTATTTTTACAGCTTCGATGAAGATTTGAAATATAAATCGAAACGTTAGCCAAGTTAAAATATTGTTTCAATTTCTGACCAGTCCGAATCCCATTATTTCCTCTATTTTAAAACTAATTTTCTATAATACACTTTCTTGTGTTTAGTATTTTATGGAAGGATCTCTATCCTATTATAATTTAGATTTTATTATTTTCTTATCTCATTTCTGATTACATTTTTGTTTTATCGCGTGATCTCTTACTAAACTCTACTAACAAATGAACTGACATTTTAATATTGAAATAAAAGAAGTTTCCGAAGGTGAATTAATGGATTAGTTGGTCCCGTCGAGGGGCCTCTAGTGGGTGTGAAGGACGAAAGGAGACGCTGAAGAAGTGAATGCGATTGCGAACGGAAGTGATCGAGCGGCATGTTGAAAGAGACATATGAATGAATGGGGAACAGAGGAACGAGGCAAAATCAAAGCTTATCCATAGGGAAGTTAACGTTTTCTTTTATTTATTTTTCATCTTATTTACTTAACACATTTTTCAAAGTTTACGGAAATTTGAAGAGAATTCATTTAAATAGAATTTAATTACATGAGTTTGGAAGAAAGTGGAAAATCCTCCAGAGAAATTCACTCGTGTCTACCATCCGACAGATTAATGTTATGAAAAATGTTGCTATGTTTCCATCGAATTCTTATGGGTTTGTCAACGGTTGTGGAGGGGTAGGTCGCATTGTATCGAATGAAACGAAAATGTGCATTTCATTGTTATCTATAGCCAATGAGTCTTAAACTATTTTCTAAACTGGGTCGCTATCCTAAACTGGGTTGCATGGATTTCACGTGGTTATTACTTTTATTCGTTAATTTGAGTACTTATAGGCTATTCCAAACTATTAGATGGAACTAGATTTTGCAATCTAGTTACTTTCATCGTTTGAATCGTGCTATTTGGCCGTATTGTTCAAGTTTTTTTTTTTATCATACTTACAATAAACATTTTTAAATGTCATTTTCTTTATATTTTGATTTTTTGTGTCATTCTTGATACAAATTTCCAATTTTTTTGTCATTAAATTATGTATAAAAGTATTTTATTTTTGATATATGTCATTCGTTTCCATGTTTATTATTATTTTTTTTTTAATTAATGGCCTTTGCTGCTTTGTCAGTTAGCCAGGTTTCATTGTTGGAATTTTAAATTTTGACCTTCCAACGTGAAAAATGAAATAATCCAATCAAGGTCTCTTCTCGTGATATCCTAAAAGAACGAAATTCCCATTTAGTTCCGCCTAAACGTTTGAAATAGCCTGTAGTGCTTCCATTTAATTTTTATAAATTAAATTTAAATTACGTACAAAAATTTCGTCACAGTAAAATATAAATTAAAAAAAAAAACAGCAAATTTTTTCTGCTATTTGTTTTGTATCTTTTAAATTACTTCTTTTCTTTCAATTTCAGAAACGTATTTTTAGGGTTTTGTAGGTATGACCAAAAAACCCTTATACCGTCATTTTGTCGTCTGTCTGTCTGTCTGTCTGTCTGTCTGTCTGTCTGTCTGTTCGGTAAAAATTGTAGCTAAACGGCTAAACCTAGAGAGTTGAAATTTGGCATGCTTATACAAATCTTTGACCCGCACATAGGAAAAATACTAAAACATCTAAAAAACATACCCCCCTCAAAATATAAACAAATATGTGCTCATCGAAAAAAAAATTTTTTTTTTTAATTCTGAGTAGCGTATCAAATGAAAGCCCTTAGTACGTGGATTAACGATCAAATTTTTATTTTTGCAAAATAAATTATTTTGATGCTATTTTAGCCAAAATTGTGCCAAAAAAATTTTTGTCCCACACCTGTAGCCCAGATGGTTCAAACTAAAAATCTAAAAAAATTCTAAGTAATGTATATTGGTGTGAACCGAAATAGTACAACAGGAATTTTTGATCAGAATATGTTTTCGGAAAATAACGCATTTTTTGTGATTTTTGGTTCACAAAGTACAAAAGTTATACCAATGTATACACTCACATGCAAGGCGTGCGATAGCGTAATGGGTTAGAGCACTGGTGTGAAACGAAGGGTTACGAGTTCGAGTACGGAGTGAATTTTATTTTTCTGTTTTTTTTTTTTTGCATTTTTATTATGTTGAAATTATTTTGTCAAAATTCTAGTTATACTTTGACAAATGATGCATTTAATTTTTAAGAGCGTAAATTTAATAACCAGTCTTATTATATGATTAACAGACGATAAATTATTTTAAAAATATCGTTCATCTTGCCGTGATTACTACAAAGTAAAATTTGTCCTACACACTCAGCATACCGCCTTCACTTATTATATACCTGCGAAACTCTGAAATGTGTGAATATTCACACTTCACATCAATTTTTCACTATTAACAATGAACAATAAGGTTTTCACAGACGAACGCTACGCAACTTGTATTACACAGCGCAAGTAACACGCGGAAAAGTGTTACTGGATTGTGAGCTGTTAAACAAACTGTAGAACAAACAAAGCAATTGGTCAGAGGTGTTTTACTTACTTTAGGCCCAAAATTTACAACAATTTAAAAACATATTTCAGCAATTACAAGATTAACTTAATTATCACTGGGAAGCCTTTCATAAAGCAAGCAAAAATCTGGATTAAGAAATTAACAACTTTTTAATTAAAGAACTTATTTAACGTCTGAGTTATATTTTGTAAATTGCATACCCCTAAAAAAATAGTTTTTTTTTGTCTCTCGTTAAAATTATGTAAAAATAATTTATTTATATAATTGTTACCAATTAAATGTAAGATTTTGTATAATCTTTGTTTCTATTCTTTTAACTTTTAATGATGTAAGTGAATGTAAACAGATACCACACACATACCAACTTAGGTATAAGTAGGCTTACCATACTTCCCGGTTTGAAGGTATGGTCCCGGCGTCCCGGCCAGTTTGTCATTTTTCCCCGAATATTTGGTAAAAATTAAAAAGTGCCGGTTATACATGCAGTACAAAAAGTGCAGCCTCTAAAATGGCGATCAGGCAACTAATTAAAAATAACAAAGAATTTTTAAAGAAGTTTCACCCTAGTGAAAAATATTAATAACTTATGGTAACAAGTTATGGTCAATTAAGTGTAATTAAAAATTATTACTATGTAAGTTTTGTTTTTTGTTAACCACTCAGTTATTTAGCCTTTTCAATAATATGTACTTAGCGTAGAAGGCGCTACTTTCTGTTTTGAGAAAAAAAAAACAAAATTGTCCCGGTTTGAGAAACAAATATTGTGGTAAGTCTAGGTATAAGTGGTGTTTCGCCCTTTTCTGTAAAATTTAATTTTGTATTAATTGTATATCTGGGCTAGTCTCTAATTTATGAATATTTAATTTATTTATTTCGTTTTATGTATTTACTTATTTATTGTATTTTGTTTTAATTGTAGGGTAAAGGTGGAATAGATGCCCCATTTATAGAAAAACAATCGTGTTGCATTAATCTTAATTATTAAACTTTATCTGGAACTTTGCTATAATTCTTAGATAATCTTACTACACAATAACATAAGATTAAAACACTTACAATTATTCTAAATATATAAAATTAATGATTTTAAATAGTACTGTAATTGGCCATATATCCCATATCGATGGGATTTTTGCCCCATATGGTGGTATTTATGCCTCACTAAAATAATACATTTGATTTTGACCAACAATTTCAATATTTTTTTTAAATAACAATTAAAAATTACAATTTAATCAAAATTACAATTTATTATATTTTTTTTTTTTACCGACTGCCAACATATATACGGAGTGGTCATACCGATTTTGACTATTTTTAGCATGATGTCTGTTGGTCTGTGTGTCTGTCGGTCCATGGAGATGTGTAGAGCAATTTTGGCCAAACGGATTTTTATAAAACTTCATATTTAAGTTTTTGACATCAATGACACCAGTTGTTCAACTTTTGGTACTAATCGGGCAACTATAAATGTAAGTTTACTCGTGTCGATTTTAAGATTTTTGCGAATATTTCACAACAGAGAAAATTTTCTAAAACATCTAGTCTACAAAAATTACTATACAAGTAATAATTATCATCTTTTATTTGAAACATTTTTTGATAGGACTTAATACATTTTCAAAACTTTTCATATTTTTTCGATATTTTTTACAAGTATCTATTTTGGCATATATGTTGTTGCGTGCCCTTGGGAAAATGTTAGTATAAGATTATATATATATATATATATTTTATTATAAGATTAAATATACAATGCCCGAGCCATATATCCCACATTTATTTTCCTATGGGATAGATGCCCCATCTGTTTATTTCGAATGTATACAATATTGAGCAATATTTTCTACTCTATAATGTGAGGTTAAGTGTCTTCTGATACCTAGTAATGAAACTAATTTTGTTTAAGTTATAGTTAGGTCTAAAACCTTAAGACAAAATGTCGTAACTATTGAAATACAACCATTCATATGAGCACCTACCTTTACATTTAATTTTTCATAAACTATTAACATTGATAATAATTTAACACATTTATGTCAGTACTGAAATGATACAAACACACAGCGTTATGGATATATGCGAAGTGGGGCGTTTATCCCACTGGGGCATCTATACCACCTTTACCCTATGTCTCTAATTTGTAAATAAAGATATTTTGAATTTGAATTTGAAATCTTGTTAAAGTAAATACATTTCAAAAAACTACTTTTCGTTCTATAATCTACGTCTTCTTTTGATACCACACAATAAATTTTAATATAGTAAGTAATTATTTTTTTCAACGACACAAAAAATTCGGTTGTATTTGAAAAACTAATCTGGTCAATAATTCTCGTTGAACTATTGCGGATCCCATCAATGTACATTATTGATTTTTTTCTTCAGTTTTTCATTTCCAGCTCTTTGAGAATTAGGGTACGGGACTAAAGGTTTTGACACATTTTTGGCGAAAATCACATTTTGATTTTTTAAATTAAACATTAACTGTTTACCCAAGAGTTAAAAGGTTTCATTTGATACATACTAAAAATGTTTTAAAAGAATTTGTTTGAATACCGATTTGTTTATATATAACCCGTTTTTTTTTTTTTCTCTCAATAATATTCTTATTTGTAGGTAAAATAGTTATACAAACATTCCGAATGTCAACTATTTAAGTCCAGCAGTTTGGTCACAATTTCTATCACACAGACAAACAAACATGAGTGACTTTATAAGAGCTAATTTGAACCGGAATAGTACAACAGAAATTTTAGATCTGATAATTATTTCGAAAATTATTTATTGTTTTGCAACACCATGCTTACAATATTTGATATTCTGACTGATATCTGAAGTCTCTAGATGGAATACGTGCCTTATTCTTTATGGAAATTTATAATTTTTAATATGCAGCCACAATTTGTTACACTTACTAAATACCTACAAAATCCTGAAATGTGTGAAATTCATACTTCACATCCAATTTTTATTTTTAAATTGAGGCAAGCTCTGGTCTTGTCCACTGCTATAGAGTTTCTATTTAATTTGTTTCAATTCGCAATTGTCTTTATTGGCATTCGAATTGTGGCTTTAGCCATTGCATTTGTTCAATATGTGCAGGCCGTTATATATTTTCAATAAATATCTAAACTGTCAAAATTTAAATAAATAACAAACAGTTTGTCCTTGACCCAGTAGGTTGAAAGATTAAATAAATGAATTATTATTATATTTTGGTTTCCGCCGGTTTCAAAAAGAACAAGAGCATATTTGTTTTCCGAGATTTAATCAAACCTTGAACTTCAAGACAACAAACAATGTTGAAAGAACATTTTCTTTTCTCATTCTCTCTGTTTTCGACAAACAGAAAAACATATAGGCTTGGCCAGAAGGTGTGACAATAAGTGAGAAAACCAATAAATAAATGGATCAGTATGATTGGGAATTAATTGAGGGGAGAGTTGGCGATTCGTTTCGGAAGTAATAAAAGAGATTTTAGCAAGCGATATAAACGGCGTGCGTTCAACTTGACCACTAGATGGTGTTGTAAAAGGCTTAGTTACATGTGACCGGTGGCTATATGGAGAAAAACGACTCTGGAAATGTATGTATTTGGATTTAGCTGTTCGTTGCACATTTTTAAGGATTTCGTAACTGTAACCAGGAAACCTTTAAACCCAGTGGCGATTCCTGAGTACGCGCTGCGGAGCTGCAGCTATTACTTGAAAATAATAAAAATAAAACAATCTTTTTTTGAACTCAAAATGCATTTAACATAGTAATTGTGGAGTGGAAATGCTTTTTTTAAATATATTTTGAACATTGAATGCTATTGTTTCATAAATATTTACAAGTTTTCTTTGAATAAGTTTACGTCGCACTGCTTATATCCTAGCGTCAAGGAAAGTGCAAATGTGGGCTTGTAAAGGGGAAGCGGTGCGTAGGCAGTAGTGATAAACTGGTGGGGATCGGAGCTAGAATGCTGTTAGCGTCGCAATAACAATGATCACAGTACTATGAAATTATTGAATGTATTTATTTAAGTCCTAACTGAAATCACTATAACTATATTATCTCTAAAAATTTATTGTTTAGGTAGGTATTAATAATTAGTATTTTTTAACTTTTTCTTTTAAATTTATATAAATATCTTAGCTTAAAAAATACGTTTCGTATTTTAGATTATAAAGCAGTGAGTTTAAAACATGAATACTGTCAAATCATTATTGGAAATTCCATTTAAGAGACGAACGTTAGAAGAAAAAATTGATATTAAAAAATTGGGGCGACACACACCAAATTTTATTATTTCGGAAAGTGCAAAAAGCTACAATTATAATCATAAGAGGCAATTCAACAGAGTCTTATATGCTAAAACGACGTAGTTAAACACCTAAACCTATCCTTGTATTATAATTTGCAGCTCTGAGCCCCAAAAAGTCACGAGCCGCCACTGTTTAAACCACCATGACCATTAAATAAAAAGACTAAAGTAAGGAGACTTACATGCTAATTGGACAAACTAGGATGGTATTTCAAAATGGCGGACAATAGTTTCCAGCTGTACAGTGGTGTAGGGCAATTTATTAAAATAATTGTTATTGGTACAAAAAGACAAAATACCAATCTTGATATTTTTAAAAGATACCATAGATAGGAGATAGAAACAATCAATAAAACACTCTTACATATCTGTAATTTATTATTATAAAATTAATGATGCACACAAGTAAATCAATACATACAGAACTCAGAGTAGAAAATTGTGACAGTACGCCATTGTCCATAAGTAACGCATATGTTGAGATTCATCAAAATATCATTAATTCAATTACATAATCTGAATGGAAAATACTTACGAATGAAAAGTTTATTCCTTTAGTCTTGGCATTTTGTGTTCTTGATAGTCCACATGCAGTATAGCTAACCATTTTGACAAGATGCCAAATTTCAGATTAAATGCGTAATTTTATATTAAATTATAAAATAACTAAAAACTGGCTGTCTTTTATTTATGATTTATAAATTATGAATATATTTTAAATTTACAAAATAAATGTCAATAATTACTTTTCAATACGTAAACAACAAAATATTGACAGCAATTGTGGTATTTGCAATGACATAATTTCCGTCAGATAATTTGTATGTAAAAATTCATATAGCCTCCTTCCATTAGTATTTTTATTCAATGACCATGGGTATGTCTGTTTCCTGTCAAACGGCTAGCAAAGAATTAAAATTTAACATGTATGTATAAAGTCCTACCTCGACCTACAAATTTAATTCGTTCCTGACCGCGGTAAATATCTTGAAAAGTATGTATGTATCTCGAAACCCAATTTTCTATTATATCTTATGGGATATCATTTATTTCTCGGTTAAGTTCCGGGTTACAAAAATTTTAAAAAAATAAAAAATTCAAAACGTAATAAAAATGTATACTCAATTATATCAAGAAAATGCAAAAAAATGGAGGACTGAGAAGGCACATTTGTACACAATAATGGTTTACAAATATGCATTTTGTATACCATTACATATTATAATTTTTATTTATCAAATTTTTGGTTTTGCATGATTAGTGTGAAAATCATCTTCAGGATTTTGTAGGTATTTAATAAGTGTAAGAAGTCAACATAATACTGGATGTCTAGGAATATTCGTTCTATAATTATATCAAAATCAACATTTTTTTAATAATAATTTGTATTCGTTATTAGAGTACTAAGTGCTTCCATTAAATCAAAAAAAAAAAACTTTTTTTTTGCTTTTGCGTCGTATTCAAGTGTTCATTAGATTAATAAGAAATATATTGATAAATGACTTTATTTTTTCAATTTCAGAACCGTATTTCTCACTATTAACAATGTTTTATTTGATTTATAAATATTTCATTACTATAAATGATTTATTCTTCTTTGATACATCAAAAACAAAAATCTGTAGTAACTCAAATAATAGGTTGAATCACAACATATAAAAGTATAATTAAATAACTGAACACTAGACACTACACTCTACAGTTTAGAGTGTAATATGGTGTTCGAAACCTCAGCTATTAATTTTTTTTTATTATATTTTTAATTTCAAAAAAATACACACATTATCTTAGACAAAAATATAAAAAATCTATAACATTATTAGCCATAATTTAGCCGTAAATTAAAAAAATAATTACATGTTAATACGGCTACAATTTGTACCGTACAGAGAGGCAGACAGACACATGAGTGATGTTATAAGAGTTTTTTTGGTCATATACCTGCAAAACCCTAGAAAAGAAACAAAATAGATTTTGATATTTATAAAGAGCTCAGAAAAGAGATATCTGAGAAAAAAAAAAAGCAAAACAGAAATAGACCAAATTAAAAATGAAGAATTCAGAGAAAAGCTACGCAGAAAAGCCTAGAGACCTTTACAGAAGAAGAAAAGCTAAGATGGTTGGTACATATACAAAAATTGAGCGCAGATAATTAAAAAATAATTTTGAAGCAAGAACAGTGAAAAAGACAAGAACGGGAAAACCGAAAACAACTTGGCAACAAAGAACAAACTAAGCACTACAAAAAAAATTGTTAAGAGGAAGAAAGCAAGAAAGTACACAGAGGAGAGAACACGATGGAAATAATAATGGAGAACAAAGCCAGAAAATAATACTCGACTAGGATTTCTCGTACGATAATTAATGCATTTCGAATATAGTTCAGAAAGATCGATGTAAAATTAATGTAGTATACCATCTAATATTTATCGGTTTGAATCTGTACTAATGATGCGCACTACGTCTATTTTCGTATGTAGACAAGATTCCTAGCCTATATAAATATAAAACACCATATTTGAAAACTGGTACTTTGTTCCACATCAGCAAAGTTTATAGATTCGCTAAGGCCTACTGTTTTCTAATCTAGTTCAGTACATTTGTAATTGAAGAGAATTATTATAATTTATTTATTATTATTATTATATTTGTTTATAAGACTATAATTTTGGTTTACCCAAAATATTATTCTTGTCATTATTATCGGTATAAAATAGTTCAAGGAAAACAATAACATAATTATTATGATTCCATTGATTTTGTTTTGTGCATAATACCCATGTCGAAAAAATAAATGAAAAGTACAGAAATTATAATTAAGAGTAATTTGTGAATAATAAAATCTAGATTAGAGCCCTGCGTGGTTATGTTTTTCTGTATCTGCATCCGATCCGCATCCGCATATCCGAGATCCGCATAAAAATAGCAGTAAAAATAGGTTGGTTTTCAGTATAGTGTAAGATCTCGTACGAAAATCCTGTATAGTTCACGATTTAATAATTTTCGTAGGATAAATCGTCCGAGATACAGAACGGGAAATTGCATCGTATACTACAGGCATTACATAGCAAAGTAGAGAGGTTTAAGTATTAACCAACTGTCGAAGATATGTCCGGCATTGTGCACTGACGGTTCGACATGAATTAAATTATTCATCTGCGACCATCTATCATCAATAACTGAAAGTTTTTACGTGTTCACAGAGGATGAGGTAATCTATGATTAATTAGGCGACAGGCAGAAAAACAGGCAGTCTTTGTTTAAATTCCAAATTTGAAAGGGTTTTCCAACATAATTTTATTTACTATCATACACGAAGGCAAGTCAAATAAGCCGAACTATACCAAAAACCCTTTATTCAATTAAAATATGTCGAATATTACAAGTTATTTTTCTAAAGGGTGTTTTTTTTAGAGGTATAGAACTTTAAATTGCAATAAAACAACGATGGATTATTCGATTGACATGCATTTTTTTTTTATTCGAAAGATAATCTTGTGGCATTACATTTTAAATATGATTTCTGGCATATGACCGCCACGGCTGGCTCGGATGTAGTCCAATCTGGACGTCCAATTTTCGATGACTTTCCAACATTTGTGGCCGTATATCGGCAATAACACGGCGAATGTTGTCTTCCAAATGGTCAAGCGTTTGTGGCTTATCCGCATAGACCAATGACTTTACATAGCCCCACAGAAAGTAGTCCAGCGGTGTTAAATCACAAGATCTTGGAGGCCAATTCACAGGTCCAAAACGTGAAATTAGGCGGTCACCAAACGTGTCTTTCAATAAATATTTTGCATTTTTGAAAAATATTGCAGTTTTTGGTGAATTTTGGCAATTCATGATGAATTGCCAAACCAAACTGAGAATAAATCACTTGACAGCTGTTAAATCGGTCGCCATCTTGAACAGTAATGCCAACTTAAAGTTCTATACCTCTAAAAAAAACACCCGTTATATAGTTTACTTAGGGCCGCTTTTACAAACCTCGGATACGTAGCGGTATAACTATCTAAGGTATAAGTTTATTCCGATATTTATTCCAACGTTCGCTTTTACAATGCATTTTTTATTCTCGGATAGTTATCCATGGTTTTATTGTAAATAAAATAAAGTTGGTATTGTTTGACACATAAACTGACATATTAGAAATGTCATATTTTAAATTGACATTACTATTAACCAATACATTTGAGCATGTTTGGGGAAATATTGGCAGATGTCGAAATATTCGACTCAAATAATTATTTTATCGTGCTATATCTACCGCGTTAGTTTCAGCCTCTCGTGTGCAAATATTCATAAAACCGCTTTCTAATAATGAATCGAGCCCAAATACCGCCCATGTGTAAATTTTTATAAGATCGCCCTCTACTAGTAGAATTCTATTAGAAGCTATTATGTAAATGCCGTGCCTTTGATGAGCCGCTCGTGCGCGGTGCAGATTATGCACAAACGCACGCGGTGGCCCTGATTGTGGTTCATATTTATGTACTGTAATCCCTTATCACCGCGGAGTTTATATTCCACTAACATACTGTGGACAAAAAAGCGCGAGCAATAAGATTAAGCGTATACATATTATGTACAGTTGTGGACTGCCAAAATAGTAACGACAAGTTCTTTCAAGAGGAAAATTTCACTGATTAATAACAGGGCTATTTTTTTTCAGTGTATAACAACATTAAGAACCAGTACGCATTTTGAAAAATATATAAATAAATAACAACCGGTTCATTCGAACTGGCTCCAGCCCAATGCTGCATATATACATATACAAAAACTGGCATTATGTGTACATAGTGTGGAAGGGGTGATAGTGGCCAGTTAGATTCGAAGCGCTCAAAGTACTAGGAGCATATTCCAGCGGTAATCGGCTGCTACTGTTCATTGCTACGCTTTTAAAAAATAAATCAATTTATTATTTCCCAACTGCCTGTAATCAAAACTATTGAACAAGTACATGGATAACGAGGGATTACGTACTATTATTATTTCGTATGGCAATGCCTAGGTTTTAGAGATTTTAAGGTCGCGACTAGCGTCCTCTGACATGACCTAACGATTACTTTCTACAGTAGCCGAGACCACCGTGCCTTATGAAGCATTTCCCATATTTCCGAAAATTAATTCAGAGATACAGGCATTCATTGTAAAGAATCTGAGCCTATGGTTGCAACAGCCAAGTTTTTTTTTTTTTAATCTTTTTGCCCATACCAGGTCGATCTCATGATTCCACACTTTAAAAGCAAGCGAGCTAACCACGACGCTGCTGCTACCCTAATTATATAACTGTAATAAAAATTCAAATAAAACGTCATAATGTGACATTTATCATATGTCAATTTAATTTTTTTACCGTTGCTGGGTAATAAATACTTATTCGCCAATCAGAGCAAGGGAATAACTTATACTGCCCTTTATCTGAAGTGTCGTTGGCCGGATAAGATATTCTGGTGTTTATTCCGATGTTTATCCTATCTGAGCTTTATTCGAGCATTGTAAAAGCGATTTTTTGACTTTATACCGGGAATAGCGTTATCCGAGCTTTATCCAACGATTGTAAAAGCTGCCCTTAAACAACTAAGTGCTTGCACCACCAGTTTAGCAGCTTTTTCATTTCGGTGTCATAAAAGGAAGCGGAAGGAGACCGTATTTTGACCAGATACGAGTTGTAAGTGCATCACTACAACCCCAAAACTATGCGAATATGTATGTGGCAGTGAAAAAAGGTGAAGAAGTTGAGGCAAAAACGAGGTTGTCTGCAGGCAAGATTGTTGTCACCATTCTTTTGGCATCATAGTTTAATACATACCTCGGTCGAAGGACAGTTTATAACGTGTACTACTGCAGCATAACGCTCCAAAAGACTTGACGTTCCAGTCTACAATATACTACATCTCCACGACAAGACGAGGCCTCACACTTCCACCGAAACCCAGAGAAAGAGAAATTGACCTGTTGCACTGGACTACCGTTGTATATCTCCTTTATAACCTCGTCTTGATTCCGTATGATTTCCATTTGTGAAGGCATTAGGAGGACCAATATTCGAAAATACCTTTGGCATTGGTGACGTTCAAATTCTTTTCTTGACATAGTAATGAAAGAGCTACCGATCCGGTGTCTCAAAGACTTAAATGCCTAGAAAAACTATGTAGAAAAATAATTTACATACGTACGTATATTAGAAATATTTTAACTGAGAGAGTTTTAGAGTGGAGACCAAGGGACACTGGGAGAAACAGAGGCGACAGTTATTTGAGAAGAATTGCTGGCAGGATCTAGTGCCTGAAGCACTAGATCGACTAAAATTTAAACAAACTAGGGAGATCTATTTCTAGCAGTGGACAAGGGAGACTGGATGATGATGATGATAACAGGCTATCATATGAAGTCCGATTACGTGAATTAAAGCTCATCAAGTTGGTGGATCAACGTATTCATGGTAACTGTGTATCGGTAACTGCGTGTGTATTTATCTTAAACAACGATAAAAAGTTGCATGGACATAGATTTAAACTAAAGAAGGACTGTTAACTAAGTGTGTGAGTGTTAACTTCTCTACTCGAGTTTTCGATATGTAAAATAACTTGGGGGATTGTGTCATCGATGCTACTACGTCTATTAACAATTAAAAAATAAACTGGAGCTTTAATGTTCCCAATCTTCTCAGATTAAGTATTGCATAAATCTGCAGACTGAGGTTCAACCACCCAAGCTGTTCAACAAATCTAAAGAGATTTAACGTCATTGCCACAGAGAATTGCCAATATTGTGGAGAAAATGTAGCAGACCCGAACCACCTAATTTTATCATGTAAAATCTTTTACAGAGAACAAGAAACGCTCAAACAGCTGACCCCACAACCGACAAATATAGAAAATATACTATTTATAATGAACGAAAATAATGATGTAGAAAAAGCGTTATGTGAATATTTACAAACTACAAATATAATATTACGAAGAAAAAAAAATATATATCACATCTCATCTCAATAACTACTATCTCTATTGTAAGCCCTTCCATGACTGACTCCCAGAACCTTATAACCTGCCGTGATGGCCTCTCGGCAATCTCCTAATACCTCCCCGCTCCCCAAACAATCCCCCTCTTCATTTATTATATTAGAACACAAAATTGAGCAATTGATGCTGGAAAATGAAGAAATTCAAAGCCAATCAAACTTGAAGCAAACAAAAAACTGGACTTTATTTCAACAATAGCTTTTTTAGTGTCGCACAATTTTTGTAAACTATTAAGTTTTATATGATTTTTCTATTTTTTATTTTCTTTGTTGCTATTATGGAACCCAAAAGCTCTTCTTCCGTTCCATTGTATTTAATAATAATAATAATATTTGACTAGCCCTCATAGTGAATAATCGGGACAAGAGTGTTAAGATAATTATGAACACACGGTTAAAAAATGTTTCAACTACATTATATTAATAAGTTTTCACACAACTAAAAGGTAGTTTTATGGAATTTAATGTGTGATTTTTTATTTTAGTTGCAAGGTTTATAAAAAACTCTTTCATATAAAGATTTTTCTATTAAACACTGTTTCTACTGTATTTGACACAAATTGCTAACCTCGCTAAAAAGCAAAAAACTCATAAAAATCACTTATAATATCTAACGTGCCGCCACTGTTGTCGAGAAAAGAGACAGATACATCTGGCAAACGTTTGTCAGAAGAGGATGAAATGCGAGAATGTGTGAATGATAAAATAAAGTGTTATTTAGGCGGTCCTGAGAGGGTTTTTTCTCCTACGCTCGGTAAAAAAGAACGCCACATTGGCAAAATGAGTTTGTGTGTAGTTCCTAAACTGCTGAATGCTTTAAATGATTTTTATGTGTGAGATGATGAAAAACATTTTATCTCTTTTTAGGAAAAAATTCTGTTTTGATAAATTAAAAAAGATGAGTTTGTTTTTGTACAAATACGTCGGATTTTTCATTTGTACCTTTTTAGGGTTTTGTAGGTATAACCAAGAATTCCTTATACCGGAAGCCTACAAACTTTTGCTCCCAGGCTGCCGTTGAGATTGTTTCACTATATTATTTCGATCGAAATTTATAGCGGATTTTTTAAATTTGATTTTTTAAACCAGGCGATTTTGTATGATTTTATAATACACTAAGGCCCGGTTTCTGAAAGCTTAGTAAACTATAAGCTAATGATCAACTCTGGTGACAATATAATAATCTCATAAGTAACCATAGCAACCGTTTTCTACCTATTTGGTTATAATTAACTAAACTTTCAGAAACAGGCCCTTAAACTTATAAAAAGTGTTTTCGAAAAAAAAAAAAAAAATCGTACTGCATATTACTGCATAAAACTAATGCCTCCATGGCCTTAATTTTTATAATGACGAGCCAGGTCCTGTCAAAAGTGGTTTGCCATTTACCTTAAGTATCTGTACATAAGTCCTCCTAGCGGAGATTCTCAGCAACATCGTGTTGCGTGGACTGACAACATTTATCGAAATGGTAATTTTCAGTATTTTTATTTCTTTTACAACAAAACGTAGGCAAATTAATAATGTATTTGTTTTCTAAATAATCACGCATCGCCATGAATTTGAAAAGTCAAACAAATAATGTCACCTAGCAATCGAAAACATATGCCTACACCTTTTAGAATTATTAAATTGATTAACATTAGGTATAATATTTAATTTTATTAAATTTAAACAATAAAACGACTGTTAATTAAATTTTAAAATAAATTTATTATCACTTATTTTCAATACATATTCCATAAATGTTCAAAGAAAAATGATATTTTGATATTTTATATATTGAAACACAAAATTTCTGTACCAAACATATACAAAAAAGAGATGAGAGGTATAAAATAAATAGTAAGCAAACTTACTTGGTTTCTAAGCCAACACAACACACGGAAATATACTGTCAGTTTATATATTTATTAGCTGAAAACCCGTGCTTCGCTATGGTATATTAATGGTCTCATTAGCGTTAAATCCTCAGTTTGTTTATAAACTTGTTTATGGGTAACCTTTTGAGGAATCAGTGATTTTTTTTTCTTTTCACCACATAGGTCTCGAACTTGAAAAAATTCTTTGTTATTGGGTTCTTACGTCATACTAAGGAATGTACTCTCCGAATTTCTTTTTTCCAACTAAAAATACTAATTTACCCTTTAGGAGTGAAATTTAAGAAAACTGTCAAAACAATATCGCAAGATTTTAAAAAGTTACCTATATGCCATAAAGTAATGTTATAACTCAAGAAGCACTGGAGATACTTTATCGAATAGAAAATATCAATATACCCCGTTAGGAATGAAATTTAAAGAAAAAAACGACCAAAGTACTTGTATAAAATGCATTCTAGCATCAGAGTAGAAATAACTTGGCCTAATATTTTCTAACAGAGATATTATTTATCATGACCATGGAAACGTTACATATAAGTATGAAAAAATTTAAACAAAAAATTTCGAAAAATTTTTCAATTTCTTTTCCTTTTATCTAAAAATATCTCAAATGTCTCTAACAAAAAGTTGTCAGTTATTGCTTTTATAGCAACTTATGTTCAAAAAATTTTTTCAAAATATTTTTTGTTTTGAAAAATTCGCAAAAATCTTAAAATCGACACGAGTAAACTTCCATTTTTAATCAACCGATTTTTACCAAAAGTTGATCAATTTGTGCCATTGATGGCAGAAGCTTAAATATGAAGTTTCATAAAAGCCCTTTTAGCCGAATTTGCTCTGCACGTGTACACAGACAGACGGACAGACAGACGGATGGACAGACGGACAGACGGACAGAGAGACCGACAGACATCATTCTAAAAATGGTCAAAACGTTATGTAGGGATCTCAATTCTTGGAGATCCATCGAAATCTCGAAATGTCAAAATCAGTATGATCACAATACCTCCCTTATATATGTTGGCGGTCGGTAAAAAGGGAAAACAGAAATGCGCAATGACCTACGAACTTTGCTAAACTCAACTGCAATATTTTATTTCGTAAAATAGTGTGTGCATCATTAAAAAAACTGCAGCGCAACAATATATACCGTATGTGCAACGAAACACGGAACAAAGCAGTTTAACAAGGTGTTTTAGATAAGTGCGGAAATTGGCTCTCCTGTACATTTTAGAGCAAAAATACAAGATTAAAAAGTTGTTTAAAATTCGTTTTTATTTTCTAAAATTCTAAACTTAATGCCATAAAATGTCTGTAACACTAGATATTTGGTAAATAAAATATGAAGTTTTCGTCAAAAATCAGATAGCCGTAGAAATAAAACATAAAACAAAATAGTAATGTAAATTTATTTAGCAAAAGTTGCCATGAAAGCAATAACTATGGTATGCAACTTTGATAAAGCAGCATAAATTAAACAAGTTCTTTGTGATGGCGGTCGGTCCTGTGGAGGCCACAGCTGATTTTCTTTACAATGTTCTAAGATATCGTGTTATCAAAAAGGTAATATTCGGCGTTCTTTTTATGATAGATTAGGTTATTGTTCTGCAGGGAATGAAGATATTTTTGAACATTTAATATAAATTTCATTATAACTTCTTTATTTTGTCAGTAACAGTATAATAAAATAAACTTTTGTCTCAATTTGTGTGATTTGTTTATTGTTACATGCAAAAAAGGCAACTTATGCTTTTTTGTGTACAATTGATATTTGGTGTAGACCTAAATTCAAATATTGTTTGCCGACCAGCGTAGCGTAGTGGTAACACATCTGCTCTGCGTTGCTAAGGTATCGAATTCGAATCCCGTTCAGGCATGGAAATTTTCACAAATAAAAAATGTCCTGGCTAATTGCCACAGCAGCAAAGGCCATTAAAATTAAAATAATATATATATATATATATATATATATATATTGTTTTATGATTTATTTCCACAGCTATCTCGTGGAAATAATTTTGACGAAAACGTCATATTTTATTTACCAAATATCTAGTGTTACTGACATTCTATGGCATCAAAATCATTTAGATTGAAACAATGAATCAATAAATATATCTTTTTACATTTTATTCTGATTTAGTGACTCAATAAGGAAAATAACGACCTGATAGATGCAAAAATAGATCCTGTATGTAGCGTCAAGTCATTGCACCACCCCATACATTTCTGATGGTTCAGCAGTTTTTGGCGAAGAACTAAATCACACTTGTTCCCATCCAATATACTCACCTGACTTGGCGACGGGTGACTTACTTTTGTTCTTTATTCCCATAACTAAAGAGTTCGTTAAAAGAACGCCGAATTAATCGATTGAAGATATAAAAAATAATTCGGAAACTGATATGAAAAATATATCAAAGAGAAACTGCTACTAAGGTCTACCAAATGTATTTCCAAAATTAAAGAAGACGCAAGCAGCTTTTGGTATTTGGACAATATTTCTAATATGATAATTAATGTAAAATTTATTTTTATTAATTAAGTTTTAATGCTATTCCACGAATGTTTTATGAACTCTCGTTACCGAAAACCACTAAAATCAAAACTTAAAATTCTCTTTTTCATGTAATTATTATTTTCACTATTTCCAAATTACTGACTGGATAATTTTATACATATAAAAATAAGCCTTATTACTTTAACATGACTTTAATTATCTTTTTTGAACAAATTGTCGAGTTGTTGGCGAGTAACGACTATTCATAGCCTGAAATATCAGTTTCATATACATAAATCTGTTTCAGTTCATTACCGACGCTTTAATTGGTTCAAAAAAGTCCCTTAACGATCAGTGCTGGTAATGGCTGTTTTTTGTAGAAGTAACACGACCTTGTATACTTTTTCCAACGTTATGTAATGTTGGCGGAAGTTTTTGTTTCAGAGTATAATTACCCCTTTTCGAGTAAATGTGACTGTGAAAACACTTATTAGGGTACCATGGTCATAATCTGGAAAAAGCTTGAGCAGCAATTTAATTTTTAGAACTTTCAAGCTTTAGTTTTAATTATTGTGAGAAAGTTGGAATATAGTGGACGTTAAAGTAATTAGCCAGAATAATTTGGATTACTATCTAAAATATGTATTAGTTGTGTGCAAAAGTTAAAGTCTTATTCAGTTCTTTGGTACAGTTATTTAAAATAAAAAATAAAAAATACCCGCATTTCTGTGTTTTTGAAGGGTTGAAATCTAACCTTGGAAACGTCATATATCATGTTTTGATCATAAACATAACCTCACTCAAGCAGGCACGCAGTTTTTTTTTTTTCTCTCTCTCTTTTGGGTTTAAAGCCAGAATATTTTCTTACAAATTTGAAATAATAAGAAATTAATATCAAAATTTCAATCCTACACCTAATAAATTTTTAATTAAATATTTGGTAGTGTGTGTGAAACAAAACCCCCCATTGCATGTGTTTTATTTGTACGTACAGTCAGCAGGCATGGCTCAAAAATCTGTACATTTTAGACTTATTTTAAGATTTATTTTCTCCTGCAGCATTACAACGCATCTTTGGCCCCATCTAGATTAAGGAAAATAACTTGATTTTACTTTGGTAGGGAATTAATTAACCTTTCATCATTAAAATTTAAAAGTTTATTCGAAAATTCAACAGTTCATTAGGTTCATAAAATTCATAAAACATAACCTCGTAATTCATTAAAGATTAACGCTTATCCGGTAATATTTTACTTCATAATTATCTACCGTCATCAACTATATTTCGCCGCCAAGATAATATACATATTTCAAAAGATTAATTTCACTTTTCATTCGAGGAGCATATGTAATTTTATAAGTTGAGGAAGTAAAGGTGAGAAGAGCGATTAAATAGTACTACAGATTGTCACCAACAGAAGAAAAAAAAGATGTAAAGTGTGAATTTTCACACATTTCAAGGTATTGCAGCTATTGATAACTAATTGTGGGTACATATTAATAAAAAACAAATTTCAATTATTTTTTAAAGAATAAGTCACGTGCTCTATCTAATGACCAAGAATCGTATTGAATTACGAAATACGCTCGCAGCAAGACTCAGCTATAGCTATCCAGTTTTCCAGTCAGTCAGGTTATTATTGTAGTCACAACCGCTACATTCAGATACAAAATTCCATAAATGAAGATCTTGTTTGATTATATAATCCAATTTTACTATTTTTAAAGGCATGAAAAAGCAAAATAAAAAAAATAGTAGAAAAAACTCGTAACATAAGGCTTTTTGTTGCCTTTGTCGATTAGAAAACTTTTTACTTCGAGCTTCGTTTTCTATCTTCGATGCTTGCGGCAAAATCGTGCCTTATGAAATTTGTGTTTTAATATTCTATCTTATATAATCAGTGTTGAGCATTATCTAGATCAGTGTTTCTCAACCAAAAACGAACCGCGGTCCAGTAAAATATAAAATTTTCTCACGCGGACCACTAATAATAATTGCAGGTTCATCTTTTGCAAGAAAACAAATATATTTAATGTGCTACTAAATACATTTATTTTATTTGTAGAAAATCTCAGAAAGTTTACAGAAAATAAGCAAAATATAAATTATTTACATAAAAATGTGTATAAAAAATAACAAAAAAATGCAAAAAACACATACGAAAACTTTCGCGGACCACCTGTTGAGTAACTCTGATCTAGATAATCTAGATAATTTTATCTAGATAATGCATTTAGATGACATATTATTATCTATCATCTTTTTTAGATACTGTTTTACATTTTTATCTATTATCTCATTTAGATAGGTATTTTCATTACCTTTATCTGTAATTTCAGATAATTTTTATACATAATAGACTATATTAGTGTGACGTCACATACATGTGCTGGCATCTGGCAACGGTTTCTTTTGGATTTTTTTGGGAAATTTAAAATACGTCATTATTTTTGTTAACTTAATTTTATGAATATTTTCAATTTTGGAGCAACCATTTATATCTTTATAAGTATATACTAATATATACAGTTCAGTTACCTTATATTATAGAATAATGTTTTTATAAACATATAAATAAGGATTCGAAGATATATTTATAGGTTACGTTTTTAAATAATATGAAAATCGAAATATCTTTAGTATTTATTTAATTAAAACTAAGTAAACATTAATATTTTTTCGTTTTTTGACAAGTGTAAATGAAAACCAATAATAGATAATATAAGAACAATATATTGTTCCGCAAAAATACTGACGTATTTAATTATAATGTATAAAATAAGAATTTTAATTTATAAATATTGAATTGTAGTTTTGATGTGAAGCATTTTCTTACTTTGAAAACTTAATTTATACTTCCAAAATACAATTTAAAAAAAAAAAAACAACATGCTAAATTCAAATAAAAGGAAACAAACCGTGAGTTACTAATATGGTCTATTTAAAACTTAACCTCAATATTCTGTGATGTTCTGCAAATGACAAAACTAGGTATACATATATGTAAATATGAATCAACTATATTTATTAAACGAGATATTTTTAACTGATTGCCTCTTGGATGAAAGCGATATGATGAATTTATCATGGATAATAATTATCATGGAGTTTCGCGCCATAAAAATGTGGAGGGGTTTATCTTATCTATTATCTTATCTTTTCTAGATAATTATTTTTTAATTATCTTTATCTTTGTTTAGATCACAAAAATGTGGTATTATCTTATCTTTGACTAGATAAAATTTTAAGTTATCTATGCTCAACACTGTATATAATAAAGCTCTATATTCGTTGTTTTTCGTGTACCTATCGTGTATGTTCGGAACTCTTCCTATGTAATACAAGTACCACGATAAGAGAACCGTACGATGCCAAGGATAGCCAGTGACATGCTGTTATTTTTTTTTTTTTAAATTTTATGTTTATGACCTTTGCTACTAAGGCAATTAGCCACGATAATTATAATTTTTCGTAATGAAAATTCCATACCTGAACAGGATTTGATCCCGAGACCTTAGCAACGCAGGGCACGTGTGTTACCACTATGCTATGCCGGTCGGCATGCTGTTATTTAAAATAAGAAATCACATCTTTTTTGTCTTATGCATTTATTTTTTCAATTGGATGCATATTTGGGTAGTTACGAAGGGATGCCCTAGACCTAGATAGGTATTTTAGAATTTTTACTTTTACATACAAAAATATAAATACATACAGTCTGTTCCAAACGGTTAAGCGGAACTAAATGGGAATTTAGTTCTTTTAGGTTGTCACGAGAAAGGACCTTGCTTGCGTTATTTCATTTTTCACGTTGGGATGTCAAAATTTAAAATGAAACCATGGAAACGAATGACATATGTCAAAATTAAATATTTTTTTTTATATTTTAATGACAAAAAAATAAATAAATGGGAAATTTGTATTAAGAATGACACAAAAAATCAAAATATAAAGAAAATGGCATTTTAAAATGATATTAACCTTAACCAAAAAATGTTTATTGTAAGTATGATTTACAAAGCTTAAACAAAACGGCCGCAAGGCACGTTTTAAACGATGAAAGTAACTAGATTGCAAAATCTAGTTCCGCTTAACCGTTTGGAACAGACTGTAGTACACATTAAATTTCAACAAAAAATAATGTGAAGCATTTGAATTTTGATTATGTTTAAATATTTTACGCACCGAATAATTAATTCGAATATATATTTTTGTTTTGTAATGAGACAATCATTTTTTGTACCTTTCCTTAAGGGGTTTTAAAAACAACTTTTCGTTCCATAATCTCGGTCTTAAGAGCCGTCTTTGACACGATACTAATCTGGTGAAAAATTCCTGTTGAATGAACTATTCCGATTTCCCATTAATATACATCGTTGAGATTTTTTTCAGGTTTTTAGACCAATCTCTATGGGAAATAGGGTGGAGCATAAAAGTCATGACACATTTTTGGCGCACCTACCATAATAAGAAAACATTTATTGACTTTCAATTTAAATTCAGATTCTGTTCAATTTCATTTCAGATGTTCCCTTAAGCAAGTAAGTAACTTAATAGAGTATGATAAATAATTGGTGGGAGTGAGTATGAGAGTAAAAGCTTGTTGTGCCCCGGAAGGGAGAGGGCAAATACTTTATGAAGTTTAAATATGTAGAAATATATGCGGTTGTGATTTATGAATATAAATATTTAAAACATCCCAAAATTAATTCAAAAACAAAATATTTTAGCGAACCTTTCCTGGAAATGACTTATGTGCCATGTATATTACAAGCCATTAAATCAAAAAAGTTTTTTCACTAAATTTCCTAAATCATTCTCGGGTTTTACCTACATGAAAGTCAGCCTATTATTTCATACCAATAATTCTTCTTCGTAGATTATGTAAAGCCTCTATATCATGCCGAAGAATACGTACAGAGGTTGAAATTTGGCCTACTGCCAACTATCAGAGGAACGATGCCAAGACGTATAAAACATTGATGTAAGTATCTCATTTTGCTTCCTCGGATACGGCATTTAGAAACTAAGTTTCATATTTAATTATAATTGTTACGACTATTAGTTAGGCTCAGTACGCATTAAGTCAAATGATACATCCTAGATGGCGCAGAACATAAAGATAGGAAACATTAGTATGAATAGTGGAGAGGTTACTGACATCTATTAACGTTTCCTTAATTTAATATGAAGTATGAAATGATATTTAATAAAGAAAGTATGTAAAGTGTAAATTTCACACATTTTAGAGTTGCAAAAGTATTTAATTGTATAATGTAATTGTATTGTAAAAGTATTATTATTTTTTAATATTTACCCCAAGAAGTGCGAAGTTAGATACATTGCAATATCTAATTATAGATTTCTTTTGGATTTATATTATTAATAATAATAATAATAATAATAATAATGTATTTATTTCCGTGAAATGAAAATTACATTTATGGAATATCTCTAGGTGTTAGAATAAATAATTAATGCAAATTACATATAAATTTCATGAGCATTAGCAATTTAGATATGTACTATCCAGATATTCATTTAAAAAAATAATATGGATTTTCAAGAAACATCGATTTGATACTCGATCAAAATTAAGATTTATCATTTGCTTTGGGAGCTCATTATAAAATATAGGTCCCCAGTAAAGTGGTGAATTCTTTCCCACTTCCAGTCTTAATTTTGGTGTTTTAAGATGGGTATTATCTAGTTGCTCGATATTTTCCATCTGAGATAGTACAAATTTAGTAATGTTTTGCTTGAGATAAAGTAAACAGTAAAATATGTACAAACAAGGTACAGCTAAAATTTTATTTTGTTTAAAGAGAGGCATACAAGATTCACTCGAAGGGACCTTACATAAAACACGCAAGGCTCTTTTTTGTGCTTGCAAAACCCCAATAACACTTGGACTGGCGCCACATAATAAAATACTGTAGGAGAGGTGACAGTTTACTAAAGAGAAGCAAGCAATTCGGGCAACATCAAACGGCACCACATCGACCAATTTTTGCATAGCAAATATTGATCTATGAATTTTACTAATAGTGTCTTGACAGTGCTGCTTCCATTTCAATTTACTGTCGATTATCATCCCGAGGAACTTAACCGTATTGGTGTTGGTATTATAATCATGGCGATTATGCAGTACCATCTGTTGCGTTTAGTCGCGATTCAGTTTAAGCCTATTGCTTGTGAATCAAGTTTCGGCATGAACAACTGTGTCATTCGCTAATTTTAAAGCATCATGTACTGAGTTTGATGCATTTAAAATGGTGGTGTCATCGGTAAATAAAATAATTTCCGAAGCATATTGCTTGCTGGAAGATCATTAATAAAGATTAAAAATAAGACTGAACCCAGAACGCTACCTTGGGGGACACCGAACTTGATTGGTTGCAACGAAGATCTTATGTTATTTACTTCATCGAATAGGCATCTCTCACATAAGTAAGACTTGAACAGTCCAATAGCAAACCTTTTATACCGTAGTATTACATCTTCGCAAGTAAAATATCATGCGAGACGCAATCAAATGCCTTACTTAGATTGCGAAAAGAAGAAGATATTATTTGACCCTCTTCAAACATTTTTAGGAGAAAGTGTAGCGCCTTTTCTACAACAAGACTTGTTGATTTGCCCGACCAGAAGCTATACTGTTTCGCAGAAAATAAATTATTTCTCTCGAAAAAACTAAGCAATCATACTGGTAAGAGAAATCGGTCTAAAGTTATCCAGGCTATCGGAGTTTCGTTTTTTGCTTATCTATATTACCCTAGAAACTTTAAAAGTACGAGGAAAAATATCCTCACTTAGACATAAGGTAAAAATATATGCTAATTGATCACATATATAGCTAGAGATGTTTTTAATAAAATCTGTATTAAAACCACAATCATCTTTACTTCTATTTCTATTGATTTGTGCTATTATGGTTTTCACTTCATGTGCGTCTGTTGGATGTAAAAACAAAGAATTTGATGCTTGAAGTGAAACATTTTTTACAAACTGATGAGGAGAAGCAGAAGTTGCTGGAAGATTATAAATCACATTTGGTGCAACATTTATAAAATGATTATTAAAATCGTCCGTGCTAATGATAGAGTAATTTTTAACATCATTTTTTTATAATTCTGAGCGTATTACTTCCCAGATAGCTTTAAATTTGTTATCACTATTTGTAATATACACTGCGTTAAAATCTTCGTATATTCATCGTAGAGCTTTTTCAAGGAAATCTCTTCTCAATCTAACATCGCGATCGATGAGTAGTGATCACATGATTATGTATCATCTTTGTTTATTATACTTCGGAGTACTTGTCTCTAAGTGACTACATCGGTATCTATAACAGCTGCCACGAGACCCGTACCTTTGAGGTTGGATGTAAGTTTTATCCTCGGGTAGGTGATCTTCTACGAAGGAGCTTTTCTTCTGATTTCCCCTGCACGATAAGTTTCTCCAAATTACTGTGGAGGTTTTTGTACGGGTATCGGACATAAATAAAAACAACTATCTACAGCTGACCAATTTCGGAATAGTTTATTCCTTCATCAGAGCTGCTACATAGAAGAAAATCAAAATAAAGTATAAGTGTATATATCATAGATAAATAAATAAATATAAGTATAAGTACAACATTGTTCGAGATACCTGAGATATTAGTAGTAAGTGATATAGTGAAATTGATAAAAACGGGTCATGGTATAAAAACAGTGTGTTAAAATTATAAATAAATAAATAAAGTAAAACGAAGTCAGATATTAAAATAAACAATACCACAAATTATTTTTTCTTCAAAAAAAAAATAAAGATATAACAATAAATAGATAAAATATATATGAACACAGGTGTGTCGTGATACGATTAGATGGATAATGATTGCGTGTTGATTGTTTTATTTATGTCCGATACCCGTACAACCTTTCCACTTTTACCCTCATTGTCTATTATGTACTCCCAAGTAATTAAGCGTTAATATTTCCCTAAAACTTAATATTTAGTTAAATAATTTAAGTCCATTCAGGTCATTTGCCACAACACAAATGGGGGTCACTTTTTGCATCTCCACCAGGAAAGGCTCTGGTTTCGAATACTATATTATTTCAAAATATCCAAAAATATACTACTATATGAAGGACATTTCCGATATAAAAAAAAATCCAATGAATTGTGTTTCTAATTAACTTGGATGTCGAAAGATATCATGCCCAATTTTTCGTTATCACCATAGTCACCTGCGTAGGGATGGGAACGATATATCGATATTTCGAAAATTTGGATACTTTAGTAAAATATATCGATATTTTTATATCGATATTTTAAATGCGATATATCGCGCCAAATATCGATATTCGCTCAAAATATCGTATTCTTATATATTTTTACATTTAAATATATGCTGTTTACTTTTGTAAAAACAAACTATAGGCTATTCCAAACGTTTAGGCGGAACTAGATTTTGAAATCTAGTAATTTTTATCTATTAATTCGGACTTTTGGTTATTTTATTTAAGCTTTGTAAAACGTACTCATATTGCAAATTCCAGATTAAATTGATTGTCATTATAAATTGTCATTTTCATTGCATTTAATTTTTTTTCATTCTTAATAAAAATTTCCCATTTATTTATTTTTTTGTCTTCAAAATATGGAAAAATGTATTAAAATATTTGATGTATGTTATTCGTTTCCATGGTTTCACTGTTTTAATTTTCACATACCAAACCTGAAATATGAAATAACCCAAGCAAGGTCCCTTTAGCTTTTCGTGACAACCTTAAATAATTAAATTTCCATTTAGTTCCGCCTAATCGTTTGGAATTGCTTATAACGAGAAATTTTGTTTTCAATAATTTGCACATTTGAAATTGTATGTCATGTTGGTATTAAAAAATTATAAAAAATGTCAATTTCTGAATAATGATCATAACCAACAAACCTAAAGTCGGTTTTACAGCGTAAAGAATATTTTTAATTGACATTTAGTCCGTAATACACTATAAAATTAACTAAAAAGATCTGGTTTGTCCTTACAAAAGTGAACAGCATATATATATATATATTTAATTAAGTGAGCAGTTAACTACAAAAATATTAGAAAGTTGGTTGGTAGCTGGGTGAGTACTAACTGTAAAGTGATTATCTGTCAAGTGGTGACTTCTTTTCCCGCCAAGCCAACTAAAACTGTAATTTATATATCTTACATGTTCCGTTTTAGTTATTTTGATATATCGAATATCGATATCACACTTACGATATATCGAATCGCGCATATATCGATATTCAAAAATAAATTCCCATCCCTACACCTGCGTAAAAATGCTACTGGTTTGTCCATTTAATCGTAAACGTAGCTCTGCTAATGACAAAGTTGGCAATGGTGCCCAGTTAAGTTTAAACCCTGTATATCATTTATCATAGTAAATTATTAACAGAAATATTTGGAAAACCAGGAAAGAGAATATAAAATGGGTTTGTAGTAGCTGCAGCTAGAATATGCTGGAAATTTTAATAACATTCATTAAAAAAAAAAATGGTTATCAAGCAAATATGGATTATATTTTCAGTCATTTCGGTAACAAAAAGCAATAATAAACAGAAATAAACAGACAAGTTAAAATAAATATGTACACTCGTCTACGCATGATTATTTTGTTGAAATGTCAAAATCCCTATTGATCAATTTCATTATACTGTTTTACGACAAAAAGTGAAAATATATGAAAAAAGTTTTTTATGAAAGCGTCGGTGGTATTGGCAAAAGCAATCAACACTGCTGAACGCGCACGTAAAAAACGCAAACGTCAGGTAAAACAACTTTCAATAAAACCATAAAAAGTGGCTACATTAATGATGGTCTGATAGGAGAAAGAAAAATTAATATAGAATTATGACAGTTGTGACAAATCACAGCAAAACTATCACGAAAAATATTTACCATAAAAATATACCTAAAGGTCCACTGTTTAGCCGAGTACAAAATTAATGACTTGTCAAGACCATGTTGAATTAGTCGTTAGATATTGTCGCGCAACCATGTCACGCGGCAATGTCTTTCTACTAACGTTTGTTTACACTGCGGTTGAGATTGAGCAACTTTTCATTATTAGCATAAAATTTGTAGTTATAAAAATAACATCAAAAATAACAAAAATAAAATATCTGGAAACGCCCTACTTGTACTAATCGGATTATTGTGAAAACAATGAATCAATAAGGGCGAATCTTCACAAATTTAGGGATGTCCTAGGTAGCTTATAAGTAACAACAACTGTAATCGCGTCAAAAGTATTTTATTTTAATCAATTTACGTCTGTTATTTTAAGTATTAGGAGCTTTTAAGCAAGATCGCAGGATAAAGCCTCATTTATAATAGATATGCTATGTATCCATAGCATAAATAATACAGTACTCTCTCTCTGTTCTGTTCATTTGAAACAGATGTTCAGAGCAGTGAATGCTTTTGTCCCAACCTAATAGATCTGCTATGCATTGAGTCATGGAACTATTGTAAACGAGGCTATAGTTTTATAAAATTTAAAACCTTTTAATGATAATAACTTCTAGAAACGATTATAAAATTATATTTATTATATTTGCTTCTACTCATTGATGATAGTTGTTACATATTGATAACATTGATTTTTTAACTACGCTAGTATCCTTTATGCAGGGTGTTAGATAAATGTCCGGCACAATTTAAAAGACAGCATGGTGACGTAGAATGCAATCGATTTTTCCTTTGCCAATTTTCTCTAAAATGTGAATTTCGTTCAAAAATAAACAAACAAAAAGATGCCCCATATTTTGAAATCCACTGACTTTTTTAAAATTTTTCATATTAATCCAGAAGTTGTGTAGTTGCCATAGAGAAAAAAATATTTTAATTGTAGTTCAATAATAGAATATCAAAGTACGTGTACGTCATAATCTAAAATTTTGTTCCGATTTTGTTAAAAAAAATGGCACATTACACAATTGAAGAATATGCAGACATGCATTTTGTGTATGGGGAATGTGTTGGCATTGCTGTGGTAGCAGAACGACGATATGCTGAACGGTTTCCGAATAGAAGGCACCCAAACAGAAAAACTTTTGAAGCGGTAGCACAACGATTACGCGAAACTGGATCTGTTATGCCAAAGGGAAGTGAATTTGGAAAACCAGTGGAATTGGATGTTGTAGAAGAGGTATAAGAACAAATTGAAGAACATCCAGCAGCTTCTACTAGAGAGATAGGTCGTGAATTTGGGATTGAACTATTTGAACCATTGAACCATTGAACTATTTGGAACATTTTGCGTAAAAATTTGCTTTATCCATACCACATACAAAGGCTCCAAAACTTGACCGAAGACGACTATCCATGAAGAGTTCTTTTTTACGACTGGTTGCTTCAGCAAAACAACCAAAATCTTGGATTTGTTTAAAAAATATTAATGTCAGATGAATGTTGCTTCACAAAAGTGGAATTCTGAATTTTCACAACACCCATTATTGGGCAGATGTCAATCCTCATCAGATTTGTGAGACAAATTTTCAACATCGATTTGCAGTTAATTTTTGGGCAGGAATAATAGGAAATGTCTTAATTGGTCTATATGTATTACCACAACGACTAACCGGTCAAGTTTATTTAAACTTGTTAATGGAAACCTTAGCAGAACTCTTAAAAAAATTACCATTAGTACTTCGAAGAGAAATCTGGTTTATGCACGATGGTGCTCCACCTCACTTTAGCAGAAATGTGCGTCGTTTTTTAAATCAACCCACAAAGGTGGATTGGCAGTGGTCTTACTGCTTGGCCTCCTAGGTCACCAGACCTTAATATCTGCGACTTTTATCTTTGGGGCCACACGAAAACACTGGTCTATAAAACACCTATACAAAATGAGGAAGATCTTGAAAATCGTGTTATTGCCGCTGCAGAACATATCCGCATTCATACTGGAATGCAACGAGTGGAAGCTTCCTTAATACGGAGGGACCAAGCATGTTTAGATGCAAATAGAGCACATTTTGAGCATTTGCTTTAATTATATATATATATATTTTTTTAATATTAAAGTTTTTCTTATTTCTTTTTTCTTCATAAAATTGAAAAAGCATTTTGTTGTAATAAAATTACGGTATTGTTTCCATGGTTTCTATTTATCTCAGTCACATATGTGATTGTTGTAACAGACAACATATTAGTGGTTCTTAGACGGTGGTACTACATCGATTATCAAGCGATATACGCATCTTATCCAAAAATGGTCGAGGACTTTTTAGCTCTAAATGGGCCAACAATGCTGCCTTTAAAATTGTGCCAGACATTTACCTAACACCCTGTATATGAAGCGAATTTGAGTGGTTATTATTTTTATTAAATGGATTTTGCATATCACAGTTTTATTTTTACAATAAATTTCTATTCATTTATATAAGTATCCCAATTATTAATTTAATTTTGCAACTTCTCAAATCATACACTCTGGTGCTACATTCGAATGCAGTGACAAGCCATTATCACAAAAGTGATAGAAGTGGCAGTTTCACAAAATGAGTCATTGTCAAGCAATACAGAAATGTGCTTGGAATATCTAAATTTCAGGTGGCACGACACATTAGGACACTGTTGTTTCATTTTCTCGAGTGATACTAGGTTTTAAATTTCGATGCTTGGATTTGAATTTTCTGTTAAATCCATGTCTTGAAGCCATACATAAGTACGGCTCCCGGCTCGGTATAGCCTGATATTTCTAAATATAAGTTTAATTCGATGCGCTGGTTGAGTGCAAAATAAATAGATTCGAAGCTTGAATTCTGTTTTTGATTTCTTATTGAATCCGTTTATTGATAAATAATAATAATAGTAAATAAGTTAATAATACGCTTTTGTCACCTACGTGACACAAAAAGCAGAAAAGGTAAGTTTTCTTTCGAATCGAATTTTTAAATTTTTTTGTTTTTTTTTAAGATATAACTTCGACACATTGGTGATAGCCGGGACATTTGTTTATAGTCCACCGGTACTATATATCAGCGTGACATTTCGACCAATGTGGACCAGACCTCTAATACAGTCAGTTTATCCCATCTGCGACGGTCAAATGCATTCAGATTACAATTTATGGTGGATTGATGTTAAAACAGTATGTCAAAAGTAGATTATTAATGGGCAATTCGACAGTTTGTGTAAAAATTGGACGTACTCCTATTGTTTCCTCACTACGTAAGTGATATAGCACGTAGACTTCGCTAGTGTTTGGTGTACTTAAAGTACTGAAATAAAATTCGAAGTTAGTGTTGGGTTAATGTTTAAATTTTACAGCCACGTGGGTAATTTTATTTTTCACTGCAACTATTTTTAAAAAGGGCATAAATATTAATTTACCAAAACCACTAAACTATTGACAGACAAAGAGGTAAAATTCATATTTTTCGTTTGAACTAATTTTTAATGTAATCAATATTCGTTAAATATAAATTTTTAATTAATTATTCAGGTTATTAATATTGTTCAATTCATATAGATTATTAAATAAATGATTTACTCGCATGTGATTTTATTTCCCCCTTTTCTCAAATTATTTATTAGCACATACAGCGTGTATCAAGAGGGAATACGACTCTTCTCAACAACACATTGCGTGTTTGATAATTTTCACGTAAAAAATTTCACATTCAAGTCGTACTTTCAAGTTCAACTTTAAAGTGTAATACTTATTATTATAGTTTGGGATTTGTCAGATCTTGACAGGTGTCCACTAGTACCAAACTTCAATAACTTTTTTTTTTAATTGTTTATTGCCGGTTAAACAAATTACATTTGTTATTCACAGCTGTGATCTACTTACAAAAAAAATAACAGTTACTATTTACAGGTTAACATATCTACCCTAGATTTATCTAATTGTCTATTTATATATATATATATATATATATATATATATATATATATATATATATATATATAATATATATATATATATATATATATATATATATATATATATATATATGATTGAATGATCTTGACGAGTCAGGATAATAATTGTGTTTCTTCTTTAATCGTCAATTAGGTAGGAAAATTAATAAATTAGTTTAATTCATAGGGACGTTTCGCATATATATTAGTTTTATGCATCTTCAGCCTATAAATTACAAGTTATCTTAGAGAACAATAATTAAATCTAAAATACAAATAATGTAAATGGTCTTAATAATATCAAATATGGGTTTGTAAAGAGCAAGACCCAGAGGAACTGCAGACCATGGGTCCCAGCGGTGACTAAAGTGAAAAAATATATTGTAATAAATAAGAAATCAGAAAACACTAACCTGTGATATGCAGTTAATCATCAGTGGCTGATGTAATGTACGTACATTATAAAATACGGTGGTGTGTAATAAAAACTTAGTATAAAAATAAAATAAAATTAAAAAATATAAAAAATCACTAATGTTTGTCAAACTCATAAAAAAACGTAAATAACTGTTTACGTGTCAGTAGTTTAAAATCAAGTGTCGAGAAAAAATTGCATAATGGTAAAAGATAAGAGATTGGGTGAATCATGTTTGTTCAAACTTGTGGCCGTAACATATGTGAAATATTGTAAGTTCAATGACCGACCTTGTCAGATAGTAAATTGCAAATTGAACATGTTAAAAATGAAGGAAATTAGTTAAATTAAAATGCAAATAGTTATGCGTAAAAAAATATATAAATAAATAAATAAATAAATAAATAAAATAATAATAATAAGAGAGTGGTGTTGTTATGTATATAAAAATTTAATATTGAGAAGAATATAGTTAGAGTATAAAAAAGGTACATGTGAGGTGAGAAGGTACATAAATAAGAAGAAGTAGAACACAGTAAAGAATACTGGACTGGTAACTAGTCTTTAAGTAGGGGGTAGTAAATTTTGCTGAGCTCGTCCGTTTCAGTTTTTTTATTAACGTTTTTGTCCTTTGTACTTTGTATGTGGAGCATTTCAGAGGTGAGACGTTTGTAGGTGTTCGGTTCTTTGTCTAGGATTTCGACTTTAGAGTAGTCAAAAATATGATTTAAGGTCGTGGCATATATTCCAAGACTAGTGCTCTGTGGTTTGAGTCTCACATCTGAGCGATGCTGAGTAAGTCTGTGTCTTAGTTTTTGTGACGTGGTACCGATGTAGGAAAGGGGGCATGTGGAGCAAGGGATGTTGTAAACCACATTAGGTTGGTCTAATGTCTCAATTTTAGCTTTAAGATTGGTAAAATTTTTTTGGTTTTTGTTAGTGGCCGTGAAAGCTACCGACATGTCATATTTAGTAAATACTTTTTTGAAACTATTGAAGGTGGAGTCATGGTACGGTAGGGATATGAATTTTTTGCTGTCTCTGTTTTGATTTTCATTGTTTCTATTATACATTTTTTGTGTTCTCTCTTTTATGCTTCTCCTTATTATTTTTTCGGGGTAGCAGTTTTCTGTGAAGGCGTCTATGATCTTATTTAGGTTTTGTTTCCTAAATTTAACGTGGGATAGTGTCAAAGCTCTGTCTATGACATTGTTTAAGGTGTTAATTTTTAGGTTTTTTGGGTGGTTAGAGAGGTAATGGAGATAGCGCCAGCTGTGGGTGGGTTTCTGATACCAATTAGTCATAAGTTTGTTGTCGGAGTTTCTAATAAGTGATGTGTCCAGGAAGTGCATGGTGTTATTGCATTCTGTTTCAAGAGTGAATTGTAATCGGGGATGGTAATCGTTAAAAGTCTTTGTCAGTTCATCTAGTTTGTCTTTTTTGTATGTAAGTATAATGTCGTCGACGTAACGTCCGTATAGCGTCGGTTTTTCTGACAGTTTGTTGAGACACACTTCTTCCAGTTCTTCAAGTACCATGTTGGCTATAACACTGGATATGGGCGAACCCATAGCGCACCCAAAGGTTTGGGCATAGAAGAATTCTCGGTACTTAAAGTATGTGTTATTGAGGCAGAACTCTAGCGAAGTGTACTGTTCTATGTCGTCCCATTTTTTGTCTAAAATGTGCATGGCAAGTGTGACAGGAGTATTGGTGTATAGAGATACAACATCTAGTGAGGCAAGGATGTGTTGGTCGGGGATAGTGATATTTTTTATCTTTTTAGTGAATTCGAATGAATTTTTAACATTTGATTCTTTTTTCCCGATAACATTGGAGAGGATATTGGCAAGGAATTTTGATAGGTTGTAGGTAGGACAGTTAATACTGGACACAATGGGGCGGTAAGCATTATTGGGTTTGTGGATTTTGGGTAGGAAGTATATTCTAGGGGGTATTGCATTGGTAATGTGGAGTTTAAGTTTTGTAGTTTTGTCTATTAGTCCGTCTTCAAACCAGCTTTTTACGATGCTATTGTTTTGTTTTTTGTATTTTATTTGTGGGGTCGGACTTCAGTCTTTTGTACGTACTTTCGTCGTTTAGTATGTCCAATGTATGTCTTTCATAGTCAGTCTGATTTAATAGTACCGTTGTGGCGCCTTTGTCTGCGGTGGTGACTAGAATGTCAGGATTTTGTTTTAAAAATTGATGCATTACAAATGCACAAGACTTAAGACAAGATATTACGAATCACTCTGCCACACTCACCCAACAGCACAAATCGAACAGACACATGAATAACTTCGATACTTTCTTCAATAAGATAAGTAAAGAGACGCATCAATTTTTAAAACAAAATCCTGACATTCTTAGTCACCACCGCAGACAAAGGCGCCACAACGGTACTATTAAATCAGACTGACTATGAAAGACATACATTGGACATACTAAACGACGAAAGTACGTACAAAAGACTGAAGTCCGACCCCACAAATAAAATACAAAAAACAAAACAATAGCATCGTAAAAAGCTGGTTTGAAGACGGACTAATAGACAAAACTACAAAACTTAAACTCCACATTACCAATGCAATACCCCCTAGAATATACTTCCTACCCAAAATCCACAAACCCAATAATGCTTACCGCCCCATTGTGTCCAGTATTAACTGTCCTACCTACAACCTATCAAAATTCCTTGCCAATATCCTCTCCAATGTTATCGGGAAAAAAGAATCAAATGTTAAAAATTCATTCGAATTCACTAAAAAGATAAAAAATATCACTATCCCCGACCAACACATCCTTGCCTCACTAGATGTTGTATCTCTATACACCAATACTCCTGTCACACTTGCCATGCACATTTTAGACAAAAAATGGGACGACATAGAACAGTACACTTCGCTAGGTAAAGAAGAGTTTAAGACAGGCGTTGAGTTCTGCCTCAATAACACATACTTTAAGTACCGAGAATTCTTCTATGCCCAAACCTTTGGGTGCGCTATGGGTTCGCCCATATCCAGTGTTATAGCCAACATGGTACTTGAAGAACTGGAAGAAGTGTGTCTCAACAAACTGTCAGAAAAACCGACGCTATACGGACGTTACGTCGACGACATTATACTTACATACAAAAAAGACAAACTAGATGAACTGACAAAGACTTTTAACGATTACCATCCCCGATTACAATTCACTCTTGAAACAGAATGCAATAACACCATGCACTTCCTGGACACATCACTTATTAGAAACTCCGACAACAAACTTATGACTAATTGGTATCAGAAACCCACCCACAGCTGGCGCTATCTCCATTACCTCTCTAACCACCCAAAAAACCTAAAAATTAACACCTTAAACAATGTCATAGACAGAGCTTTGACACTATCCCACGTTAAATTTAGGAAACAAAACCTAAATAAGATCATAGACGCCTTCACAGAAAACTGCTACCCCGAAAAAATAATAAGGAGAAGCATAAAAGAGAGAACACAAAAAATGTATAATAGAAACAATGAAAATCAAAACAGAGACAGCAAAAAATTCATATCCCTACCGTACCATGACTCCACCTTCAATAGTTTCAAAAAAGTATTTACTAAATATGACATGTCGGTAGCTTTCACGGCCACTAACAAAAACCAAAAAAATTTTACCAATCTAAAGGTGCCTGTCCACTTGAGAGTACTCTCGAGAGTAACTCTCGAGAGTAACTCTCACGGGTTTGTCCACTAGAGAGCTGATTTCGATCTGGTGGACTCTCGAGAGTACCTTGCGAGTTGCTCTCGAGAGTTACTCTCGAGAGAACTCTCAAGCCTGTGTCCACTTGATTAGTTGTGGAGAGTAGCCAAGATGGCGTCGTACTATAGAAAGGTTGCAGCAGCTGTAATAATTCTAACTATTTATAAAAAAGAAAAAAGTTGAATAAAAAAATCTGCTGGATTAAGTCATGGATTGATAGAAGACGTGTTTTAGGTGCCTTCAATAATTTCTGAAAATCAAAAATGAAATGGTGCTACATCTATTTTTAATAATAAAGTTGAATTGATTAATATTATTAAAAATTTATGTACTTTTAATAATTTTCTTATAAAATTTATTTTAAATATTATTAATAAAATTGCAAATAAAAATAGTTGAAGCTATAGCTTGTACTAAAAAATATTTAATAGAAGATTTAAAGGAATATGATTTTTCTTTTTTCTTAATAAAGGAATGTAAAGTAAAAGAAAGGAAAGTAAATTAATTTATAATCTTATTCACGCCCCTATTCAAGAAATAGAGATTATTCTTCCTGTAAATAAAGTTGATAAAAAAAAATTAGGCACATAATGTTTTAAACGTTATTTTAATAAAAAAATATATATATTTTTATTTTTAAATTGAATTAAATTTAAACTAATTAATTATTTTTAATAAAATTTCAAAAAAAAATGGTTAATAGGTTGGTAATTTTCTAAATTTGGGGGTATAAAATTTCCTACAAAACATTATGTTTTTTCATTCTGTCACGGTAATCGACACATTTCACGATCGACAGAATTTCCCGGAGTTCGTACAAGCCGATTAATTTATTTATTTCCTCCGGTGACAAATTTTTGAACATCTTGTAAACAGACAGCTCTCGAGAGTACTCTCAGGAATTCGAACACAGTTCGTATTTGGCGAGCTACTCTCGGAGAGTGTAGGGAGCACGTGTCCACTTGCGAGTACGTTGAGAGTAGTTAGCTCTCGGAGAGTAGCTCGCCACTTTCTGCGAGTTACTCTCAGATGCCTGTCCACTTGAGAGTAACTGCTATCGAGAGCTTCTCGCCACTATTTACTCTCAAGTGGACAGGCACCATTAAAGCTAAAATTGAGACATTAGACCAACCTAATGTGGTTTACAACATCCCTTGCTCCACATGCCCCCTTTCCTACATCGGTACCACGTCACAAAAACTAAGACACAGACTTACTCAGCATCGCTCAGATGTGAGACTCAAACCACAGAGCACTAGTCTTGGAATATATGCCACGACCTTAAATCATATTTTTGACTACTCTAAAGTCGAAATCCTAGACAAAGAACCGAACACCTACAAACGTCTCACCTCTGAAATGCTCCACATACAAAGTACAAAGGACAAAAACGTTAATAAAAAAACTGAAACGGACGAGCTCAGCAAAATTTACTACCCCCTACTTAAAGACTAGTTACCAGTCCAGTATTCTTTACTGTGTTCTACTTCTTCTTATTTATGTACCTTCTCACCTCACATGTACCTTTTTTATACTCTAACTATATTCTTCTCAATATTAAATTTTTATATACATAACAACACCACTCTCTTATTATTATTATTTTATTTATTTATTTATTTATTTATTTATATATTTTTTTACGCATAACTATTTGCATTTTAATTTAACTAATTTCCTTCATTTTTAACATGTTCAATTTGCAATTTACTATCTGACAAGGTCGGTCATTGAACTTACAATATTTCACATATGTTACGGCCACAAGTTTGAACAAACATGATTCACCCAATCTCTTATCTTTTACCATTATGCAATTTTTTCTCGACACTTGATTTTAAACTACTGACACGTAAACAGTTATTTACGTTTTTTTATGAGTTTGACAAACATTAGTGATTTTTTATATTTTTTAATTTTATTTTATTTTTATACTAAGTTTTTATTACACACCACCGTATTTTATAATGTACGTACATTACATCAGCCACTGATGATTAACTGCATATCACAGGTTAGTGTTTTCTGATTTCTTATTTATTACAATATATTTTTTCACTTTAGTCACCGCTGGGACCCATGGTCTGCAGTTCCTCTGGGTCTTGCTCTTTACAAACCCATATTTGATATTATTAAGACCATTTACATTATTTGTATTTTAGATTTAATTATTGTTCTCTAAGATAACTTGTAATTTATAGGCTGAAGATGCATAAAACTAATATATATGCGAAACGTCCCTATGAATTAAACTAATTTATTAATTTTCCTACCTAATTGACGATTAAAGAAGAAACACAATTATTATATATATATATATATATATATATATATATATATATATATATATATATATATATATATATATATATATATATACATACATATATTTTAAATTTTTGGTTACACTAATTATACTAATCACTATTTTCATCCGACACGTAAATGTCTCGGGGAAATCGTCTTTTGAGTCTGTTATGGATGCCTTTTTTTCCTATATTGTAAATAGCTGCACTTTCACAATTGTTTATGTTTCTTATGAATGAACTTTTTTAATAAAATTGTTTATGTTCGGCAGTAATAATTCGTTGTGAATCTGTTCGTTTCGGATAAACCAGGGAGCGTTGATGGCAATTCTAAGAACTTTATTTTGGAATGTTTGGATTTTTTTAAGTTGGTTGGCGACGTGTTTCCCCATACTTCACATGCGTACATCAAAAGAGGTCTAAGAAGGGATTTGTAGAGCAATGTGGCGCATTTAAGTTTGAGTTTTGATTTTTTATTAATTAAGGGAAATAATTGCTGTAACCTCGCGTAAGCTAATTGGAGAGTAACTTTTTGAGATACCTACTATACTAGCGTCGGCGAATCAGTGCAGTTACGTCACAATACGTAACAAACGAATATATTGTTTGGAACAATGCAATTGTTTGTTACGTCGTGTGACGTAACTGCACTGATTCGCCGACGCTAGTATAACTACGTCATACTAGAGACTATTTTAGTAAAGGCCTAACTCAACAACAATGCATAGATTCGCTTCCTTCAACTTTTGGTAATGAAGCACTATCAGAAAAAACTGTTTACAATTGGTTTGCAGAATTTCGTCTTGGTCGTGCGTCCTTCACTGATGAATCTCGTATAGGTCGACCAAAATCGGTTGTGATTCAAAAATACATCGATGTTGTGCGCAAAATGAATGAAGAAGATCGGCATGTGACTTACCGTGAGATAGAGGCATCCTTTGGCATATCGCTGACTGCAATACATTCGATTTTCCATGAACATTTAGCTGTGAAAAAGAACTGTTCCCGATGGATTCCGTATAATTTGACCGAAGCTCAAAAAAAGGCTCGTGTTGATTGGTGTAAGGCACCCCAAGGTGTGGGTTGCGACCCGGCACCGGATGGCAGAAAAATTTTGCTGGGTCGCGAAAAAAATTGTAAAAACACTAATTAATCACTAGAATAGTGTGTAATAGTGCTCTTTATTACTATACTATATTCTTTATTACTATACTATACTCTTTATTACTATACTATACTCTTTATTACTATTTATTACTCTTTATTACTATAAAGCCACTGCTTTAAAATAAAATTTGTTTTGTAAATAAATGTTTTTTTTTCATAAGGTAGGTCGCGAATAATTTTAAAACCTCGTACCGGGTCGTTACCTCGATATAAAAAGTTTGAGAACCGTTGGTGTAAGGGAATGCTAAAAAAAATCAACCTAGGCACTGCAAAATCCGTATATAACATCGTTACAGGTGACGAAACTTGGATTTATTCATATGAACCGGAAACTAAGCAACAATCCACTGTTTGAGTCTTCCGGGATGAACCGAAACCCACAAAATTTGTTCGTTCACGAAGCACTTTCAAGAAAATGATCACTTGTTTCTTCGTTTATACTGGACATGTCGCAACCATTCCTTTGGAGGATCGAAGAACGGTTAATGCTGAATGGTATACAACAATTTGTTTGACAGAAGGCATCGACAAAAACGTCGAAAACATCCAAAAACGTCACATCATTCTTCATCATGACAATGCAAGTTCCCACATAGCACGTGTGGGATTTATTTATTATCTCCTTATTTGAAGGAGGAAAACATCGAACTAATGTCTTATTGCCCGTATTCACCTGATTTAATCCCTAACGACTTTTTTTTATTCCCCAATGTCAATCAAAAAATGCGTGGACAGCGATTTTCATCACAGAAATTAAAAAACTTATTTTCTACTAAAACTGGAAATATTACAAATAGGAACAAAAGCGCCTCAGTGTTACATATGTCCCCTTATTCTATTCTACGCATATATGCCCAGTATGAGAGTAACTGTGTCCAGTATTTCAAGTTGTGAAATATCTTAGGTAGTTTCTTTAAGGTTAAAAATGTCCAGGCTTTAGTAAGCACCCCTCGTATTTGTTGATGATTCCTGTGAGTATAGATAAATGTATGTGACGCCAGTGAAAATGGGCAGGAGAGAGCCAGGTCTGGGAACGGAAATAGGCTCTGGGAGAGATCAATGACAAGGTGATGAGATGTGCTTGGAAATTCTAACTTGGGACAATCTTAATTGGATTATCCTAATTGGGAAATCTTGGAGAGGAACTGAATTAAGAAAACAACAATCGAACGGAGAAGGAAGAACAGAGAAAAAAGATTATTTATCTTAAAGGTACGTTAAGAATAAATGAACTAGGAAAACTAAATGAAAATAAATATTGTTACGTAGTAAACATTAAAATATAAGACAATTTTAGTTGGTATTTGTTTCTTTAATATAAGATTTATAAAATAATTTATGGGCTCAGCGGAAAAGTAGTTGAAGGGACATTTTCATGTTTTTTCACAACAGGTGCATTTATAACAGTTAACCTAAAATTAATACCTGCGTTTCTTATATGCTTAAAATAACTGCTGATTCATATCAGCACAAGTAACTTTTTATCGACCGCCAACATATATAAGGGAGGTATTGTCATCATACCAATTTTGACGTTTCGAGATATCGATGGATCTCCACGAATTGAGGTCCCTACATAACGTTTTGACTATTTTTAGCATGATGTCTATCGGTCTGTCTGTCCGTCCGTCTGTCTGTCTGTCCGTCCGTCTGTCTGTCCGTCTGTCTGTCCGTCTGTCTGTCCGTCTGTCTGTCCGTCTGTCTGTCCGTCTGTCTGTGTACACGTGCAAAGCAAATTCGGCTGAAAGGATTTTTATGAAACTTCATATTTAAGCTTCTGCTATCAATGGCACAAGTTGATCAACTTTTGGTAAAAATCGGTTGACTAAAAATGGGAGTGTACTCGTGTCGATTTTAAGATTTTTGCGAATATTTCACAACAGAAAAATATCTCGAAAAAATGTATCAAACAAAAGTTGCTATAAAAGCAATAACTAATAACTTTTATTTGAGACTTTTTTTGATAAAACGAAATATTTCGAATAATTTCTGTAAAAGTCTAAATTTTTTCATATTTATATGTAACGTTTCTATGGTCATGATAAATAATATCTCTGTTAGAATATATATATATATATATATTAATTTTATGACCTTTGCTGCTGTGGCAATTAGCCAGGACAATTTATATTTGAGAAAATTTCCATGCCTGAATGGGGTTCGAACCCGAGACCTTCGCAACGCAGAGCAGATGTGTTACTACTACGCTACGCCGGTCGGCTAGAAAATATTAGGTCTTAAATGAATAAAGTTATTTCTACTCTGCTGCTAGAATGTAATTTATGTAAGTACTTTATGACGGCGGTCGGTCCTGTGATTTTAGTCGGACGGTAGAATTTTAGACAACAATAATATATTAATAATCATTTTGGACAACATCCTCCTTCCGGTGTTTTTTTTTTTTTTTTTTTGTTCAGAGTTTATGTCGAACCACTTCTAAAAGGAGATTAAAAACCTATATTCTAAGGAGTAAAGGGGTTAATATAAAATAAAAAAAAAACTGTTTTATTATTCGAATAAATCTTTTTGAATATTTAGATTTCAAAATATTCTATTTTTACCGACTGCCTACATATATAAGGGAGGTATTGTATCATACCGATTTTGAGTTTTCGATGGATCTCCACGAATTGAGGTCCCTACATAAGGTTTTGACTATTTTTAGCATGATGTCTGTTCGTCTGTCTGTCTGTCCGTCCTTGTGTCTGTGTGTGTACACGTGCAGAGCGAATTCGGCTAAAAGGATTTTTATAAAACTTCATATTTAAGACGTCAATGGCACAAGTTAATCAACTTTTGGTAAAAATCGGTTGACTAGAAATGGGAGTTTAATCGTATCGATTTTAAGATTTTTGCGAATATTTAACAACAGAAAAATATTTCGAAAAAATTTATATAACAAAAGTTGCTGTAAAAGCAATATCTAACAACTTTTATTTAAAACATATTTTGATAAAACGAAAAATTTTTATACATATATATTTATTTTTTCATACTTACGTGGTCATACTTTCCATGGTCATGATAAATAATATCTCTGTTAGAAAATATTAGGCCAAGTTATGTCTACTTTGCTGTTAGAATGTATTTTATACAAGTACTTTTTGATGGCGGTCGGTCCTGTGGTGGTCACAGCTGATTTTTTTTTCTCTGAATCTAACTAGATTTTATTAACACAATTATACATTAAAGCTGCGTTCAGAGCTCTTTAAATTAGTTGTCTATTCACAGTGCTTTGTAATGTTCCACAAAATGGTCTACAAGTCTAAAGCCTGATTTATAATAACTCCATAACATAACGCATAACTATAGAACAATTGGAATGACCCTTCAAAGCATCTGTTTGTAATAAACAGAGCAAAGAAAGTAGTGCAATTTGTATAAAACAGGCTTAAGAATATAATTTTGTGAAACTTTACAAAGTGTTTCATTTAAGAACGTTTTACCTTAATTGCTATATATTACTGCATATCTGGCTAACTAATGTGATAAGCAGTTTATTAATATTAATTGTATTTAAAAGTATATTTTTTGTATATATACATGCTTTACATTTATCTCACTGTTAACTCGTATTACTCCGTAATATAACGTATAAGAATTGAACAATGGGTTTAACCCTTCAAAACATTAGTTGTAATAAGCAGAACCTTCACATATAGGAATCGAAGGTAATGAGAAAGGTAATAGCCATCTAGCTAAAGAAGCCATAAGTGAAGAAATCATGGACATACCCATACCAAGCTATGACCTAAAGAATTACATCCGAAGAAAACTCAAAGAAAAGTGGAAAGTAGCATGGCAAAATAACTAAAATAACCACTTACACCATATAAAAGATAGCGTAGGTAAATGGTCCTCCCGCAATAACAAAAGAGAGCAAGTGATATTAACAAGACTGAGACTTGGGCACACCATGTACACCCACGTACATATATTCGAAAACCGACCCGCCACAATGCAGTACATGTAACTCTCGCCTAACCATAGAACACATCCTTCTAGATTGCCAAGAGTACCAACTACAGAGATCAAATAATTCCCTACCAGCAACTCTAAAGGACCTGCTAGCCAATAAAACCGATATGGAAGACAGAGTCATTCAATACCTTAAGGAAATCAACATCAAATCAAAAATTTAACTTAAAATAACTAATTTGTACAAATATATGCATGAAACCATTATGTAACCTGGTGGCCAATAGCCCTAGTACCTGAGGCAACCAGTAATTATTTAAATAAAAAAAAAAGAGAATAGTGTATTATTTATGCTCATGTATCCCTAACATATCTTTTATAAACCAGGCTTTACCCGTGACTGGAATAGTGAGACATTATACTGGCTGTATCAAAATAGAGGGAGTAAATTTGTTTAGTAGATTGTTTTAACATTCAAGGCAGCGTGTATAGTTAAGGAAATTAGTGAGTTACGAATAGTGCGACATCTGTGTGTCTTTAAACCAACTACGGTGGCTTCGTAAAATGTTTATTATCTATTATAGTTTTCTTAATTCTGCTGTCCTAGATTTTTACTAATTAAACCAAACATAATTACCTAAATTGACTATATTCACTGCTCGTTTTTGTAATTTTGGGTGTGATTTGTTACAAATGGTGCGATGACATTTTGTTAGGTTATGTAAAGGCATTAAACGTGAACGTTCTCTCCGATGTAGCCTGAAATAGCCAATGTGTTTATATGTCTGTGTCATTAAAACAATTCACTAACTATAAGTTTGGAAAAGTATCCACAATCGACAACACATACTCTATTAAATTTGGAGCTCTGAACGGTTACTCGCCTTATCATATGGCAAACTTTTAGTGACAACATACAGTGCATAAGCTATAGAGATTTTTTTTCTCAAACATTTGTAAAATATTTCTCGGTAATATTTTTCTCTTTTAGAATTGTATTCAAGATCATCGATATTAGTTGGTATATTCTTATTATAGAGTCCATATTCATCAGTATTTATTGTCTGAACGATTGGAATACCTACGCCAACACGATGAATATTGAAATATTTGGAATGAACCAAAAGAAAAATATTTAAAATTCCGGACGGTTGTTCCGTTGAAAATATCGCATTGTCCCCGGACATCTACAAAAAAAAAGGGAATGTGCAAAGAACTGGACGTACAGAAATCGTATAAACGTCAAATTAAATCCACTAATATTGCCAGAAACTTTTCAAGGAGACGAGAAAGAAAATAGAAAATTACGTAGTTAGAAAATTTGTAAAAAGAATTGATGTTTTAAATGTGATCTTTTTTAAAAGGCTTTTAAAAAAGGATTGAAAATCCTTTTCGTTAACATTTTACTGAATCAGTGTCAGATATCACAAGCATTGTTAATATTCATATGAAGAACTCAGCTATGCAAAAATCTAGTGAGTATTAATCTACAAGATATACAAGGTGCGTAAATTTAGTAACCGGACTGATCTTTTATTTATTATTTTTATTTTTTTATTCCAATAGAATTACAATTCAATGTTGTCTCCCTCAAAATAATTTCCTTCGGAAGCCACGCAGCGCTGGATACGGTTCTTCCAAGTAGTGCTGGTACTCGGATACTTAAATAGCTTTCAGCTGGTCAGTTATGGACGTTTGAATGTTTTCGAGTGTCCCAAAATGACGTTCCTTGAGGTGATTTTTCAATCTTGGGAAGAGGAAAAATTCACAAGGACTCAAGTCAGGCGAATAAGGAGGCTGAGGAGCCACAGGAATGTTTCAACTGGCAAAAAAATCGTTTATTGAAATTGCTGTGTCACAAGGCGCATTATCGTGATGCAACACTCAGTTGTTCTTGATGTTTTGTCTCACACGCATAACCTTTTTTTGAAGTTTTTCAAGAACCTCTCGGTAAAATTCTTGATTGACCGTTTCGCGTTGAGGCACAAACTCTTTGTGGACGATTCCCTGGTATCAAAAAATCAAATCAGCATGTATTTCATCTTCGACTTGCTTTTTTGGACCTTGGAGAGCTTAAGGTGTGCCATTCAATACTCTGGCGCTTGGTTTCCGGGTCTTACTCAGACACCCAAGTCTTGTCAACAGTAATGACACGTTCCAAGAAATGGGTATCATTTTCAATCGATTCCAAAAAGTCAGGCACCTTTGCCTCCTAATATCCTTTTCGTCCTGTGAAAGTTTTTTTGGAACCATTTTTGCACAGATTTTTCTCATCCCCAATTCATTGGTCAAAATCTGATGAACGGTAGTGTGAGTCATATTAAACTCTTCTCCGATCATTCTGACTGTCAACCAACGATCTTAACACACAAGATCCTGGATTCTGTCGTCATTTTCATCGGTTCTTGAAGATAAAGGCCTCCCGCTGCGTGATTCATCTTCCATCAACTCTCTTCCTTCTGAAAATGCCTTAAACCACCAAAAAACCTGGGTCCTTGACAAAACACTGTCTCCGTAGGCCTGCAGAAGTTTTGCAAAAGTTTCCGTTGCACTGTGTCCAAGTCTGAAGCAAAACCTGATTGCACACCGTTGCTCGAAATGAATGTCACTCATTTTTAGAACGAATTAGAAAAAACTGTTTCACGAAAAAAATCGCTACAGACATTATTAATTAATTATTAATTAATCGAATCCAAAAATATCTTATGATTAATCGATTAATTGAAACAAAATAATCGATTATTTTAATCATTCGATTAATCGTTGCCATCTCCAGTCTAGACATGGTCGTTCGCACTTGTTTTTGGTCATCTGTTAGCAAATGCGACATCCATCTTGCAGTGAGCTTTGTCAGTTTCTTCTTCGGTAGATGTTTTCGTCATACCAGAACGTGGTGCATCTTTTGTGCTGGATGGCCCACGTTTAAATTCTCCAATCTAGTTTGCAACTGTTGCATATGGAGAAGCAGACTTACCATGAATTCCGTATAACTCCATTTTTATTTCTTTAGCATTTAAATCTTTTAAAAAAATGTTTTATCATTGCACTGAACTCAATTTTATTCATGATTAAGAAAATGGACGTAATTTCTTGTGTTAATAGACTGCTAGTTGACTTAGTTGACAGTGTCAGGGCTATACTGTATGCACGATCAATTTGCAAATTTGACTGCAGTTAAATGAAAGATAAGGCTTTCAAAAAATATGAATGACATGCGCGCGCAACTCCGTCATTTAGTTCGTTCTAGAAATTTTCATCACCTTTTGTTTAACCAAGCCGTCAGTCGCGCACTGTCAATTGAGTGTACAGAAAATAGAGCATACTTAAAATTATGAAATTGTTTATACTTCATACCTAAATCCAGGACAACTTAAATCGCTGCAAAGCAAGTCGAGACTCTTCTACGCTACTGTATTATATAATTCTTTATTTGCCCTAGGCCTTGTGGCGTTTAGGATTTTAACTAGTACATTTTTATAACATTTTTTCATCTTTCCACATCTTTTTGTTAGATGTTCCAAGGATTCCTCCTCTCTACACATTCTGCATATCCCATCCTCTGGTTTTGCCCAATACCTATTACTCCGTTCTTCATTTCCGCATCTTAATCTGGCAATCCTTCTAACTCTGCCCCCTGCCTTTCCTCTCCACCCTTTCAAATATTTAGGTATTCGTACCGTCCTTATCTCTCTATACCTTTTCACATTCCTTGAATTGTCTATTCTTACTGTTCTTTCCTGCTCCTGTACCTCCTTGTCTGTCCTTCTCAATTCTTCTACTATGTTTCTTCCTCCATTTCTTTTTCGCTCAGCTTCCCTTATGTCCATCTCACATCTCAAATAGTACTCTTTCTTGTTTCTCCCCATTCCGACAGTTTACCCTTTTGTTATTCCTTCATTCTTTCTTCCCAGCATTCTCTTAATATCTTTCTTCTTTCGTCCCTTCTGATTTTCTCCTCATTCTTCGCCGCCCTCGCCCCAGCTCCTACTCACAGCTTTTCCCTCTTCATTTCCTCTCTCACTATATATCCTGGTGTTGTTCTGTCTAATCCCATAATCCATCTCATGTACCCCTCTTGTACCCTTTCTACTATCTCCCATTCTTTCAATCCCCAGATCTTTACTCCGTACATAAGGATACTCTTCACTATCCCGTCAAACAATTTCATCGCCCACCTGATATCGTCGTCAAACTTCCTCTCTCCATAGCTTCCCCATAACCATTCTTGCTTTCTTCACCCTTTCTCTAACATGCTGTTTTGCTCTGTTGTTCCTCGTTAGAACATATCCGAGGTACTTCATACTCTTTACCTCTTCAATTTCTGTCCCTGACCATTCCCATCTTATATTCTTTCTCTTTCCTCCCCCCTTTCCAAACACCATCACCTTCGTTTTATCTCTGTTTACCTCCAGTTTTTTTCTTCTAAAGTACTTGTCCGCTCTGACCATCATCCTCTTTAGTCCCTGCGCATTCTCTGCCATGTATTCAATTCATACGCTACTGTATTCAATTCAAATTAAATAGTTTTCATCTTTTCCTTCTTCTTCATAGTTACACCATCTTTCTAATTTTCATTTAAATAATAGTTTTCTATTACAGTAATACAAACTGTAGTCCTTTTTTCCAAACGGAGTAAAACAACTATCCAATTAATTTAAACACTCATTGGAACTAGAATGAAGTCCTCATATATCAACTGCATCTCCAGCTTGTTCTGCGCGGGAGAATCCTCCAAAGATTTACTCGCAGCTAACTAAAATAAACCACCTACTCTACGAAATCTAGTGCAATTTTAAAATTTTCAATTTCATTCAACCTAGATTCTTCTAATACAATCCAACGCAATAAGCCAATGAAAATAGTATGTAAGAAAGTAACAATTTTAAAAAATCTTGCATCATAAATCACATGTGACGTCATAAGCTAGGCAAATAGTTTGTGGTCAGGTTATGAACGTGAAGAAAATATTTCTCTGTTATGTTCACCATAAATCTACTTTACCGCAAGGTTTTATTAAATTTTGTATTTATGTTTGAGATGTGTGAAATATTTAATATTTTTATTTTATATTTTATGTTCAAAATACTGTAAAATAAATAAAAATATTTTTATTACGCCACAATTTAAGACATTTCTAGAATTTTTACTGACATTGTGGTTATGCTTTTTTTTTTTTTTAGGTTTTTACAATTTGTGCGACTCCTAACATCAACACATCTGGCAGGGCATAAGAAAAATTTTACGTGAAGTGTAAATTTTTGCATATTTCGCAGATACAGTACCTACACCGTCCATATATCGAACTCGATAGTTTCATAACAAAATATCGATACATACAAACTTTGATACATAGAAATAAAATTGTTCGAATAGAATATGTATGCATGTACATACTTAAAAATGATCATTGGTGGTAACTTAATTGCACATAAATAGAATTATGCTTAAAAAATCAGCTGTGGCCACCACAAGACCGACCGCCATCATAAAGTACTTGTATAAAATACATTCTAGCAGCAGAGTTAATAAGGCCTAATATTTTCTAACAAGGATATTATTTATCATGACCATGGAAACGTTACAAATAAGTATGAAAAAATTGAGACAAAAAATTTCGAAAAATTTTTCGTTTTATCAAAAAACTTCTCAAATAAAAGTTATTAGTTATTGCATTTATAGCAACTTTGGTTTAATACATTTTTTTCGAAATATATTTCTGTTGCTAAATATTCGCAAAAATCTTAAAATCGACACGAGTAAACTCCCATTTCTAGTCAACCGATTTTTAGCAAAAGTTGATCAACTTGTGCCATTGATGTCAAAAGCTTAAATATGTAGTTTCATAAAAATCCTTTTAGCCGAATTTGCTTTGCACGTGTACACAGACAGACAGACAGACAGAGAGACAGACAGACAGACAGACAGACAGACGGACGGACGGACGGACTGACAGATACACAGACCGACAGACATCATGCTAAAAATAGTCAAAACGTTATGTACGGAGCTCAATTCGTGGAGATTTATATAAAATCTCGAAATGTCAAAATCGGTATAATCACAATACCTCCCTTATATATGTTGGCGGTCGGTAAAAAGTCACTTTTTTGAAATGTCGATCCATTTGACATATTTCATAATGAAAAATGATATCTTAATTATAATGATCATAACCTAGAAACCTAAAGTCGGTTTTACAGCATAAAGAATATTTTTAATTGACATTTAAAGCCAGTAATACACTATAAAAGTAACCAAAATAACCAGATCTAGTGTGTCCTTACAAAAGTGAACAGCTCATAGTTTTTTTTTTTATTAGTTTGTAAAATGGCGTAGATAAAAGTTGCTTTTATAGAATTATCACCGAGAATAATTCCAGACAATCGATTTTCTTTAAATATAATTTTAACAGAACTACTGTTAAATATCCTGCTATCATGGACAGATCCTGGATCGCGAATATCATTGTCCAAGACTTCACAGTTTGTACATGCTACCACTTGCACGTTTAATCACATCTAGCCTTTTCTATTTCAAAATAGTCCCACATTTCTACCTCCTGCATTTCCAGTGACTTCAGGAAAACCAGCGATATTAATTAAACCGATAAAGATTTTTTTTCGATATTCTCATTAGCTCTGGGAAATCTAATATATCTACCCAGGTATACTGCAATATTTTCGGAAACTTATTATATTATTTTGCAGATCTAAGGTTGATTAAGTAAATGGAAGTCGCCATGTGTTTTCTTAAATAAAGATATATTATAATGAATTAAGAAAAATAATTTGCCATATCTAATATAATCATGCCTGCCACAACTGGAGGAATAGGCAACCAATACTTCTGTAGTACCCCAATTATTGGATATACTGTAGGAAGTATCTTAACTGTTATGGTGTTTTACTTAAGAAATGAAATCTCTGAATAAGTTCATAGTCAGTGATATTTTGAAGAGGGCGTCCCGCATATACTGCCTGATAAAATCATTTATCTTGTATTAAAAAATAGATTACTGTTTCTTTTTAGGGTTTTGTAGGTATGACCAAAAAACCCTTATACCGTCATTTTGTCGTCTGTCTGTCTGTCTGTCTGTCTGTCTGTCTGTCTGTCTGTCTGTCTGTCTGTTCGGTAAAAATTGTAGCCAAACGGCTAAACCTAGAGAGTTGAAATTTGGCATGCTTATACAACTCTTTGACCCGCACATAGGAAAAATACTAAAACATCTAAAAAACATATCCCCCTAAAAATATAAACAAATATGTGCTCATCGAAAAAAAAAATATTTTTTTATAATTCTGAGTAGAGTATCAAATGAAAGCCCTTAGTACGTGGATTAACGATCAAATTTTTATTTTTGCAAAATAAATTATTTTGAAGCGATTTTTGCCAAAATTGTGCAAAAAATTTTTTGTCCCACACCCTGTAGCCCAGATGGTGTAAACTAAAAATCTGAAAAAATTCTAAGTAATGTACATTGGTGTGAACCGGAATAGTTCAACAGGAATTTTTGATCAGATTAGGTTTTTGGAAAAAAACGCATTTTTTGTGATTTTTTGCTAATAATGTACACAAGTTATAGCTTTGTAACAAGCAACACTCTAACGTGTGTGCTGGTCTAGTGGTATTTGACGCTGACTCTTCACCCATGTAACCCGATCCGATAGGGATCGAACCCTGGAGAAAGAGACTATATATATATATATTTTTTTTTTTAAATTTCTATATTGTTTAAATTATTTTTTCAAAATTCTAATTATATTTTGGCAAATGTTGCATTTAATTTTTAAAAGCGTAAATTTAATAGCCAGTGGAAATTGTTAAAATTATAATTTAATTCTGTTTCAATGTACACGAAATCAGAGGGGCGGAACTTATAACAACCAATGGAAGCCATAGGCGCAATTTTGAAATTCTTAGTGAACCTTGCTATATAAAAAAAAATACTGCACATATTTAGAAACCTAAATAATGGTATTAGGCGTTCGAATTAAAATTAACAAAAAAAAATATTTTAATATAAAATTTGTTTTCGCATCCAAAATAATCATCATTCACTTACTAAATACCTGCAAAACCTTGAAATGTGTGAAAATTCACACTTCACATCAATTTTTTAAGTTTCAAATGTATCGACGCACTTTTAAATAAACATTTTCACCTTCTACATACTCTAAAAAGATCATTATACACATTGATACAAATATATTTCTATATTTATATAAAGCAAAGTCTTAAATGAATCAAATTTAAGGTTACCAGCTACTGGCCTCAAATCGCGCTCATTACTCACTCAAATTTGACAGATAATAACTGAGTGGGCAATGAGTTACTAATATCCAATTTTTGTTTCTGAATTCCAAATGAGTGACTCGTTATCAATTGAGATTGAGGCGAGGATGAGGTGAGGATTAGGAACGTTTATGAATTCGGCCCTAAATCTTAAAGTTTTTCTATAATGTAAATTTCTTCAGTCAATGCACTTAATGCTAACTACGAGGGTCACTCTTTAAATAAGAACCGTTTGCGCATCCTGTCATAACATAGAGTTCCCGCAGTCGTTTTACCGACTAATGCCTTATCTGATCATTTGCCAACGTTGTCAATTAGTCTGAAGTTTCTAGCGAAGGTAGACGATATTGTGCGGTAATTTAATATCAGCTATGTCCATTGCTAATTTCGCCGATTGCAAAGTACGCGCTGCAGTTCGGTTTTTAAATGCAAAAACACTTGCTGTGTTTAAATCCATCGGCAGCTCGTTGAAGTGTATGGGGAAGGTTGCATGAATGAAGGGAATGTTCGAAACTGGTTTCGTTTATTTAATGGTGGGAGAAAAAACATCCATGATGCCACAAAGTAAGCATTGCTAGAGAAGTTTAAATGGGAATGTCTCGACTACCCACCTTATAACTCGGACCTGATACATTCCGACTATCACCTCTTTACAAAATTAACTTAAGGGATTTTTAGGCGGAAAATGGATGCAAACAGATGTTGACAACAAAGACACTGTTAACGATTGGTTAAATGGACTGGTGGTTGACTTCTACAACGAGGGGGTAGTCAAACTCATCACCCATTCAGAAAAATGCCTCGAGAGGAACGGGGATTACGCCGAAAAATAACGAAAGGATGCTGATTATTGTAGAAATTAAATTTTTGAAAAAACGTTGGTTGTGTCTACTTTTAAACCAGAATGGTTCTCATTTAAAAAATCAGCTGTGGTCACCACAGGACCGACCGCCATCATAAAGTAATTGTATAAAATACATTCTAGCAGCAAGGGTAGAAATAACTTGGCCTAATATTTTCTAACAGAGATATTATTTATCATGACCATGGAAACGTTACATATAAATATGAAATAATTGAGACAAAAAACGTCTCAAATAAAAGTTATTATAATCTGTATCATTTTGTTTTCCTTAAAATTTCGAAAAATTTTACAGAAATTATTCGAAATTCTTCGTTTTATCAAAAAACGTCTCAAATAAAAGTTATTAGTTATTGCTTTTATAGCAACTTTTGTTCAATAAATTTTTTCGAAATCTTTTTCTGTTGTGAAATATTCACAAAAATCTTAAAATCGATACGAGTAAACTCCCATTTTTAGTCAACTGATTTTTACCGAAAGTTGATCAACTCATGCCATTGATGGCAGAAGCTTAAATATGAAGTTTCATAAAAATCCTTTCAGCCGAATTTGCTCTACACGTGTACACAGACGGACGGACAGACAGACAGACGGACGGACAGACAGACAGACAGACGGACGGACGGACAGACAGACAGACAGACAGACGGACGGACAGACAGACCGACAGAAATCATGCTAAAAATAGTCGAAACGTTATGTAAGGACCTCAATTCGTGGAGATCTATTGAAATCTCGAAATGTAAAAATCGGTATGATCACAATACCTCCCTTATATATGTTGGCGGTCGGTAAAAATGACCGTCGTATGTATGTAAAGAAACTGTGGAAAAATTATAATCTTAAAATAAGCGAAATATAGGTTTACATAAAAAAAAAAACGATATACAGAAACAGTTTTCTTATGTAATGATCTTGAGGACTAACAAGAACGATTTACAGAAAATTTCGATAAACGGAGGTTCGATAAATGGAGGTCCCTATAGTTAGTGATGGCGCCCGCTCTTAGACGCATGTTGAGTATTTGGGGCAACGTTCTTTCTTGTAATCACATCATATTGAATAGTATTTTGATAATAACTTATCATTTGTTAATCTGTGAACTAATATTAATTTAATGTGCATTTAATTTAATCATCATATATCCATCTCGTCAATGACGCGACAGCTCCAGGTGAGCCTAGACCTCCTATTTCCAGGTTTCATGACCATATTTTCAATCTATGTACATTCAGGAGTAATATGGTCAGTATTACGTCCATTTTTTAGAGTATACAGAAAGGCACCTACAGTTTATAGTCGGTTGTGAACGGCTAAGCAAAACTTGTAATTTGTATAAATATTTTTACACAAATTATTTGACATAAGCATGTATTGAAAACACGTCCGTGCCCTTGCATACCGGTCATATAACAGGTACAAACGATTTAAAGTTTACAGCTATAGGCTTGCTACCATATATCCATCTACTGATTACTAAGTGTTTTCAATAAGTGTCGCAAACACGATCTGATAAAAAATTCCTGTTGAATTATTGCGGTTCTCTGATGCAAACGCAACCGTTCACAGCTTCCTTATGATGCGGCAGTTTTTGTTTTCGTTTTCTGTCCACCATACTCAAAATTGAAAAATTGAGGAGTTAAAGAGACCTTGTTTTCGAAGGATTGAAGAGAATAACAAATCGTAAACATCTAAAGGTGATTGCAGAAAGTACCCACAAAATGTTTTTCCAGAAATGAAAAAGACTCTGGTAGACGCTGGAAGGCAGTATTTAGAAGGTGATAATTTAAATGTAAAATCACTTTTTGTGAATAAAGTATTATGATACTAATCTGCGAATTTTTTTATCAAATCTCGTATATCTAGTCCTTAATTGCAATAAGCAGGTTACATTATCCGAATGTGGGTCAGTTGCTGTCAAAATACATTCTGCATAAATGAGGAGCAGAATATCTATATACATTTTATTCAATTTTAATTTTCTTCAGTCATTGCAAAAAAAAACCTGGTTTTGATTAAGAACATATACACTGAAATTATTGTTTGAAATACTAAAAAACTAAAAAGTCCTTAGTATTTTTGCATTTTGTATGTCAATCAAGGGCTTATTGTATATTGAATCTCTGAAAATCAAATGGCTTATAAACATATTTCGGTTTCATTATTGTCTGTGGTATATTAATAAAATTACTGCTTTTGAAGTGATTAATAACTAAATATGGATAAAAGTTAAATAGTTTTACGTATTTTGAATATTAGAGCAGTGTTTCTCAACCTTTTCTGGCATGGGACCCCCCAAAATATATAATATATATATACTTACCATAATTATGAAACTCTAAACCGGGACAAGAACGGGAGCTAGGGCAAAGGAAAAAATTTAACCACAAAAAATTGTTTTATTATTAAGTCTTACAAAAGAAATATGCAGATGGTCTGCTGCAGCAGAAAGTTAATTATTTTATTTATTGTACCAGTACAACAAATATTTTTAAGAGCAGGTTCTAACTTATAAATTGTTGTTGCTATACCAATATAATTCAATATTCATTTAGTCAATAATCGGAATTTATGAAAATAATTTAAAAATAGTTTTGTTTCTCTAGTTATAGCCGATAGTGTATGCATGTACATATGTGTTTCTATATTGTCCATAGAAGCACATTCTACATAACAATGACTTACATTATAAAATTAACAAAAATTTCGACAAATACCTTTCCAGTCGCTCCAATTTTAGTCTGCGTGGAGTCCAAACACTAAAGTTCACACTATAACACACTATTTCAAGTATTTTCTGCACTTTTATCACTTAAAAATAACTAAAAACGTCAGAAAAAAATGAAGACGCCACTTTCAAAAATCACGTATCACTACATATCAAGATGGTTAATCCTGATAAAGCTCATTAAGGAATATAGTCATTAACAATTAATAAATAAGGAACAGAATTGCTTAAAATAATTCTTTATGAGAATAAACACATGTATTAATATTTTATCAATAGTATACAGGTGGTTGAAATTGAACTACCGGACCCAATACACTATTTTTTTATTATTGAAGATGAGGCATAACGTTACATTTGGAAGTTACTTGCTACTACATGATCTAAAATAGTTTATATTTTGTTACTTTGTATCTTTATATAAATAGTTATACATTTTGATTGAGGATTTCTTAAAATTTCAGAGCTATAGCGTTGAAGACACGGCCTATATGGTAAAATAGGTGGACAGAATTGATAATAGGAAATCTTTTGGGCTATCAATGATACTTCTGAGATCTCAGAAAGGGATGAAAATTACTATTGGAAGTATAATGGAGTTATCTCTCGAGAATTTTATACAGGTTAATTTTTTTATTTACGGGTTCATTTGGAGGGCTAAGGCGTCCCCCCCCCGGGCATTATGACCTTAAGGCCCGGTCTTTCCACCTTCATTTATACTACTAGGTAACTATCCGACAGATAATGTTATCTGGAACTTTATCTTCTGAATAAATGCCATTACCAAGTAGTGAATTCAATACATCAGTCTCATTATCCGTTAGATAACTATCCGATAGATACATTTGTCTTGAAAGACGGGATGACATTTATTCAGCACAAAAAGTATCATATAACCTTATCTATCAGATAGTTACCTGGAGCAGTGTTTCCCAACCGCCGGTTCTGTATATATATATAAATATATAGAGAGAGGGAGGGAGATAGGGGGAGGGGGAGAGGGGTGGAGGGAGAGAGGGAGGGATCTCAAGGTGTATCAAGATAGAGGAAACTCGATTTTTCACGAAAAGACGATGTGTGAGCAAGTTGGGAAAAAAATTTGGTGACTAGAGATTACCCAAATAATTGGATGGTAGTATTTAAATTTTCGGAATAAACCGGAAGTGCCGGATATCAAGGACAACTTCGATTTTTTATATAGGAACGTATGGCGTAAAGTTTTATAAGGAACGTTGGGTATAATTGGATAAAACTTTTGAAAAAAAACATCCTTTACATAAACATGTTTTTAATATCTGTTACAATTACCTATAATGGCTTGCAAGTATTTTTATTTACAAGTGTTCCATTGTTCCAAATTGCTTCCATTTTGAACATTTTCGCATCCTTACTCTTTAGCTAACAGTAACTCGGAGCATAACAAAAAATATTGCAAGTTCAAGTCGTACCTACTTGAAAGTACTTGAAGTACCTCCAACGCGAACCGTTTTTATGAATTTAAATTAGTTGTCAAAATAAGTATAATTTATTTTATTTAAGTTTAAAAGGTATATTTTAATGAATATAAATGTCATATATTTATGAATATATCTTGTAAAATTGAGCGTTTTTCTATTATAATTTCATCCTTCGATATTATATGACTTTTTTATTCGAAATATAACTTTTATTTAAAAACAATGGTAAATATGACATCTGTAAAGTTAAAATAAAGAAGTTAAAAGGTATTTTAATACAAATATGCATGAAATAAAAGAGGATGGATTTGTGGAATTGTAACGAAAAATGTTTTTTTCTCTTTCGCTTGTTTAATTAAAAGATATTGTTATCGATAAAGAATGGGTCGAAAAAGGTGTGGTTGATTTGCTAAAAAACATAACTACGGTGCAGGGCATATTAAAAACTATGTGAAATTTAATATTATAGGAAAAACCGATATACGAAATCAGCTTGATTGGTCATTTAGAGCCTCGATTGGGAAGTATGATGAAATGCTCGATAAAAATCGGTATATAATTAATAAATTATTAAATTGTATCAAAGTTTGTTGTAAAATCTGTTGACATTTTTGATGCACTCTCTTCAGTATGAAAACAAAACTATATACCTGGTAGACTTTTGTATTTTTAATTTTTTTTTTTTTTTTTTATCGCCCCTCCAGCTGCTTCGTCCTGGAGCTGCCACTGCATATACATACGAGGTGTGGAAATTAAGTAACCGGACTGATTAAAAATATATATATATTCGAATAGAATTACAATTCAATAATGTCTCCCTCAAGATTCCTTGGGAATTCACACAGCGCTGGAGACAGTTCTTCCAATCCTCATAGCAGTGCTGGCACTCGAATACTAGAATATCTTTCAGCTGGTTGGTTACGGACGTTTGAATGTTTTCGAGTGTCCCAAAATGACGTTCCTTGAGGTGAATTTTCAATCCCGGGAAGAGGAAAAAGTCACAAGGACTCAAGTCAGGCGAATAAGGAGACTGATGAGCCCCAAAAATGTTCTTACTGGCCAAAAACTCGTTTATTGAAATTGCCTTCCGCTGCGTGATTCATCTTCAATCAACTGTCTTCCATCTGAAAATGCCTTAAACCACCAAAAAACCTGAATCCTTGACAAAACACTGTCTCCGTAGGCCTGCTGAAGTTTTGCAAAAGTTTCCGTTGCACTGTGCCCAAGTCGAAGCAAAACCTGATAGCACACTGTTGCTTGAAATGAATATCACTTATTTTTAGAAAGCACTAGAAAAAACTGTTTCCCTAAAAAAATCGCTATGGACAACAAAATTACTCTAGCTAGTTCAAACTCGTACTGAAGGTGTATTACATGTTCCTAAATGTTGCTAGATCAAACGCTATGTAGCCAGACCGGTTACTTAATTTACACACCTCGTTTGTGTGTTTTTGTATAAGTACTAATCCCACCTGGTGGTGGAAAGAGGTATTGAATCAGGAATACAAAAACAATAATAAGGACTTGAATTACATGGAATATTCATAACTTCATTTCAATAATCTTCTCGGTTGAACGATACGCTTCTTTTAACAGTCATTGGTCATCTGCTTACGTGTCACGATCGTACGAAGTCACCATATTCTTAACATTTGGAAAATAAAATTTCTACTTGAAATTTAACTATCCTGTGATTTGAACACGAGTTTTTCAGTCCAGTCCTCTTAACCATCGACAATGCACATAGCAAGTCTTTATTTACATGATAACTGAGTATTTAGCTTTAGACTGCACTGCCATCCATTTTAAACATTCTTATACAAAGTGTGTTCCTCAACTTACGGAAGACAGAAGTATTGTTAGCGGACAGAAAAAATGTAAAGACGTCGTCTACTTGATCTGTATTCTGGGAATTGTGTGAGACTATTGTGTCACAGACTGCTGGGTTTGGAAAAATCTACTTCAGCGGTCTGTCAAAGGTCACCAGGGAAAGCCCAGATAAAGGCAGAGTCCTTACTTTTACTTATTCAGTTAGAGTATAAAGAAACGCGGTTAACACACATTAAATTCAGAGTCAAAATCAGTCAAATTTAATTTTATATTATTCTTGCAACTTGATATTATTTATTTAATAGTACAAACATTTATATAAATAACTCTATTTTCTTCTCTCTTATTGCAATACATGTACGTTAAAAAAAAACTATAAATAGTAGAAAATAAAAACTGAGTAAACAATTTAGTTTGTTTTATTTGAAACATGCAAAGATTTGCAGTTTCATTAAAAATACATTAAGATTTCCTTTTACTTTAATTACATTTCGCACAATGTGGCTTACGGGGAATTCAAATTAAAATATTCTAAGTTCTAAGGAACGGACGTCTACGAAAACTAATATTAAATAAATTTAAATATTAAATTACTTCTGCTATTGAAACCCCCAGAATTAATTTTCTTTTATTCACTGCAATTTAAATTATAAGTTAGAGAAATTGTTGAACATACAAACTCTTTTTTAAGTTATTTAAATCATTTTTGGTTTAATACAATTTGGTCAATCAAATTTTTTGATTATTTGACTTTGAAAACTGTCACCTATCTTTTACACTTACCTTTTACATTATTCCCGACTCAGTTATACGCAAAGTGATCAAGAGCAGACCATATAATATGGGGAAATTTATTGTATGGTATGTCTGCAACTTTTTTTTTAGAATATACTTTTTAATTTAATACACTTTATTTAATCAGTTCTAGATACATGATGTAACACATAGTTTTGATAGTACATGCTTTGTCAGGGTTTGTTACGTTGCGGGGTCGGTTCGAAGAACTCCCCTGTCTCTTTATTTTGTCTATTAATTCACTGTTAAAGTTTAATTCGATTGCTCCCTATCCACACTTTCACTGTCACTGTCTATTATAGTGTCGTGCGGTAATTTTTTCTTTAATCTTTTGTGAAATTTTGTCTTTCTCAATATATAGCTACTCGTGCAAATAGCTGTCCATGATAAACTACGGGCTGTTGGTGGCGATCTGTAAGACTTTAGACTGAAAATCTTGTAATTTTTGAATGAGTGTTCGATATATGGCACCCCATTCCATGCATGCGCAGGTCAAGGTAAGTCTCAGTATACTCTTGTAGAATAAGTGTTAACTAATGGATAGAGCATCGCTAATTTAGTTTGGGCTTCTTGTAAACCAAATATGGTATCTCCATGGTAATCTTTAGTTGAGTTGTACCCCTAAATAGCATATTGCTTGGTCAGGCGTGCTCCATAAAATTATATTGTAGCCAATAATTAAGATTGACAGGGTACAAATTTTTCTTATGGTGAACATTTTAATTTCGCATTTACTTGTATTTAGTTTAATATACTATTTGTGATTGTATCAAGTTTATTTATTTATTTTTTTTTTTGTAAATCACTGACTGTTTTGTTTTAAACCACGTATTTGGTTACTATTTCCGTATCATCTGCAAACATGGCGATTGTTGCATCATCTAGAACGGGCATGACGTGCACAAATATGCTGAATAAAACCGGGCCTAAAGCTGATCCCTGTGGGACTCCTGCACATATATTTTTAATGTTCGTTTGTTTAGCAACTTTACAACCACTCGTTTTAGTGTAACCAAATCGAAGATTACCAGGTAAGCGCAAGAGTACGCGAAAAAATGTAATACAAAATAGACAGAACACAGTAATAAAACACAGAACAGAACACAAAAATAGTGAAGATATCAGAATTGAAGAGTCAAATAAAATAACCATGGAAGAATTTGAAGAAGTTCTGAGGAAAATCAAAAACGGAAAAGCTGCTAGACAGTATCACTAGCGAAATGATCAAATACGCAGTAAAACACGGAAAACAGAACTTTTGAATATGGCGATAAAAACATCAAGATGCGCTCTAGACTGGCAAGTTGGTATTATAACACCCATATACAGGGTGTTTGTTTGAAACGGGGCACCCCGAAAATCTCCTTTATTTTAAAGATACAAAAAATCTTCACAACAAAAGTTAAACTATACAAAAAGGCCCATCTAAAGGTTACTATAAGAATTCTGAGGCACTTCCGGTTTCACCGGAAATGATGTCAACTTTTGATCTAGCATAGGGAACCGATAATTTTATATTTTTTTCCTAAAAGTACATTAAATTAGCTTTACAATGATTAACATAAAAATCTGATTTTTTGGAGACCATTTCAAAATGGCGACCATTTATTTACAAAATAATAATCAACATAAGTTTTACAAAGTTGAACGTAGCAAGCTTTGAAAACAATAAAAAAAGAAACAAAATATCTCTAAAATAAATAATTTGACTATTTTTAAAAAAAATATATTACATTTTACAAATATTTTACAAAAAAAAAAAAATTATAATTACACCAAGAGTGTACTCTTATAAGAGCGACGGAAGAGTTTTTATTAAGAATGAGAAAATGTGTGGACAATAATGATGGTTTGATCGAATATTTGTGAACTTGAACAAAGCTAATTTAATGTACTTTTAGAGAAAAAAAATATAAAATTATCGATTCCCTATGCTAGATTAAAAGTTGTCATCATTTCCGGTGAAACCGGAAGTGCCTCAGAATTCTTATAGTAACCTTTATATGGGCCTTTTTATCTAGTTTAATCTTTGTTCTGAAGATTTTTTGTATCCTTACAAATAAAGGAGATTTTCGGGGTGCCCCGTTTCAAACCAACACCCTATATATGAAAGGCGACAGTAGAGAATACTCAAATGACAGAAGAATAAACCTGCTAAGCGCGGTAGGAAAATTTAAAGCAAGAATACACATGCGAAGAATAAGAAACGAATTGGAAGCAACTCTTGAAGACTGGCAATATGGATTAAGTAATAATATTATTTGTAATAATATTTTTTTAAAACCTAGATAAAAATACACCATAACATAAAAAAATATGACAAAATAATAGAGCAGGTAGGGAAATTCAAATACCTGGGCACAGTTTTTTCGGAATATGGAAAAATGGATGAATAAATTAAGGGAAGAATAGGCGTATCAGGAAGAATGTTCAACAGTATCAAAACTTCGTTCCTAACTAGAAAAGAAATACCAACCAACATCCAGGTAGAGATCTTTAAAAAAAAGACAGTACAAATTTTGACATACGCCTCTGAATCCTGGACCACTATAGACCTGTACAGGTCCAGGATAAGAAGCCCTGAAATAAAATTTCTAAGTAAAACTGAAGGCAAAATAAAATAAGACAGAATAAGAAATGAAGTATTTAGAGAAAAACTACACACAAAGCCAATGGAGATTATAATAAAAGATGGCTGGGACATATACCCAAAATAAGTGAAGACAAAATAGCAAAAAGAGTTTTTAAGCAAGAACAGTGAAAAAAGTTAGACCAGGAAGACCGAGATAAACTTGGCACCAAGAAATAAAAGAAGCTGCAAGTAGGAGAAGTGTAAAGTGGGAGGAGCTAAGGAAATATACAAAGTACAGAACACGTTAGAAAGAAGTATTTAGAACACCAGAAAATAACTAATTCAACAACAGCCTTACACCGCACGGTAGAAAGGCGTCAGGATTATATAACGCTATCCAAAGAATTCAATCGTAGTATTAAAATTTTCCGGAACAAACAGTATCTACAGGATAGCAAGAACAACTCTGATTTTTTAAATGGTAGGTAACATGTGTGCGTGAAATCTATTCAAGAATAAGGTCAAAATCAGCTAATGCTTCAGTTAATAGAGAAGTTACGTCTTTATTTTTGTACTGTGTAAAATAGACTAGGTACTTAACAACAAAAATTTTTAAACGTTCCTCTAAGTTCAAAAATAGACTATAGAGCAGGGGTACTCAACTTTTTCATACCTACCGCCCACTTTAGCATCTCTATTGGTAGAAAAAATTTCATACCGCCCACCTGTTGTATAATAATAATAACTTACCAAATACTTTCGCAAAATTTAGCTGCAAAAATCTTTATAAAACAACTTACTGCGTCATCTCTTATTATTAAACACAACAAATACACATGCACCAAAACGTGGCAACGTTGGATGTCCCAAAGTACCCTGTGTGACACAGTACCCACACTTCCCTTACCCGTAATTTTTGAGTAGAGGTTTAATGAAAACATGTAGTTAAATTTATCTTTTTATTTATACTTTGCATACATAGAAATATGAAGTCTATTGAAATTACATTTAGTTAATTAAATTATTAATGAGGTCCTTGAGGCTGATGCTGCGAAACTAAATATTGGATATCTGGTTCAATTTTTGTAAGGAACAAACGAAGGTCTCCTTTTTCGGAAATATTCAGACGGTTTCTTTCTTTGGTCATAATATGATTAACAGCATTAAAGCCTGATTCTACAAGATATGACGTAGGGAAAGGTATCAATAAATTAAATATCATTTTCCACATATATGAATATAAGACAGGCATTTTTTATTCTGCCTTAGGTTTTCATATCCACCAATTTAACTATAAACAGTAAAGAAATTTATGAAAACTTAATGAAAATGTTTTTCAATAATGCTATGAAATTTTTTTAAATAATACTTTAAAAAATTTCCATTTTAATGTTTATTAAACGTCAATTAAATTTAAAAAAAAACAGAAAGTAGCCAGCATTGGACAAAACCCCTACCGCCCAGCAAAAAATTCCTACCACCCACTAGTGGGCGGTAGGGACCAGGTTGAGTACCACTGCTATAGAGTATTTATTGAATACTGGGTACAATCATTGAATAAAAAGACTAAAGGAAGGAGGCTATATGAATTTTTACATACAATTTTTTTTTCACGGAAATGCGTCATTCCAAATACAACATACATAGTGAGTCATTGCTTGGCACTATCCGGACTACATTCAACTGTGGTTGTCCATCACAAATTTTATTTATTTATTTTTTTAAAGTATTTTAACCATTTTAACTTTTGACGTTATTTATTATTATTTGATGTTATTTACAATGAGTTTTATTTATTTTAAATACATTTACAAAATATTATATTTACGTTAGTGATTTTAGTAAGTTTTTTTTTTTTTTGATACACATTTTCATTTATATGTTATTTTTCATACTATAGTTTATTGTGAACATTATTTTAATATTAAAATATTTTTTCTTCTCAATTTTCCTTAGAGATACTGAAGAAGGCAATAAAATTGTCGAAACCGGTCTATTCGAATATACGAATATCTAATTGTTTTATTGACCTAATATCCCAAGAAGCGACTACATTATTTACCAAATACAACAATTGCCATCAAATTTTGTTGTTTACGTATTAAAAAGTGATTATTGACATTTATTTTGATAATTTAAAGTATATTCATAATTTATACATCATAAATAAAAGATAGGGCTAAAATAGTTTTTAGTTATTTTATAATTTAATATGAAATTTGGCACTTTGTGAAAATAGTGAGCTATACTGCATTTGGATGATAAAGAACCCAAAATGGCAAGACTAATGGAATAACTTTTCATTCGTAAGTTTTTTTCTATTCATATTATGTAATTGAATTAATGATATTTTGATAGATCCCAACATACACGTTACTTATGGACAATGGCGTACTGTCATAATTTTCTACTATAAGTTCTGTATGTATTTATTTACTTGTGTGTATCATTATTTTTATAATAATAAATTACAGATGTATAATAGTGTTTTATTGATTGTTTGTCTCTCCTATCGTTAGCTTTTTAGGGATTTGTAGGTATGACCAAAAAACCCTTATATACTAGCATCGGCGAATCAGTGAAGTTACGTCATACGACGTAACAAACAATTGCATTGTTCCAGACAATACAGTCGTTTGTTACGTCGTGTGACGTAACTGCATTGATTCGCCGACGCTAGTATACCGTCATTTTGTCGTCTGTCTCTCTTCTGTCTGTTCGGTAATAATTAAAGCCAAACGGCTAAACCTAGAGAATTGAAATTTGACATGCTTATACAACTCTTTTACCCGCACATAGAAAAAATACTAAAATATCTAAAAAACATATATCCCTAAAAATATAAATAAATATGTGCTCATTGAATTTTTTTTTTTTTTTTTAATTCCTAGTAAGGTATCAAATGAAAGCCCTTAGTACGTGGATTAACTATCAAAATTTTATTTTTGCGAAATAAATGATTTTGAAGCGTTTTTTGCCAAAATGTGCAACAAATTTTTTGTCCCACACCCTGTAGCCCTGATGGTTTCAACTAAAAATCTGAAAAAAAATCTAAGTAATGTACATTGGTGTGAACCGGAATAGTACAACAGGAATTTTTGATTAAATTATGTTTCCGAAATATAACGCATTTTTTGTGTTTTTTGACGATGTACAAAAGTTATAGTTATGTAACACACTATACTAGAAGGCGTATCTTGTTCTAATGGTTATCTTGCTCGCTTGCTACGCAGCAAACTAGGGTTCGCTCCCGCGCAGAGGAGACAGCTTAATTTTTTGTTTTTTTTTTTTTTCATTTTTATTTTGTTTAAATTATTTTGTCAAAATTCTAGTTATATTTTAGCAAATAATTTAGAATTGTTGGAATTATATTTTCATTCTATGTGTCATTTATACGTAACCAGAGGGGCGGAGCATATTACTTAATACAACCAATGGAAGCCATAGGCGCAATTTTCCAAATCTTAATGAACCTTACTAAATAAAAAAAAATACTGCACATATTTAGAAAAAATAATGGTATTAGGTATTCGAATTAAAATGAACAAAAAAATATTTTTACATAAAATTTGTTTTTAAAGCTCAATACCGTTAATTTTGCCGTGATTACTAGAAAGCAAAATTTGTCCTACACACTCAGCATGCCGCCTGCACTTATTATATACCTGCGAAACCCTGAAATGTGTGAAAATTCACACTTCACATCAATTTTTTTTTAAATACCAAATTTATGTTTTGTCTTTTTGTACCGATAACAATTATTTTAATATATTGCCCTTCGCCACTGTATAGCTGGAAATTATTGTCCGCCGTTTTAAAATACTATCCTGAGCTGTCCAATTAGCATGTCAGACTCCTTCTTTTAGTCTTTTTATTCAATGGGTACAATTAAAACAAATCTCAGACAAAAAGTGTCTGAACATAATGAAATGTGCTATACTTTTATACGATTGGTTTATTTGCACTAGAATTACCACAACCATATGAGTAATGCATGAGTAATATTAATAAAAATTGTGTTATTAAAAAATGTTTTTCCATTGTTTATTTTAACAATTGTTTAATAAAATATTACATACTTCCGATTAATAAAATATAATGACAATAAATCCTTTGATACTACACCAACAGAATTAAATTTCAAAAATATATTAAAATTCCTACTAAAATACAATAAACATCATCTATTTCAATAATATTTATACACATTATTCAAAAAAAAAAAAACTTGACAGATAAAATACATTATCAGAAAACATTTGATTTATATGAACATTAACATTTAATAATTTATTTGCTACCGGGGTTATGGGTGATTGTTTTACCAACTTATACTGAGAAAGGGCCAGTAAATTCCATAATAGTATTAATAAAAACTAAAGTGAAGAGTTAATTTACATACTTTTCAGGATTTTGTAGGTATTTAACAAGTGTAAGCCAACAGAATGCTAGATATCTAAGAATATTTGGTTGATGAAAAGTTTTTTGCTAATCATTTTTATTCATTATTTAAGAATAAGCATATATTGCGCATAGAACGAATCCAAAAAAGGTTCATTATATTTAGAGAAAAGCTCTAGCCACTACTACTACCTACAAGGGTGCTTGTCATTACTTCGTGTTGCTAAATCTAAATCCATTAAGACAAAATAATAACATGTGATATTATATTATTTTTAAAAATTCTTAATAATCTGTTTGATTGTGTAGAGCTTCTATCTCTAATTAATACAAATATACCGACCAGGAATTTGAGATATAATGATATACGAGGTCTGTTCAAAAAGTATCGCGAATTTTAAATTTACGCGGGTTACGTATATTCGATTTTCGATTTTTTTGTGGCGTTAAATGTTGGTACTCATGTCTCTCACTTATGCCGACAAGTTCAGCCATTTTGAATGTTCAGTTAATTTTTGACAGTTGCTTTGCTTGCACGTGTTTTGGCTCGTCATCGATTTTTGCCTACACCAAAAAATGGATCAAAGAATCTGTATCAAATTTTGTGTGAAAAACAAAATTAAGTGCGCGGACGAATTCCGAATATTGACTGTGGCATATGGTGAAGCTACCTTGAACCGACGTTTATCGGTGGCACAAAATGTTCTCAGAAGGCCGAGAAGATGTGAATGACGAAGAGCGTGCCGGACGCCCGAGCACGTCAACAACAGACGAAAATATTGATGAAGTGAAGAAAATAGTATTGGCCAATCGTCGAATCACCGTTAGAGAAGTTGCTGAGAACCTAAACATATTGATTGGCTCGTGCCATTCGATTTTTACCAATGATTTTGGCATGAGACGGGTCGCCGCGATATTCGTACCAAAATTGCTCAATTTAGACCAAAAACAACACACTAATAATGCCGCAGCCACCGTATTCCCCAGATCTGGCCCCCCTGTGACTTTTTCTTGTTCCCGAAACTGAAGAGACCCATGAAAGGACGACGCTACGCTACGAGTGAGGAGATAAAGACGGCATCGAAGGAAGAGCTGAACAAGATCACAAAAAATGATTATTTCAAGTGCTTCGAGGATTGGAAAAAACGTTGGCACAAGTGTATAATATCTGGTGGGGATTACTTTGAAGGGAACAAAATAGATATTCATGAATAAATAAATAATTTTTGAAAAAAACACAAAATTCGCGATACTTTTTGAACAGACCTCGTACTATACCGACCATACTATAACTAATCTATTCAATAATAGTCCATTTATAAGAATTCCCTCAACCGTAAACCGCAACACAAATATCGTGAATTTTGACATGATAGAATTGTGTATATAAAAAATAGAATGTATATTTAGTATTTATTTAGTAGCTGGGATACAGATTTGGATACAAATATAGTACATAACTACGTCAAAAAGAGAACAATAATAATGCAATGATTTACATAGATCACATAAAATTCATAAGCTCATTCTCATTACAATGGATAAATTCTCCAACACTCTAAAAAGCTTTGTGTAACAGAAAAGTTTTCAAACATTTTTTAAACTGATTGTTTTTCAGTTCTCTCATAATTACCATCATTCAGTTTATTCTTCAACCACTTGATTGTAAAATTGTAAATTGTAAAATAATTATTCTATTTCTTTTTTTATTTTTTAAAATTTCTCCTGTTGAAATATATAAATATGTTATTGTACATTATTCTTATTTATTATGGTTTAATATTTTTCGTAGTTGCTGTGTTGGGTTTTACATGTTTAATTCTAATATAAATAAATAAATCAATAAATAAAAAAAATAAGAGCTTCCATTAATTTTTTTTAAACTTTATTTAAATAATTTGTTTAAATTTCATCACAACGATTTTTTCTGCATTTGCTTCGTATCTAAGTCATTAAATTGATATAAAATATATTGGCATCATTTTTTCAATTTCAAAAATGTTTTTCTCATTATTAACAATGTACTATTTGTTTTATAATTATTTCACAATTAAAAATGATTTATTCTTGTTTGATACCTTGAAAATAAAAAACGTAACTAATACAAACAATAGGCCTTAGGATTCTGACACACATGTACTCGATTCGTAGCTGTAATTTTTTTTATTATATTTATAATTTAGAAGAAGAAATATACTATCTTAGCCATATCTACAAAAATCCATAACATTATTAGCCATAATTTCGCCATTAAAAAAAAAAAATCAGCTGTGACCACCACAGGACCGACCGCCATCACAAAGTACTTGTTTAATTTATGCTGCTTTATCAAAAAATGTCTCAAATAAAAGTTATTAGTTATTGCTTATATAGCAACTTTTGTTTTTTCAAAATATTTCTCTGTTCTGAAATATAAGTAAAAATCTTAAAACCGACACGAATAAACTCCCATTTCTAGTCAACCGATTTTTACCAAAACTTGATCAACTCATGCCATTGGTGTCACAAGCTTAAATATGAAGTTTCATATAAATCCTTTTAGACGAATTTGCTCTGTACGTGTACACGGAGCGACAGACCGACAGACAGACAGACAGACATCATGCTAAAAATAGTCAAAACGTTATGCAGGGACCTCACTTCATAGAGATCCATCGAAATCTCGAAATGTCAAAATCGGTATGATCACAATACCTCCCTTATATATGTTGGCGATCGGTAATAATTAATTATGTCAAAAATACAAACACTGCAATATTTTCCAAAAACGCAGTTTGATCGAAAATTTCTTTCCTAGGTTTCCAGTTCAGATCAATTTACATTACCTACAATGTACCAATTTTTTTCAGATTTTTAGTTTAACCGTTCTAGGTTAAAGGGAGCGGGAAAAGAAATTTTTTAGAATATGTTTGTCTAAAATCGTTTTAAGTAATCGTTTTTTTTTTTGTTTATTAATCTTCGTTTTAAAATCTTTCTTTTGATACCACACGATAAATTATTAAAAAATAATTATTTTTTGATAAAAAAATCGATATTTTGTATTTTGTATGCCACATATCATAACTGATATGCTGCGAATAAAGAAACCGTGAATACATTTGGTAAAATGTATAGGATTAAAGGAGATAGCTTCCAAAAACACGAAAAAAAATATTACAAAACTTTAATTTAGACCTATTTACATAAATAAAAATTTAATTATTATCAGGTTTAGATACCGGCTTAAAGAACTTAATTATATTTTCTTGTTTCGCCGCCTTGAACAGATGCTTTAACTCCGATATTCAGAAGTTGCATCGTGAATTTTTGTTTCGAAAATCAGACTTCTCGCCATGCATAAATTTGCACGAAATGGTCAAAATGATCATTAGCTACTTTTAATTTTTTGCCTCGATTTTGTAGTTTTATTATCACCTTTTCCAAACCACTTTTTTCTGTTTCGCATAATCTTCGGTTTCGCATAAGATCTAAGTCAACTATAGATACATTTTGAGAGTGAAGATACATCTTGAGAGTGAAGCAATCCTGAACAACAGACGAATGCAAATGTTCGAAGCTTTCTCGTTATTTGCAATCTGAACATCAGTTAACTATCCATTTCGGTGGATGGATCTGTACTAATAGTTCATCAAATTGAGATATTCACGTCCAAAGCATAAATACGAAATTTCTTAGAAATCCGTTCCACCTAATTTGTTCTACACATGTCCACAGACCAACAAACTGATCGACATACTGACATCATACTAAAAACAGTAGATTCGTGTTACAAGAAGCCTAATTCGTGTTAATCTGTAAAAATCTCGAAAAGTCAAAATTGTTATTTTTACAATACCTCCCTCGCTATATTTTATGGTCGATAAAAAGTGCATACAAGATATGTTTCCAGAAGTGGAAAAGACGAAGACATGTGTGTAGCCATGATAGTTGCATTTTTTTTAAATATATGCCTTGAATTTATTTTAATTTGAACTATAGCGTATTCATATCCATGGTTACGATATTATTGACAGCAATGTATTAGAGCGTTTATTTTAAGGTGGGACTTAGCCTGTAAAAATATATACTACCAATGAAAGTAATTCAGTGGTATTGTGAAAATTTTAGCTTGAGGCAAGTATCAGATTTGTTTCGTACTTCATTAACTGATCGCCCGGCACCAAGCAGTTCTACAATATTGAGGACTGTTAGAAACTTCCAGCAGAATGGTTGTGTCAGTGCTAAACAACATAAAATAAATCGGCAAAGATTTGTTTTAACACGGGAAATACATGCCGAGATAATTGGTTTAGTGCAAGGTGATAACAAATTATCCACTACAGCAATAAGTTGGGCTACTGGTGCAAGTAAAAGTTCTGAGTTACAATCTTTTGAAAAAAGAAGGCTTAAAATTTTATCATTTTAAAAGCCACCAAGAGTTAGTAGGAGAATATGATGAAAGGAGAACAACGTTTTGTGAAACAATGTTTGACAAAATTAATCACGATCCAAGTTCCAAATTCTTCAATGTATTTTTTTACTTACGAAGGAACATTTTATACACATGGAGAAGTAAAATATCAGAATTGTAGATATTGGAGCATAGAAAATTAAAATATTTGCAATGCTACCAAAACGCAACGTCCCGAAAAGGTTTATGTTTGGGCAGGTTTAATAAGCTTCACTCATGTTATTGGACCAATTTTTATAGGTGGTAACTTAACTGCAGAAAAGTACTTGCAATTACTTGAAACGAATATAATACCAGCACTCAACGCTCTTAGGGCCGGTTTCTGAAAGCTTAGTTAACTATAACCAAATAGTTAGAAAATGGTTGCTATGGTTACTTATGGGATTGTTATATTGTGACCGAGTTAAACCAAGAGATTAAACTTGGCTAAGCTTTCAAAAACCGGCCCTTAATGTTGCGGCAAAGATTTTGTTGGTACAGGATGGCACACCGACACGTTACGCCCAGAATGATGCTTTCTCGATCGTACGTTCCCACATCGTTGAATTGGAGGTGGAGGTGAAATAGAATGACCTACTAGACCAGCCGATCTGGCTCCGAACGACTTTTTTTATTGGGGTTATTTGAAATCCAAAGTTTTCAATGGCGATAATTTAAATTTGATACAATTAAAATGTAGAATTAGTTATTTTTCAAGTGAAATAAAAACTTTACAACTAAATAATCTCTCGAGGCTTTGTTTGGAAGTAAATGGAGGGATTTTTGAAAATTTGTTGATTTTTTTACATTTTCCTTAAGGCGGCGCACAACCCTATAGTCCTCAATAGTTTCTTATACAAAACTAATAATCGGAAATAAAATTAGTAACATTCTATATATCAAAATTTGCAGCGAATTTTTATCTATCTAATAGGATATTTTTAATTGTAGAAAAAACTGTTAGGTAGTTGTAAATAAGCAAATTGCATTATAGACGCTATCTTGTAAACCAATCGACGCATATTTGCATACAATACGGCAAATTGTACCTAAAGCTTCATTCTACAAATATGATTGTAGCTATTTTGTTGTATTGTGAAAATTATTCATAGTTATTGTACTTGGTAATCTATTTTTGCCGACCTCTTGAATCTGCCGCGGTGTTCATAATTGGTGTTACGGGTAAAAATGATTTATTTTTCGTGAAGAATACGTGTACCAAGTGGCATTCTATTATCTTTAAGTATAATATTTTTCGACGAAGGCTCTAAACTATAAGTAATCAAGTCGAAAAAAAATTGACGTATTATTTGAACATTTCTACACAAAACTATATAAATATAAAAGTTATTTGAAACCCACAATTTATTTAAAAAATTACAGAACAATATCGCTGATGTCTATTTTTAAGTTATTGAGCGATAATATTTTTACAATAATTGTTTCTACAATTAAAACTATCATATTAGATAGATACAAATTCGTTGCAAAATTTGATGTATAGGTTGATACTAATTTTATTTCAGATTGTTAGTTTTGTATAAGAAACTAGTAACCACTGGGGGTTATACGCAGCCTTAAACGCTAATACATTGCTGTCAATCATAACGTAACCATGAATATGAATACGCTCTGGTTCATTTTAAAATAAATTCACGGTATTAAATCTCGTAAAAGGGTAGACTTATACCCAAAAAACCAAAACGGGCGTCCAGTTATTATGTTGAGTGAATGTACAGGTTCTTTCATGTCTAATAATTTTTTTGGTTGATGAAAAATGGTTTATATTAAGTGGTTTAAAATTTTCGCTGTCAAATAACAAGCTGGTATGAGATATTACTTAAACTTTCTGTCAGATTACAACTTTTGTAAAACTGCTAAAATCAAGTTTAAAACTTGTTAGTTTTATCAGGCAACAAGTTTCGAAAGTCAGTTTATTGAAAAAATAAAATAATTCGACTACTCACAATCCTGAACGTTTGAAATGCTGTTAAAACAATCTCAGAACTATTATACACTTAATTCCAGTTTCTCATAAGATTTTTATGATACTTCGTGAATAATATTATAACACTTTTAACAGATTTTTACTGCTGAATTGGGAATTAACCGTTATATTATAATAAAAAATTGATGTGAAGTTTGAATATTCACACATTTCAGGATTCTGAAGGTATTTAACCGTGATGTGCTGTTACGATAAAAAGTGCTATTTTTAACATTTCCACGTAAAACATAGGTAAACAATGCAAATAATTATAAAATTTTAATGCATAAGGAATGTAAAAAATGGACAAAGTGAGGTTAGATTTTTGATTCTGGCAGTTCTGAATTGTCAATTGAAAGAGTTTACAGTAGACACGACATCGTTTTAAAAATAATCTTTGTTATGATCAACATTTGTTGTGGATTTGGTTTCGCGTCAGGACTGGACAGATAGAGAGGGGGTGCACCAGGTTCATTTGACTTACATAGGTAATGTTACACTCTTTGGCTTCTTTCAAAATAAGTCAGCGCCAGGTATCCACTTGCCTGCTATGTCTCCGACTTCCTTGACAATTCCAATCCAGTGCCACCCGGCTTATGTCGTCGGTATCCATTCGGAGTGCATGCAACCTATCCAACGCTATTTCTTTACCTTCATTTCCTCATCTATGGGTCTTACTTTGGTTCTATCTCATGGATCCTGGCTGGCTATCATTTCCGGCCAATTACGTACACTTCAACGTAAACTGCACTTCACAAAGACTGCTGCTGACACTTAAGTATAGTAGGCGGAGTCCTCTACGTTTTGTAACCATAGAGTAGAACTGATAAAACATTAGATTTAAAGATTCTGGCATAATGTGCCAAATTGCGAATGTAGTTTGAGTACTTAGAACTCTCATTTAATTTTTGTTGCGATTTTCTTCGTATCTAAGTCTTCATTAAATTAATAAGAAACATTATTATTATAATTTTTGCACTTTGAATCATATTTCTCACTATTAACAATATTGTCACTCGGATGGTTTGATTGAAAGACAATTCCTGGTTTTAACAATACAAATTTATTAATTATAAATCCAATTTACAATGTAATAGTATGAATTTGCCCATGGAGTTGGGGAAGTCTTCGATCCATCCCGTGTTGGCCAGGATCGGCTTGGACCTATCTCCGAACGGAGACTACCCCTCTCACATGGTACTGCTTACTTGGCTCACCAGCTGTATGGGTATATGGCGTCGGTGTCTTGGTCGTCATCATGTGGACTGGAACTTGTAGAGGAGTTGGCTAGGTTCCTCTGCCCGGATTCCATGTGACGTCCATGTCGTTATACTACTGATTGACCTAGATCCAATATTCATTCGTCATGACAAATATTTCCTTATTAAGCAAATGCAGCGTATGCATTAAGTAAGATATGCTAGACGCTGACAATAGTTTTTTAATCAAACAGCTGAACGTCACAATGTCTATGTGTCGCAATCAACCTTTGTGACAATATGGTATCAGATTTATAAGTACGTGTTTCAGTACTATAAATGATAAATTCCTCTTTGATACATTAAAATATGAAAATTTATAATAATTTAATATTAAAGGGCGAAGTTTTTACATATGAACTCTGAAAATTTGTATTACATAACGTAGTATTCCATGCCTGCAAAGTCTATTCCCAGCTGTTAAAGTTTATTATTATTATTTATTTTTTTAAAAGAAAACGTAAAACTGCCTTAGACGTAAAAGAAAAAAAAACAAAAAAACAAATAACATTGTTAGCTACAATTTAGCCATGAATTGAAAACCTTATTAGTTTTCTCAAAAATATGAGAAGAAAAACATGCTACAATTTATCATGCAGGGAAATATCTTGAGCAAACAAGGAGTAGAACTTCGTGGCTAGGAAATCTGCGTCTGTGGTTTGGATGTTTATCTCGCGATTTATTTCAACTACGATCTCCAAATCGAAGATGACTGACAACCTGTAAAAAAAAGGACAGAACAAGGGTTCTCAATCGGGAGGAAATTCCTTCAAAGGGGCAATTTTGAGAGCAGAATTAAGCTGCGACCTACTGATTTAAAAAAAGAGCTGCAAGAGAATTTGAACATATACAGTGAAAAACTTGTATAACTTAAAATAAACATGAAAATAAGTATAGAAAAAACCAAAACCATGATTGTCAGCAGAAGCATACGGAAGCATGGAATTGAACTTGATGGAAAACTATTAGAACAAATTCAGATATTTAAATATCTGGGATCAGTGTTGACAGACAATGGAAAAATATATGCATATAATAGAAAATAGGTAGAAATAGGAAATAATTTCATTCAGCTTTTTGGACAAGAAGCGTTTATTTAAACAACACAACGTTTCGCCAAAAACATTGTTGGCTTCTTCAGGTGCTATAACAATAACATCATAGTAGAAAAACAATTTAATACAATCAATAAAGAAATTTACCTATGTTAGTTAAACGTAACTATAACAGACTGTACATCAATCATCTCCAAGGATGGTGAAATTGCAGAAATTCATTGACGATAATATGTACTTGAAGAATACAGAAAATAGGAAAAACAGGAATTACATATGGTGAAAAGGCTGCATACGAGAACAAAGGTTGAGATACTCTAGGACAGAAAGGCTAAATATACTATGAAAGAAGAAGAGAGATTGAAAGAGAAGGAGAGTAAAATTAGTTCCTAGTTTCGCCACTGAAAACACTTAAATTGCTAAACTCACATTTGTTGACAAATCATTTAAACCCTACGAACTTTCCTTGTGTGTTTTAAACTAATTAATAACCCCAAGTATGTTTTTATCTTCTAAAATTCACTCTACAGTATACGATAGATACATTTTTAAGGATGCTATCATTGCAATATATTTGTGCAAAACACTATAATTAGTACTTTTAATCCGCTGCAGGATATGTAAATTAGTAATAAAGTTCTAAACAGCTAAAGTTTCGAATAGCGAGTACTTTAAGAAAAGTTTCTGCTTCATTAATTATATGAACATTATTCTGAATCGATTGCGGAAGAAAATTTCTCATATCGATACGTAAATGAAGTGTTATTGGGATATTGGAAACTATTGTGTGCAATGGTGTTTAGTTATAAGAGCTCTCTGCAATATGCGTTACAACGTTATGACTGGGAATCGATGCTCTTAATTTTATTAGATATTACATACCACATAATAATATTCGATCGACGACCTAATTGCTCTAAATTGATACTGACGATGCACAGCAAGATTACGTACCTTGAAATTAAAGCTGTTCGTTTATGACTATATATATATATATATTTTAAGGTAAGCAAAATATACAGAAAAATTATTAACAAAGGCTAAGAAACATGACTTTTTAAACCGAGTATCACAAAAGAAATGAGTGATAACCTTAACAATTTATTATTATTTCGAAAATATGTGCCAAACCCCAACTATAGAGGGGCTTCAAGTGGCCTCAGAATAAGCAAAATCCGGAAGAAAATTATACAAGTTAAAATGGAGCCGAAAAGAAGAATCTTTTCAGATTAGGCCTGATTTCAAGGAACGATTATAAAAGGTCCTAGATCGATTTAAATCGGAGGTTATTATTTATTAGCCCCGCATATCAGCTGATCAAGAGCGATTTTCTAACCCCCAAAAATAGTTTTTTTTAGGTATTCAAAGGTGAATTTTTGCCTCAAACTTAACAACTGTCCAATTGGCTGCTTAAAGAATCTTTGGCAGACAGCAACAATGGCTATTTGCCCATAACAGCCCATATTTAATGTTGAAATATTAGGAAAGGTGTGTGACAAATCAGTGAATTTGCTAAGAGTTGGTCTGCAGATCGCAATTTTGATATTAAATGCTATTTATTGTAGACATGCATACTTAGTTTCAAGTATTTCTGTGAAATAGTTCATTTTTAACATCGTTCGGAAGTGGATAAGTTCAGATTTACTTGCTACAATGGAAAAAAGTGAATTCCGTGTGTTAGTTCAGCACTACTTTCTGCGTAGCATGGAATGGTACAAAAGTGGTTCACAGCAATTCTTTGTGGTCGTACGAGCACGAATTTTGCTAAAGAACGTCCTGGTCACCCGAATGAGACCACAGCTGAAGAAATGGTCGATAAAATTCATGATATCGTGTTGAACGACCGCCAAGTGAATTTACACGTGATAGCCAAGATGGTAAACATCTTAAGGCGCTTAAATACGAGGTGCCATCGTTCGCCAGCGCTAGTTCTGACACTGGCCGTAACATGTAGCATTGGCGGACACTTGTTTTTGCGTACCATACAGACGATGTGTCAGTTCTGAACAAGTACAATAATAGCGGACTCAGGCCAGCGCTTGTAAAATGACGTCTGACAGTGAAATTGAGGTTTTGGTTGCAACTTCGACCTTTCTTTTGATATTTAAATTAGACTAAAAACACAAAAAATTATATTTTACTTTAAGTAAACTTCATAATTACACAAAAATTGTTATAACATTTCTTTTAAGCACAACACTCTCGACTGATGTGATGACGAGTGAGTACGCGTCGGGTGTACGTTGCTAACATGCATGTACTAATCTTCACCGATGTTGATCAAACTCCTTTGTCTTGTGATAGAACACCGTCTCAGAAGCGAACATCGGTCAGCGCCAAGCCCAGCCTATGGTGGCTATGACTTGTGACTTGTTGCCTCTACACACGATCCGCGGAGCTTGAAAAGTATAAACATGAGCCGTGGCTTGCCACGCCGTCTGTAGGCGCCTTTAAACGAACGTGTATTTCATATCGACAAGATGGATGCCGCGTCTTCGCACAGTGAATTGAGAGCGGAATCACGTGGCCATCTCGAAGCAGTGTTTGGACATGCACAAAAGCAATCCAAGCAAATTTTTGCAGCGTTTAATAACCGTTATTGAATCATGGATTCATCACTACACATCAGAAATGAAAGAACAGTCAAATCAATGGATTGCTTCTGGAGAACGTGTTCTGAAGAAAGCAATAAAGGTTCCCTTGACCGGAAAGTTCATGACCACGATTTTCTGGGATTCGCAAGGCAAAATCTTCATCTACTATCTGGAAAAAGAAGAACGATCAAAGGACAATATTATGTAGATTTATTGGATCGATTACATGCTGAAGAAAAAAGTTCTATTCCACCATGACAATGCATTAGCTCACTCGTCCGCCTTTGCAACGACCAAATTGGTTGAACTGCGCTACAAACTGCTCCCACATCCACTCTATTCTCCAGATTTGGCCTTTGCCGTCGCTGAAAAAAACGCCTATTTTGCAGAGTTCGAGAAATCGTACTTTTTGGAAGAGGTTGGAATCTCGTTGGGCAAAATGTATCGAGCTTAAAGGAGACTATTTTGAAATAAGTCGCGTTTTAGTAAAACAAAATCTATCATATGGATGTGACTGACTTAGCAAACACTCCTCGTATGAATTCATGGTAGGTAAGAAAAATAAACATAAAAAAATGTCTATACACACACAATAAAATAAACCTTGTACCTAGTAATAAATTAGAATTAAAATTCTGTTCAAATACTTGAGACGTAAACTGTTAAGAAGACAAGAGACTGTAAAGCGACCAGTTGCCATCGGATATAATAGATAATAATAATTAATACATTAAAATAAGGTGCAAAACTTCACACATAAATACGTTCGATTCCCTCAGGAAGGGCATCTACTTGGAGCAGATATGCATGGATCCATCAACATTGGCGCATACGAAAGTGAGTGGTTTATTCTCTGTGGTTAGTTTTGCATGAAAAAACTTAAAGTTTGACGCCTTTCTGCCTCAACTTAACATTTTGTATTCTGTTTCACTCATATTACCATTTGTAAAAATCTGTAATAATATGTTAACTTAAGAAGGAGATTGTACGGGTTGAGGACAGCAATGAAAACCAATCAAATCAGAAAAACCATAAAAAATGACAAGTTTCGAATAAGATTTATTCTTCATCGGAGCTACAATAGAATTATACATGCATAGTATAAGTAGTGGATACAACAGTAGTATAGTAGTGTAACAGTAATAAATTATATTAAAAAATGAATGAAAGTATAATGTAAAAAACAAAATAAATAGATAAATAAAATATAAAAAGATAATAATTTAATAAATACATAAATAAAAATATACGCGTATCTAATAAGAACATTAAAAATCATAGATATATGTAAGAGAGTGCATGTTAAAAAATTATATGTAGCCAAAATTAATAAATAAAATATAAAAGTAGAAATCTGGTCACAATATAAAAGGAATAAAATACAATATTAGGTGCATAACAATAAACACATTAAAAAACTATAATTAAAAAGTAAAAATTGTATTGTAGACTGGCAGTGAAGATCGAATGAAAAATTATAAAAAAAAAACGTATGATGTGGCATAGGTTAAATCCTGTAAAGACAAGGTAAGGGATAATAAACTAGGCTGAATGACCTGTGGACTAACCAAATATGCAGAGAAATAAATTAGAAATTAGCAGAGACGAGCGCCAAAAAGCCATCTATGGACAGAGTGAGGAATTAGGATTTGAAGTAATGGTGGGAAATTGCCAACGGTACGAAAGTTATCAGAGATATTTACAAAACCAGCTGTACATTTGTTCAAATTGTCAGTGTCAGTTCTAAAATTGACGGTGTCGAAGTTTTGGATGTATAACATTTCACTGTGTAGCCGTTTTTTGAGGTTAGGTTCTCTGTCAACGATAGTAACATTCTCCCAGTCAAATTCATGTGCCAATGTATGATAATGTTTTGCCAATGCAGTCTTAATAGTTTTATGTGAATTGTATGGTTTGCAGTTTTGAATGTGGTTCCTCAGTCTGTTGATTAACCATTGTTTAGACTGGCCTACATAACATTTGTTACAAGATTTGCACGGTATCCGATAAACTATGTTGCTATTAAACAGAAATTCATCTCCTTCTTAAATATTCATCTACGGACACTACACATTCCACACATAATATGTTAAGTGATTTTTTATTATAGAGAAATTGAGCTCCAAAAAATAATTTGTACTTTCTACAAATAGAACCCTCTTTTTAAAGAAACCAACTAGCGGGTAGAACCGGCGGGACACCAGAAGTTTACCAGTGGACTTGCAGTTGTTTAAGTTTGACTATTACTTCCCCCTTACCAACAGATCAGGAGCGACTTTTTCCTCAAATGTTCGAGAGCGATTATCTATCCCCTGCTGACTAAAGAAAATTTATTGAATGATAATTTGTGTACTTATTTTATTTTTTAGCTTTTTTTAGGGTTCGTGACTTTTTCAAAAAATTTCTCGACCTTATTTTAGTCTCCATTCCGCCCCAGGAGACAACCGGCCCTGCTAGGAATGAGTAAGACAAAGGAAGAAACATTTTTTATAATTGAATTTTTATGGCATGTATGTATTTCAAGTACTAATATCACATTAATGTAATCTCCTCTCTCAAATTACTCTCCCTTTCATGTGTTAGGTTAAAAAATGCATGACTACTTATCTCGGTAGCATACATGAGCCCTACATGAAAATATTATTAGCTTTCTAATTAAACATGTACGCTAAACGATAATTTAAATTTTAAATAATTCATATTTGAGTAGAGAAATAGTACTGTTTTTTGGTTTTATTACACAAAATGCCCACATTAATATTTATAATTTATTACAAAACTTGTACCTGACAAAAATAATGATACTTAAAAATAAATATTCATAAAAGAGAAAAAGAAAATTGCTTGCTATTTTTATTTTTTCGTTGGACATTTTTGTAGGAATGAGAAATGTAGACTCATAAAGCCTGAGTTATTTTTTTCTTCTCTTAAATTTAAATTTGTAAATGTTCATTTAAATTAACTTTGAAAAATGGGATTTTAATTTAACTTCTAAAAAAGTAAACTAGAAAAAAATTTCATTGTAGCGTTATTAATATGACATTATCTCCATAGGCGTACGTTTCACGCTCTAAACATGCTGTCATGTAAAACTTAAAACAATTTTGCTTCACTGTTCAACACATTCACGCCTCTCTTCTTGTGCTCTGTCTGGTTTGTTTTATTTCACTCACAAAAATCCTTAAGGATGCCAACTTTTCTAAATCGAAATGGGGGACGGGACGAGGTTTTTCTAAGCGTTCATGAATAAATATAAATAAGGCCAGGAAACACTTTTTTATATTACCGTTTATTTAAAATATAGTTTCGTAGGTAAAGTTCTTTTTTTTTGGGCCCAAAAAACGGTTTATACATTTTTTCCATTATTTTATGATTTCTTTCACTAGTAGGGCCAGCAATGAAAACCTTGCCTAGGGCCTTGTTTTTCCTTAGTCACTGGCAGGATGGAAAACCTCACAAGAGTAGGGAACACCTTAATATCCTTTTGTTTTGATGCATCGAAAAAAACACAAACAAATGGAACATCATTGAGTTCTCGTGTAAGAGCATTGAAATATTATGGACTAATTTCGTTTTTTACGATTGCCTCACATTAAGATTTTCCGCACGAGAATTTTTATAGAAGACTTTTTGAATAAGTTTTGATGTGCATTCCATCGAGTTGAAACTCTGTTTGTGACAAACTGTGTGAAAGTCCCACAGTACGTCCGCTTTCGCAAGTTCGGCCACTACATCGCCATATTTTTAACGAAAAAATTCGGTAACTGGATGAGAAGTTGCTGCAGTTAATGCTTTTTTGTGTTTTTGTGATGACAAATGCCGATTAATATCGTATTTACCTCCATTAGCTACAGAAAAGGTTCCATGGCATTTATTGCGGCAAAGATTAAACGCAGTGACTTTCTGAAGAAATGGAAACTTGAATATGTTCTCTGTTAATTTACAAGCTTATTTATCTTTTTTAGCCGGTGGAAGTATTATTATAATACAGCGCACTATTAATATTATAAATTATTAATTTAGTTATGTTACGTACACTTCCAAACGACTTTACGACTGATTAAATGTAAACAAATAATATTTATTGCTTGCACCATTTAATATGTAGCCAAAACTAATCACTAAACACACAGATAATTCTGCATAATAATTGATATCGTAAATATTTTTTGCAAATGAATGAAATGAGGGACTAGTGGGACGAATTTGATGAATGTGGGACAATGTGGGACGCTTTTGATAAGGCGGAACAGTAAAGGCAAATGCGGGATTGTCCCCCTTAATTCGGGCCTTAAAAATCTTACATCTTCCTCGTAAAGAAATTATGGAGACACAGATTTATGTCATCATTTCACAGACAATAATCAGTTAGTCACTGAACGTTGAGCAGTACATATTTGTGTATTGCACTATTAATCGGTTCAAGAATAGTCAAGGTATTGAAGATCGGCAAAGAAGTGGTCGCCCACGAACTGTACTAACTCCGCATTGAACAGTGCCATGAGAAACAAAATTTGGAAAAATCCACTCCGTAAACAAAAAATCACGCCCAGCGGGATGGGAATTTCGACACGGAGTATGTCCCGCTTTATCAAATCAGACCTAAAGATGGGAGCTTACTGAAGAAGCAGTGAACACTTGCTTACTCAATCTCTAAGGGTCATCAGGAAGACCAGAGCTAAACAACTGATTCACTGGTACGCAGACAATATGCATCGCAAAATTATTTTTTCCGATGAAAAAATTTTCAACATCGAACGTATGAAAAAATGATCTGGTGTATGCACATAGGTCTCGAAAGGCGGATCAAGTCTTTCACAGAGTTCAGAGAGATAATTATCCAGCATCTATGATGGTTTGGTGGGGTGTCTCGTATGAAGGTTACTGAGTTACATTTTTGTGCTCAGGGTGTGAAGACAAGTGCGAAATCATACCAAGAGGACATTTTAGACAAGATCGTCAAGCCTCCTAATGAAACCATTTATAATTCTGGTCATTAGATTTTCCAGCAAGATTCTGCTCCAGCTCACAATGCAAAGTCCACACAGCAATGGCTGAAAACTCACACAACGGAGTTCATTAGAGCTGAAGATGGGCCTTCTTAAAGCCCAGATTTAAATCCGCTGGACTAAAAATTGTGACCAGTGCTGGAGGAAGTCGCCTGTAGCAGATGATATCTGAATTTGGAGAGTCTCCAGCAATTGGTGAAGAAAGCAGTGGGTAATTTTCCAATGGATGGTGTGTGTACTACCACTGTGTGAAGGCGAAGGGAGGACATTTTGAATGAGACATTTGTTTTTATTTAATATGATACATGTGTTAGTGCAACAATATAAAAATCATAGGCCTCTCCATTTTCTTTCATTTTATGCTACTTTGGAACTACTGTGTTTAATTGTCTTAATGTTTTTTTAAGTGGCTTTAAATATAATGAGTAAGTGGTCTTACTTTATTTCTGACCCGGTCTGAATTCTTGTACTTTTAGTCAATCTGTCATCATCAAGCACATTGTCATCATCATCATTCTTCAGTCTACCGAATTCACTGCTGCATATAGGTATCCTTTAAAAAAAATCTAGTTTTCTCTGTTATGAGCTTACTACAGCTAATTCGTAGATATTCGCTTTAGGTCATCAGTCTAGGGAGTGGGCAGTCTTCCTCATTTTATCTGCCCATGGTCTTCACTCGAGAATTCTTCTGGATCATTTGTCCTATGTTGTTTTAGGTAGACTGCTTGCCCACTTTCATTTCATGATAACATTTACACAAATGTCGTATAGTTTCTTCTATTAACGAATTTTAACTATTTCATTTCCGAGAGTGCTTGCTTTATTTCTGCTAACTTTATCTCTGGGATGTCTTCAGAACCTTGATTAAGAACTTTTTTCAAGCTTGTTGTGTCAAGCGAACTGTGAATGTCAAAATTGGAAAATAAATTTGAAACAAACTTGTGTAAAACTCTATCCAATTTTATAAAATTTTGGCTCGATCGTTTGGCTCCTTTCTGCTTTCGTTACAACAATTATCTCTTTCCTTAGCTCTTTGGTTTACTCTCTTTTAAGCAGATTTTTGCGTTAATGTGATCGATTCTGATAGGTGAAGATGGCACAGCTTCGCTGATAAGATCAGTTTTTTGAACAATATCGTCAGAAAATCGTAATTGAATAAATTGTTCGCTATGACCAGAATTATTTTTTAAAAACACTCTCTAAGGCTGTATTATATAACTATCGCGAAGAACTATTGCGGTGAATGTTACACGAATGTACAAGCTGCTAACTATAAATATATAATGAAATAACGATGACTGAAATATTAAAACGCAAGTGATGTTTCAGAATATGAAGTTTTAATGAGAACTGACAGTTTACAACTAACCTACACTAACTAAGAAGTTGATATCGATTGCGGGTCGTTTGATGAATAATATTGAATGAAACTACCAAATGTTTGCTGTTAGAGTGATTGACGAAGACGGTGTTGCTAACTAATTAAAAGTAGCGACTGTTCAAAAATAACATATTTTGCCAAGTACCTTTAAATTCTTTTCCGAGTAGAAAAACATTAAATTAAAAGAACCGTGAACGTGATTCAAACAAATTGAAAAGGTATAGCTCGTGATTGGGGTTTAGTCAATTTAATATAACAATAAATAAAAAATTAATTTGTAGACAAAATACTAATGCACATAGAAAGATCGACAAGCGCTCAACAATTGCCACAACTATTGAAGACGCCGGCAACACTAGCAAACACCTCTCCAATTTATGTACTCATTGTCGAACTTAAAAATATAAATGCAGTTTGCAGCAAGTGAACAGCGCTTTTATCAGAACATGCGACCTAAAGTACTAGGGTGGTAATATCATTCTACCTATACACATTATGATACAACTAATTCAGCTGATTATTGTAATTTCACGGTACTGTTCCGAAAATAAAACATTTAGTCCATTCCCCTGCGCGGCCCAGAATCCTTTGAAATACGAGTCTAAAGACTCGACCAAATATCTCCTGAATCATTCATCAATATGGAAGTCAGACGATGCACAGACAGAGTGGACGTTTGGTCTACAGAGTGATTATTTAATGGCGAGACGGCGTCACTGGAAGTTTTAATAATTTGCCGTTCCATACACATCGTAGCAGGCGATTATGCGCGCATGCGCATAATCTTTTTTTCTTCATAATCATAGTTATTATAGTCATAGTATTCACCAGTATTTCTGCTATAAGGCACGTAAAATTCGGTGACGTCGTCTCGCCATTAAATAATCACTCTGTATGTTAGAAGCTACCGCAAAGAAAGTTCAAGTATTTGACATGTGGATCTTCTCGTGCAGCTTACAGAATCTCCTGATTCGTCCAATTCGGAAACAATGAAGTCACCCGAAAAATGATAATAAGAGACCATGAAGGCCATAAAAAAAAGAAAGATTGAATATCTTAAAGGTCTAAAGAATGCAAATACCGTATCTTACAGAATATTGTACAAAGAAAGGATGAAAGTAGGAACCTGCATCAATGGGTGCAGGTTCTGTGTTGCATCCACAGAATTATTTTGGATAGCAAAGGACGAAACGAATTACTATTTCCAACGTTTAGAACGGAGAGGAAGAAATGTTCGTCTTCTTTTTCTTTATGCTATCCAGCTTCAGTTGGCAATCTCTACAGAGAAAGCCATGGTCTTCTGTTAGATGGAGTAATAGACATACGTTTCAAAATTCAGTCTATTCCTGGTTATTCCCTAGTTTAAAAGCCATATTAGCTCCTCTTTGATCGTTAACTTTCCCGTTTAGTACCAGGTGTAGTACTCGATATTGCTTCCTTCTTGGTGTGCAAAATATTTAGGCTGTTGCATAATTTGCTTAATTTTTTTGATAATATTTAAATTGATACATTTTTGAGAAATTTATTTAATCAACAACATATAGACCATTATTATTTTCTTTCCTCCATTTAATGACTAGTTTATCATTCCAATGGCAAAAAAAATTCTATTTGATGAAAGAACTCTGACAGTACAGTATTCGAATTAATTTCATTGAATTTTATTTCCCATTTAATTTTTTTTTTTTTTTTGAATATATAGTATAAGTGGAAGTCGATGGTGCAATATCTGGTAAACGGGGTGGATGGAGACGAATTTCGTTGCCTAGCTAATCAAGTTTCTGCCTGATCTTAAGGTGCACTACGTGGTTAGACTAAAGAAAACACTTGTGATTTGTGTGTGATTTGCTAAATGTCGTAGTTTTTTCTCGATTCATCTAGTTCGCAATCGTGACAACTGTCCACAATAGATATTAACTGTATTGCTTTGACCAGGCGGCAGAAGTTCACAATGTCCTTTTTTATTCCACTAACTAGCCCGTTAAGAACAGGGAGTCTATATCTGAGTAAGAACTGAACAATATGAGTCTATATTTACACTCTAGAGCAAAAGGCTTTAATAGAAACATCTGGGACTGCTATTCGAAATGGTTTTAATTTGGTTCCAGTATTTACCAAATTATTTTAGTTCCTGGAGGACTGTCGTTCGACATGTATTAGAAGTACGACCTTTGCGTCGATGTCATCCTGATGACATCAGGTTCGGTCTCTCCGCAAAATGTGGCCAGTTGATCTCAGTTTATAATTCTGGTTCCCTCCATGGATTCGCGTTGACAGTTCAACTCCAGAGATCTTTATTTAAGACTTCGTCTTGTCATTTGATTCGCATTATCCCGTAAAGAAATTTGTTGGTAAAGACTTGTACTTTTTGTGTGGTGTCTTTCAGTATTAAGAGGTTTTCCAAGTTTCATAGCCGAAAAAAAGGACATACTTTACATTTGTGTTGAACATACCATATGCGTCTTAACATGCTAAAGACTCTTTGCGTTTTTCTGATACGGCTTAAACTGTCGCTTTCGTTACCATCGTTCTAGTTAATTATGCTATCTAGGTCTTAGATTTTGTCTATCTCTTCAAGTTCTTCTCCGTTTATATAAACATGTAATTATTCCTAGTTCCGATGCGAATGTACTGTTTTTGTGAATATTGATGTTTAGGCCAACCATTTGGGCGTATTCTGCAATGCTATCAAAATTAGCTTGTATGCCAGCTCTTCTATAGACACAAATATCATTTGCGTAATCTAGATCTTCGAGGTGATTGTGAAGGTCCAATCGAATTCCTCTTTTTCCTGACAGTGCACTGTGTAGAAACCAATCGAGTGTTAAGCTGAAGAGTAACAGAAAACTTAATATAACAGAAATAACTCTCAAGTAACCTATGATTCATCCCTCTGAAATAGATTTGTAATCAGTTAGAAATAAGTACCAATAGTAGGAACAAACCACCACCGCAATTACTCGAACGCGCGGCGAATGGACTCTCGGCGAATTTGCTTGCGCGAAACGACTGCGATGAATAGGTCACGGCAAGTTATTGCGTCCCGTACAGAAATTACATAACAAACTAACTGCTTTTATTATTTTATTATTTATTTTATAAAAATGCCTTAACAAAAGAAACATTTTTATCAAAGTAAATTAATTATCTACTATAAAATAACGTAAACAAAATTACTCTTTTTCCATGGAGGAAAAAATAAAGTAGGTAAATTCCTGGTGAAATACGAACCATTTCTTAAGCTGTGTAAATATGAAGGACAAAAGTGTGTTTACAGAAGATAATTTAATTTGCCAAGTCCATGTTTTAAGGAAATTACAATTAGAAACTTCTCTTATTTCGGGTTATTAATAATTTATCTCTGTAAATGCTAAGACACGTCCAAAAAAGTTTCTTTTTCAAGATGAATTTTGTTTAACTTTACTTTTAAAAAACTGGTTTAAATTTTTATTTACATCATCCAATTATATATTTTTATTCTCAAAGAACTGCTCTGAGATTTTTAAATTAAAAATTATTCTCGAAAAGAAAATATAAATAAATAATTAATACCATTAATAAATACAGAATTCCAGTAGTAGTGTTTGTAATACAGTTATTCTCAATTAAGGATTTATTAAAACACCTCTTTTCATTATCCTTGTCTTAATAATATAGGTAATAACAAATTCCCAACGCCTAGATAAAGCAAAAGGACATAGAAGGTAAGATTTTCGTTTCTAATTGTCCGGGGTATATACAGGCTGCCCGTTTTTTTCAGCATACCCTTTGGGATCTCATGAACCCTAAGAGATACGAAGTCGGTTAAATTATGGTAAAGCTACCGCATTAGTTTGCCATTTTAAAGATGCATTTTTCCAGAAAAGTCCTCAGGTCACTAGATACGTGCAAAAAATTATTTCGATTTACTTTTTAGCTTATAACTTTTTTGTTTCAATTCAAACAAGTTTCTAATAATTCTAAGAATTCACAGTCGTCCTTTTCATTTTTCATAACTTCACAACTTTCAATTTTCATATAGGACTCGAAGTTGTCTTGAAATGCATTAAATCGAGATATTTTTTTTCTTTCCAAGGATATAAAATACACCTAAATTATAAATGAAAATTTACTGAGAAATTAGAAAATTATTGGTTTTAAAACAAAATGTATGTATAGCATTTTAATAAATACTCGAATATTTCACCTTCAACCTCCAAACAGAACTCTATTATTTTCATTATTAAAGAGGCCAACTAATGCGTCAACTTTGCCCCAATTTAACCAACTTCGTATTTCTTCGATTCAAGAGTCACTTATCCAATAGTTAGGCTCGAAAAACGAAAAACGGGCACCTTGTATGAGGGGCACAGAAGTAAATATCAATCGCAGGTATGGATACTTTCTATCTGTAACGGTATCGTTTCCTGGTATCAATACCGATATTGGTGTGGGAAAAAAGTATCGATACTACGTTGCATTGATTAATTTGCTTGTAAAAAAAATAGCTCTGAGGTAATTTGTACTGATCAGTATCATATCGTAATATTGGTATCCGAAAAGAGTGTCGAATTTCGTGGTACGATAATACCTCTTCGAACAAATTTAATTCATTTCACGAAGTGATTCGTAGTATGAAATATCCGTTAGTAGAATGATGATATTCATTAAGATACATGTATGCCTTGAAGTTGCAGTCACACACTTATCAGGAGCCATTTTCACTGCTTCTATTATCAATTTTAGTATGCAAAAGGTAGCATTTATGACATAAATGTCATATATGACCAGTTTAAAACATTCTTATTGATAAGGTAAATAGGTTTGGGTAAGCTTGAGAAAAAAAAAATCAGCTATAGCCACCACAGGACCGACCACCATCATAAAGTACTGATATAAATTACATTCTAGCAGCAGAGTAGAAATAACTTGACCTAATATTTTCTAACAGAGATATTATTTATCATGACCATGGAAACGTTACATATAAATATGAAAAAATTGAAACTTGGAAAAAATTTCGAAAAATTATACAGAAATTATTCGAAATTTTTCGTTTTATCAAAAAACGTCTCAAATAAAAGCTATTGCTTTTATAGCTACTTTTGTTTAATAAATTTTTTGGAGATATTTTTCTGTTGTGAAATATTCACAAAAATCTTAAAATCGACACGAGTAAACTCCCATTTTTAGTCAACCGAATTTTACCAAAAGTTGAACAACTTGTGCCATTGATGGCAGAAGCTTAAATATGAAGTTTCATAAAAATCCTTTCAGCCAAATTTGCTCTGCACGTGTACACAGACAGATGGACAGACAGACGGACAGACAGACGGACGGACAGACAGACGGACAGACAGACGGACGGACAGACAGATCGAAGGACATCATGCTTAAAATAGTCTAAATGTTATGTAGGGACCTCAATTCGTGGAGATCCATCGAAATCTCGAAACGTCAAAATTGGTATGATTACAATACCTCCCTTATATATGTTGGCCGTCGGTAAAAAATAAAGTGTGACACCAGGACACCTTGCCAGAATAAAAGACGGACGCTGGAATAAACGTATACTCCAATGGAAACCTTGACCTGATAGAGAAAGTCGACGACGAACTCCTACTCGCTGGACTAACGACATTAAACGCATCGCTTCAAATTGGATGCACGAAATCCAAGACCGAACAAAATGGGAAATACTAAGGGAGGCCTATATCCAGCAGTGGATCGAAACGGCTGATTGATGATGATGATGATGATGATTATGTAGCGTTGTGAATTGCAGTAAATTACCAAAATAATAATTTACCAATTTGGAATTGGTGCTTAATTGTTCAAATTCGTCCAGGACCCGTAGGAGTAGATATTAAACCTTTCAGTTAAAAACAAAACTATTACAACATTAGATACTCAATACGCTGATTCATCGCTAGGATTGTTGATTCACATACTTTATAACTATTACCGATAATAATTATTACATATCAGTAAAAAAAGTATCGATACCCGTAAAAAGTATCAATACCAGTAATATATCACGACAAAAAGTATATAGTACTCAAATACTATTATCGCAAGAAAAGTGTGGACACTTTACTAGCATTGATCGTTTCATCCCTAATGAGGGGGTCAATACCGAATTTATGTAAGTCACACTTTCCAAAAGAAAGCTGACTACATTTGGTAGCACATACCAATCAATGCAAAGGTGAGGAAAACTACATCTCTTCTCTTATTAAATTTATAAGATTTTCAAATACCTGCAATTTAATACAACGGATCTTAGATAAACGGCCCCCCATATTTGATCGGTCCTATTATTCTTGTATAAACAGACACTGACTTTAGTTATTAAACAACTTAGTATTTGAGCAGGTAACACTCAAAATGTGTTTTGTCACACAAAAATCAAAATTGAGGTATTGGTAGCACTGTCTTCCTTTTTGTTAAATCTGTTGTTCATCAACAACAGTATGTATGTAATTGTTTCGAAAATTGTGAGTTGCACTGTTAAAAAATGATAAATAAAAAATATTAAAAAAAAAAAAACAGTTGTGGCCACCACAATATATGGGATTAAATAAGATAATTACTAACACGTGTAAAATTTTGAATTTAAATCAAGAATTTCAGTTGGCGTTTCCACACACCAAGCACTTGTTCACATGGTAAATTTAGTAAATATTGCACTGATACAAAAAAAAATAACCACTCAAAAAAACTCAGCAATATAACCACACAAAAAAAAAACAATCATTGTTACTTTCATGTTGTACAACAACTTAATTCAAATTAATTATTTCTAACTACATCTGTTACGAAATATTGCAAAAAACTGAAGTATTTTAAAAAATCCCACTTCCGCGTGACCGAAATTGTGCTAAAAGCTTAAATATGAAGTTTAATAAAAATCCGTTTAGCCAAAACGATATGTAGAGAACTCAATTTGCTGATATCCATCGAAATCTCGAATGTCAAAATTGGTATAAACACAATAACTTCCTTATACATGTTGCAGTAAAATGTATAAATAAAATAATTCAAACCTACTTTTGTTAATAAACATTCATTCAAAACGTGATTTGTCTAAATTTAGTAATCAATATTCCGTAATTTTGTTCACTATTTTTTTTTATTCAATATTTGGGACCTTAAAAATTAGTGGTTAGGAAAATTACGTTCCCCATTGCAAACAGGATTATAATGAATTTTGAAATTACCTCAAAGTTGCATTTCTGACAAAAAATACATTTTGAATGTTACCTCCTCATTTAAAGTTGAACATCTTAGCTGACTGGATAATATCGTAAAATGAAAATACTGAAGAGAAGGGATTCAATCTTGCGTCTCTGTGTTCCGTATGCAACCCTATTGCCGCAAGGCCTTGCCTTACTGACATATTTTTATAGTTCTTAAGAATATTGTTCTAAATCTAAAATCGATAGTAAATTCTTTAAGACAAAAATAATAAACTACATTTTATTTTCGAATAAAAATTCAAATATTCCGCAGACGGTCCTGTAATGCGGTGTGTATGAAACAGTTATGTAAAGTATATCTATATAGATAAGAAACATGTGGAGACAGAACAATATTGAATGGAAAATTTTGTTGAAAATTTCTTTTTTATATGCACAGGATGTGTTTAATGTCCATACATGATCTCAACAATCTTATATATTTGGGAGATATTTGGGATATAAATATAATATAAAAATCAAATAGAAAAACAGATACGTCGAAAGAGTACAAAAATAATAAATTAATATATTGGCATGAATGTGTCAATATCCGGCGTAGGTCTAGGTTTGCTTCATTGGCGATATTGTGACACAGATTTATTTGATTAAAAACTGTTCGTCAGCGTCTTGATAAGCAGAAAATATTTACGAAATGCATGCACTACAATTCTTAATTGGGTAAGGTTTCGTAAATCAATTCTTTAATGTACTAGGCTACCAGGGTAGTATATATAGAGGACATCGGTAGGATACCAGTCAAAGAATACCGGCATTGAACCTTGAGTAATGTTGAATAAGCCGGTGAGGGAAGATTACGATTGGACGAGTCCTAATTCCGCTTACTTTCCAGGTAGCAAGTAAGCAGTAGCCATATGAAGTGAAGAAGATTTTCCAGGGCTTCTCGACTCCCTGAAAGTATTCTCTGACATGGAAACAGCTCCGAGCGATGCCGGTCAGCATCCATGACCTATAGTTTGCCATCCCCTAATGGAGTATAAGACAGAGACGTAAATGCCACATTATCGGCGTGACGTCAATTCAACTTGCCGTATTATTCTTGTATGCATATCTTTGTAAATTACTATTTACGAATAATCCTATGTAATTGTTAGGTCTGAACTATCGATGAGCTACAATTTAAGTAAGACTGGAATTCTATAAGAAGTCGGGTATGTTGTAGGCCAGTGGATACTTGACGTCGATTTACCGTGAAACAAGCTAAAGAGAGAAACGTTAGTTTGAGGGTGTCCAAACAACTTGACCAAGATAAATCTTAATTGCTAAGCTCTATTGAACGCTCATTAATGTTGAGTGACAGGAAAAAAATATATATATCGGGTGGAACTGTCGAAGTGTTACAAGCCTACAACTCGGAAAGTACGAGATAGACATGATTATTATCACTATTATTATTTGTGTTTTTCGTTACTAGGGGTTTATCATACTATAGTAAAATAATGTAGGTGCAAGAAACCTTTAGACGAACTGTGGATGAGAGATGTGGAAGGCACATTTGATTTTAAATTATTGACACGGTAACATCGTCTCGTTAATTACCTAATTTTTACATATTTTTATTTCTACGTACTGTTTCCATGTGTTTTATAATTTTTAACTTGTAACCTCGTTTTTTACCTAAGATTGGTACATGACCTTCCACATCTCTCTTCACAGTTCATGATAACTGAATATCACAGGCTGAAGATGCATTTACTGAAATAAATGCGAAACGTTCCATGAATTAATTATTTATTTCATCTACACGACGATTTAAAAAAGAAACACTATCATTATATATATATATATGTATATATAGAGAACCTGCGTTTTATTATATATATATATATATATATATTTATATATATATATATATATATATATATATATATTTTAAACTACTAACATAGTAGGCACTTGAGTATTAATTGATATGATCAACGTTGACAAACTATATGTTTTCAAACGTTTGTCTAAATTGCCCCTTTGGTAATTTTTCATTTTTCTACACTACTGTTATCGGTGCATGACGGGAAAAGTGCTCCACTGCAGCCGCAAATCGCTTCATTTTGCTCTCGCCATTTATTTTAGTCCAACAACCAGGGTCACACTTATCCGATATTTATGCTGATATGTCATGCAAATCACCGATCAACCCGATGACTGTCTATGGTTTAGTATAACATAGATGGTTGTTATACTGAGCATTTACTGCAAACTGTCCATGATACCTGCTTTAATTCATCATAGATTTAGTCCTAAAAAAATATTTATTATATCATAATTATTTACGATAATTTTTCGTGTTATCCAGAGCAGCACTTCTATATCCGCGATAAGCTAGGGATTCAACAGGAGAATGTTTCGTTCCAAAACTTCATTAACAACTGTGCTCATCTTCGAATATCCTGTGCTCTTTGGGTCAACCACACCTTGTCCAAATCTTCGGAAATAACCTCCCGATGTGACATACATCTTACCTTGCTTTGCTTATATTTGCCTTTGTGTCCGCGTTCTGCTCTGAGGTAACACGCTCTGTACCTCTCAGACTTTCCAGTATATTCTGCGGTTTGTGTCATCATGGTTCACTATATCCTCTCTTTACAGCTAAAGTTAGCAGTGCGGGTTGGTCCTTCAAGTTTTTTCGTTGACCTTTGTTGGTGCCAAGTCACCAAATCATCCGAACCTGTACGGTGCGGGCTGTATTGTTTAATGCCTAGTATGTTGTAACTCAGATATTCCAAATTCCCGTTTGTATTCAATTTGTTAATTCTAACATCTGCAACACAGTTGGGCTGACAAATGCATTCGGTACTCACAGTTGGAAAGTTGGGTTTTCCATTGACATCATACCATCTCTACAATCCTGACATGCCAATTTTGCTCTAACAATTTTCAGCAGATTAGAACAAAGAATTAACAACAGATCTTCAGACCATCAACTTCAAATATACAAAATCATTAAAAACACTAATAATGACCTTCTATTTGAATTTCTGCATCAATAACATCCCACACAAATTTAAGGCAGGCATTGAAGATCTTTACTTTCACATACAAATATAAATTTTTTGCTTTTCCAAATGTTCCTGTTCACTGAATCAGTGAAATTTATTTAAAATTAAATGTTTGTTTGGGTTATAAAATATATACGTGTATTAAATATTATCATTTTTCGACAAAAGATGACTCTGTATCCTTCATGTATCGTTCCATCTCTTCTAAATCATGCATATACTAAAGCACGAAAATCAAATTCCCCAGCCCAAACAAATATTTCAAAAACTATTTACAAATCAGTATAAATGTTAAAATACGTGTCTGACGCTTAATACAGCCCTGTTATTCATGTCCCCCTAGCCTGGAAAACATCACACTGTTGGTATAGCAGCTAGTTATACATATTTGATGTGTGCCGATTTGTTTCGGCCCGGTCTCACGTCTACACAGTTGACAAAAGCTCGAGATAACCACGAATTCGAGAGAGAAAAACTTATTAGCTGTAGTTTGACAAAATTCTTGAATATTTCATGATATTGTTAACAGAGGCGTAGTAACTTAAAAACTGCTTACGAACAAAATTATGTGTCCCTAGAGATAATATGTATTTCAAAAATTTACTTAAAATTTTATCAAGTTATTTTTGAGTTACTACTGTTGAAAAGCCAGTACTAAACCATACGATAATGCAGTGTTGAGCAACCTTTATTCACCGTGGGACAAATATAATACAAATTACTCTAACATATAACTATACAGGTCAATAATGATGTTATTTTATTGACCTTAGTCTTTTTGGGATTTCGTAGGTCAGACCATAAAACCATCAGACAGGCGATGCGTTGTAAGAATTTAGAAAGTATAAATTACTTCTACGAGGGTCAATATGGTTTTCGCAAATGTAGAGACACCGAGACCGCTATTACTGATTTGATTACAGATGTTCAACAAAATTTGGATAAAAATATCGTATGTGGCCTATTGTCTCTAGATTTGAGAAAAGCCTTTGATACCGTTGACCACTATATTTTATTGGAGAAATTGTACAATATTGGGATAAGAGGAACACCATATGACTGGTTCCAAAGCTACTTATGCGATCGTACTCAGTGTGTTAAAGTAAATAATGAAATAAGTCCAATGAAAAAAATTCTGTTTGGTCCATAAGGTTCGGTCCTTGGCTAGGGTGACCATTCGTCCCGCATTTCGATTTGGTGTCCCCAGGGCCGAATTTTGCTCTGTACTTATATTTGGGAGGTGAAGACCTTTTTTTTTTCTCTTTACTTATATTTGGGAGGTGAGGACTTTTTTTTTGTTTGCTCTTCACTTATATTTCGGATGTGACGACCTTTTTTTGCTCCATCCCGCATTGCCTTCTCCAAGAAAATGGTCACCCTATCCTTGGCCCAACTTTATTTTTAATATATATATTAATTCAATAGGGGACTTAAATTGTTTTGGTAAAATTTCACTATTTGCAGATGATACCAGCTTATTATACAAGGACACAAATACTCAGAAAATAAAAACGCAAATGAGTTTTGATATACCAAAAGTATCATACTGGCTACGATCGCATAAGTTAACCCTTAATGATAAAAAATCTTCGTTCATGTATATCCAAAATTTAAAAAAACAATTAGAGAACCACCAATTAAATTTAATGACAAATATTTTATATTCCAATAATGTAAAATATTTAGGATTAAACATGGACGAAACTACTTACTTGGGCTACCCATATTACTCATCTATCTAAAAAAATTCATCAGTGGTCGGTGTTTTTAGGCGATTTTCTTACGTTATTCCATCTTTTTATTTAAAGCAAATTTATTAGGCTCTAGTTCATTCAAATATCCCCACATGGCCCCTATATGGTCCACAGCAAATAAGAAATACCTTAATACACTTAAAGTCTCACAAAATAAAGCTATCAAAGCCGTCTTAAAGTTACCTCCACGCCACCCTACTTCGCTTTTATATCATCCCAGTAAATTATTAAACATAAATGATATTGTAACTTATAAACTATTTATACATATTTATCAAATGATTAACAACTTCAAACACTCAGATATAAATTTCAGCAATGTTCATCATGTTCATCCTCATATAACCACTGGGCAATCAAACTTATTACATGTAACTAGATTTAAAAAAAATATTGGAAGTAATTCTATATTATCCAGAGGGGTAAAAATGTACAACACTCTACCAAAGGAAGTAGAAGTGTTATGTCTTTCAAAAGAGAATTAAAAAAATATCTATTGTCCATTTAATGTATTTAGTACATTGAGATGATGGTCGCTCACTTGTAAAAAGGAAAAAGATCTCAAAAACATAATTTGATTTCAATAATTAAGTAACACGTTTAAATGTATTGTTAATTAGGTTAATTTTTAAGTAATTTCTAAATAATTTAAGGTTCTTGTATAAAACTTCTTGTTTTCTTAGAATCAAATAAAGTTATTATTATTATTGATACTCCAAGTCACCAGCGCGTAAAACGCGTTCAAGTTTAAACCTAGTCAATCTCATAAAAAAAATCAGTTCACATGGCCATGCGTTGCGCGAGATGTCTTCGATCACATAGACAGTATAAATATTTTCACGTCAGGTTATATTCACGACCGAGCTTTGGTTTACGCATAGAAGATACCTCCTCAGACTAGTCCATCTGATAAAATAAGGTATATCACATGCCAATGCGTCGTGCGAGATTTCTTCGATCACGCAGACAGTACAAGCTAATTGTTTCACATCGGGTGATATTCACGAGCGATCTCTCGTTTACATATAAAAGATACCCTCTATGGGTCTTCTAATAAAACACATACTCTACCGTCACTAAAGCGTCTGTTTGGTAGATATTATGATCAAATTGCTTGACCTAGGGTCGGTTTCTGAAAGCTTAGTTAACTATAAACAAATAGTTAGAAAATAGTTGCTATGGTAACTTATGGGATTGTTATATTGTGACCGTAGTTGACCTTGCTTATAGTTTACTAAGCTTTCAGAAAACGACCACTAGAGATTTGAAATTTGGCATGCAGTAAGGTTATTCCACGCCAAGTGGTTTGAATTCAAAAGGCTTTTGTTTATAGGCCTCTCCTATAACGGGTTTGAACGGTCGAAAAATATTCGAAGGTTCATAGTCAGTAACTCGACAACAAAAACAGCTGTTGTTCTGAAAATGAATATTAAAGTTAATCTTTTTCCTGTAAATCATAAAAATAAACATTCTGAACACATTGGGATAAAAGGGATGAAAGTGAACAAAAAATCTTTCAAGAGGAGGTTTTCCAACTTTTCGACAGGTGTACAATTTTCATGTCCTCTTTTATCCTCATCACGTATTCTATCTGCTGTAATCATCTACCTCTCAGTTCTTGTGTGATACTTTCCAACCGTTCAAACGCGTTCTGAACAGACCATAACTCGCTGGATCTTTAATATATCTGACTAAAAATTTCCGCAAGTATATTAAAATTTCGGATAAATCGGAGATAGTTAAGCGTGAACCTCCAGATTACTTCACATGGAATAACCAAGTACTAATTTTTGACCGGCATATAAGAAATATCATCATCATCATTGATGCAACAGCCCGAGGTGAGCCTAGGCCTTCTGTTTCCAGGTTTCATGACCATGTTTTCATTCTATGTACATCCAGGAGTAATATGGTCAGTATTACGTCCATTTTTTAGCAAACACAAAAAGGCCACTACAGTATATAGCCGGTTGCGAACGGCTAATAAGAACCTGTAATTTGTATAAATATTTTTACACCATTTTTTTGACATAAGCAGGAATTGAACTCACGTCCGTTCCCTTGCTAAACAGACATGTAGCAGGTACAAACGATTTAATGTTTGCAGCTATAATAAATGTACTGAGATGATATAAGAAAACACTTCGCTCGATATTTATCAACAAATATGTATTTATCGAAAGGAAAAAGTACGCTAGTTTGTTAGTTAGCCATACAAAGCTTAGCATAGGCGCTGTAGGAACGGAGGAAACTCACTTGATAACTTCTGTTGGCGCTCAATCTGTTATCCTTTGAGTTCACATGATTTGCTTTCTAAGATATAACAGTTGCGATATATGTCTTTACCAAGCTTCTTTAGATTTTTTACTACGATTCGATATATTTGATTCGGATTATGCATTGAGATTGGGTATTTGGTATGATTTACTCGGTTCTAGACTACAATTTGGTATTATTTGGCAAAATTTACTTGGTTTCTTGACTACGATTTCGTATTATATGTTATAGTTAACTCGGCATATAGACTAGGATTTTTTAACTAGAACTTCATATTTAAATAATCACATATACAACTTCGATAAGCCGATCATGTCCAAAGTGTACCCGATGACTGCTTCATCAAAGTAGTTTGAGAAGAAGTGCTGGAAGGAAAGCGTTACTTAAGCCATCCACGTCAGTGGTGTAGAGACACTACTAACGCAGATATAAGAACCCTTAAAATCGAAAATCAAAAACTGTCTCGATTCAAATACAGAACTGAGTGTGGATCTAGGGAAGTCAGATAAGACCCACCCAGGCTCTTAACGTTACAGAGTAACGGGTGTATTCTGTAAGAAATGCGGTAAAATTAGCGTCAGGTTAATATTTTTATTTTAACTCCATGTCTAACGTCATTATCCAAAAATGCTATTCTGTAAGAGCATTTGTCAAGATAAGCGTTAATAAAATATTTGTTAACGCGAGGCGCTAACTCACCCTGTAGAGAAGCTAAAATTAACTGTACGCGCATGCGCAGTAACGTTGAATTTTAACAGGAGTATTTATTTAGTGAAATGCCAAGAGAATCTTAACCTCATATTTTGGTGTTGAATTAAATATTCAGTGGCGAAATTTATTTTAAAAATGGAACAGAAATGTTTGGTCCTGTGATTCTCATTATAACTGGTTTCCACAGTGTATTAAATAAAAATATAACTTTATTCAACTTTTCTTTAGTCAATTTATATACTACATTGTATTATAACAGTATATCTATTTTTTTAATAATATGTGAATCTTATGTTCATTCTATTTTTAAAAAGGTGTTCGGTGATATTAATTATTAAATTTGATTTATTACGCTATTTCTTCCCTGGAATAACACTGTTGTGATCGTCATTATCATTCTCATCAATTGTTTCTTCAAATAATACACCATTAAAATGTACTGCGATATTTTGAAACACGGCGGAGGCATAAGTGAAGTTTTGTAGCTTTCAGAGGATTATAATTTTAAGTTCTGTGTCTCAACAAAAACCAAAACTGCTTTCCAATACTCCATTTACTTCCTTTCTATACAATTACTTGAACTTGCGTCTGGGTTACTTGTATAACAAAAATTATGAAGCGTCATTCTTATCTCTACTGTAAAGAATTCACTTTAAAAAGTAATAGAAAGTTGATTAATATTCCTACCGTCTTGTGTTTTATTCATTTTTTTTAAATAACATACATTTACCTAAATAGGATCAGCCATTTTTGCAAACTAAACACTATCGTTAACTTTTAAAGCCACCGTTTCGGTAGGCGCTTATTGTAGAACGTTAACTGGGTATTTTAACGCCGCCGCGCTATAATATTAACACATATATGTTTAGCGAATAACATTTAGGTTTAAAATTGTGTTAAAAAAAATAACGTCAGTTTCTGACGCTAAGATTTTAACATCATGCTTAGAGAATAGACCCGTAAGTAAGTTAGCGTTCACAGCTATAGTTCTACTCTAAACTACTGCATCAAAAGTTGGAATAGTCCGAATGATTGCCAGACATCACGAAAAAATTTTGTGTAAAAGAAAAAGAATTACGTAATTAGTCACACTGTCACATGAGTGACGGATCAGTCTTTCTTATATTTAACTATGAATTCGTAGAAATGACATGTTTATACAGAGTTAAATCTACAAATTTTAAAGCGATTTTGAAATGGAGCATAAATAAACATGTCGTATATATATTTTTATTTTTATTGTAGCATGTATCCAATTTGATTTTATTTACTATTTTCCCTATACTAAGAGATAACATTTACTTAATAGAACTATATTGTAGCATCAAACAAATCTGTTGGGAAACCAACGTACCTTGATTTTTATTTAATCAAAGTAATTTAAATGTATGTAAGGTAGATTTCTTTGAACCAGAACTCTCACAGCAACACCCTTGTTAAAAAACCCTCTGGAGATACGCTAACTCTTGCGAGCTAAAGCTGAAATTGATAAGCCGCCATCATCACATGCAGAATGTTCCGAACAGCACATGAAAGGGGTATTAGAAAACCAGAGACGTACAGTAAAATTTTACCTCAACCAACAGAAATAGAAAAGTTCAAGCAATGAATGAACTGGGTAATTACCGACCGCCAACATATAAGGGAGGTATTGTGATCATACCGATTTTGACATTTCGAGATTTCGATAGATCTCCACGAATTGAGGTGCTTACATAACGTTTTGACTATTTTTAGCATGATGTCGGTTGGTCTGTCTGTCCGTCCGTCCGTCTGTCTATCTGTGTATACGTGCAGAGCAAATTGTGCTAAATGGATTATTAAACTTCATATTTAAGCTTCTGCCATCAATGGCACGAGTTGATCAACTTTTGGTAAAAATCGGTTGACTAAAAAGTGGTGTTTTTATTTTTTTTTTTTTATTTAAACAATTTAAGACACATCCACTACAATGGTGATTAGTGTCCCTGTACATTATAGTTACATTAAATAATACATATTAATTTATCTAATAGGTATATACATATATTTTGATATTTTATTCGTTTTATATTTGTGGGGCGAGATCAGTTTCATCTGTGAACTGTATTATCCGTTCCGTTATTTCCATATTGTTGGAGAGGGCTTCCTTCAATGTTGGTGGTATTTTATTTTTCTGTCGTTCTCTTGAGTATTTTGGGCATGCGATCAGGAGATGTTCAACGGTTAGTTGGGTGTTACATACGTTGCATTTGGGGGGATCGGATTTATCCAATATGTATTTACTAGTGCACCTGTTGCCAACTGTGTTGGCAAACAAATCATTACCTTAATGTAGAACTTGCTCGACACCTCAGACTTCTTTCTCTAGCCATACGCCTAACTTCAACCAATTCAAATTGAATCAACTCTTCGCCCATTATTAAAAAACTGGACAAATAATGAGCATTATTCCGAATTATTAATTCATTAACTTTTTAAAATGGGAAAACGATTCATTTTCAGTCAGTGCATTATATTTATAATGTTAAAACTAAAAATGATTTGAGACGTTAAATTTAAAATATATTGAAGTGTGAATCTAACCTAAACTAAAAGGTAAATGATATTTTAATGTGATAAATAAACAGAAACCATTGTTTTAGAGCCACTGATAATTCTTGAATTATTTAGTGTAGTCGTTATGTGCTGCCATCTGTACAGAGTTTGCAGTGGGATATTGTAAATCTTATCCTATAAATCGTAGAAATAAAAAAATAATAAAGCATTGAAAAAATAATAATAAAGAAAAAAAGTCACATTTTTCTTACTTTCATCAAAACCAAATATTTTTTAAAATAATTATTTTTCTGCTAATAATAATTTTAATCAAAAATGTCGAATATCACGGAAGGATAACGTTTTTCTGTGTTTTGTTTCGTAAAAAAACCGATCCGTGTATTTCACCACTAAATTAATAATTGTGAAGTGATTTTTTAATGAAAAACACAACTGTCATTTTGACTAATTTATTGTCAACACTCAAAACAAAAATTCACAGCACACTACTGTCCAATACATAAACAATAATTTCTTACAATTCTATCAGTTATTATAAAAAGTGTTCGTAGAATATTCACTATTATTGCATCTTATAATAATTATAAAAAGTGTTCGTAGAAAATTCACTATTATTGCATTAACAATATATTTTAAACAATTTTGACATAAATAATTAACATATGCGCGCCTCTATCGGGGAATGAAGAAACGACCGGTCGAACATACGAACCTCTATGATACGAACATACAAACAGGCGTATTATATTATAGGATGGGTTGCTAGAGTATGCCCAATGCGCAATCTGGTAATCGTTATCTGTTGTTTCCTTTTATTGAATGTGTGCCAAAAAATGGGAGTTTACTCGTGTCGATTTTAAGATTTTTGCGAATATTTCACAACAGAAAAATATTTCGAAAAAAATTATTGCTATAATTGCGAAAGTTGCTATAAAAGCAATAACTAACAACTTTTATTTGAGTCTCAACTTTTCATACTTATATGTAATGTTTCCATAGTCATGATAAATAATATGTCTTTTAGAAAATATTAGGCCAAGTTATTTCTACTCTGTTGCTAGAATGTATTTTATACAAGTACTTTATTATGGCGGTCGGTCCTGTGGTGACCACAGCTGATTTTTTTTTATTTGTTGTTACGGATTATTTATTTATTTTTATAATATATATTTTTTAAATTTGACCGAGAATGTTTAGGTTCTCGGAACGAACAGGCGAACTTTCACATAGACTTGCCAAATAACTGGTTCGTAGCGGAATATTCATTAGTTAGCATTTTAATTTGTGGACGATGACGAGAACTTATTTGGGCACCTCCAGTGATGGCATCCTACAGGTACGGACCGGTGCGCGCGAACTGTTTCTTAAAATTATTGAAACCTTAGGGAACCGGTTGTTAGAATTAAATAAAATTAAATGAATTACTATGACTTCAGTTTTGAATCGTGCGCCGTGCCCTGCAGTGTTGCAAATGTAATATTTATTTTATAGGTTATTAATAATACGCTCTTAAAATGTTTTCCTTATATTTAATAAATGGAAGTAAGTGATGCTTGGTTTATATACGGAACAAGAATAAGGAATAGGAAATAAGAATAGTACACAAGATGTTAAAACATGGCTGCGCCGTATATCGGTTTATGTAGGAATGAAATTTAACTTAAACATGAGAATAGTTGGTAACATTCAACTTCTATTCTTATTTCAAGAATAAGACACGATAAGCCTGCGCACAGCAATCAAAATGTCTGCCGTAATAAAGTTTGTTCAACAGATGTTTTTCAGTTGTGATCAGAGGGTTGTAAACAACAATAAAATGTTTTTATTATTTTTATTTATTCTTCTTGTAAATTTTAAGAACCTCTCAAGTGACAAACGTTAAACACAGGCCAACGCAAGCACGCAGGCGCACCGACGAAATGTTATGTCCTATATAAACGGTTTAATATTTTTTATTCTTGTGTACTATTCTTATTTCCTATTCCTTATTCTTGTTCCGTATATAAACCAACCATGATATGTTTTTACTTAAAATACAGAATAGGTTCCTAGATGTCACATGACTTTATAGAATCGCTTCCTGAAAATTTAGGATGCCATCACTAGGCACCTCTCGTATAGCATAGCAATAGGGTATGGTGACTATTTCTTAGCGAATATGTGTAACTAACAATGACCTCTACAACATCTATCTTCAACTCTCATCGCCTTAAATTTTGCAACCAACTAGATGTTAATAACTAAGTGGCCTCGCCGCCTGTCCAGTTATCCACTACGAGGATATCATCAATTAGGTGGTTTAGCTGCCGCTCCAACTATTTGCTCCAATAATATTGTCACAATTATGGTATAATTGTATTCTAATGTCCCAGTTCCTTGAGCGGTCTTTAGGCTGTGCAGGTCAAGGTTGCTGACGTACGGTTTTGGGAATTATAGAATGTGCACGATGTTTGCCAACATAAGTGTTGAACTACATTCTAATGTGTTGATAAATATTATTGAATTGTGATGACCATGGTCCTTTAATTGCTGCCAACAATTACACAAATGAATAATGTTACCAAAACAATTGAGGTAGAACCTGACGTCATATTGTCCTGGTTAACAGTTATAAAATAGTCTTAGGGAATAGAGTCGGGGTAGTCATTCTTGTGACCAGTCATCACATAGGTGGTTATCAGTCTGCATCACGCTGCCCAACGATTAGCCCAGCTGTTGAAGTGGCCAAGACGAGATGTGAGTGTTGTCTACACGACTTCTCCACGTGTTCGTCTTGTGCGGATACCTGGGGTGGTTCGACCGATCCTGGAGGAGCCGGGGCAAGAACGAGACTAACATCAGCTTCGAAAAGGACAACACCAGCAGCTATTTTACCAACAATTGTACATATTCTGATGTAAATTAATCATGTATAATAAATTTTGTAGAAAAGATTCTGTTCTTGAATTCACCCCGTGACAGTATACACTATGTGGCTTGACCACCGCTCTAGGTGTCTTCTTCAGTAGCGGAAATACAAAGTTACCAATAACTACGTGGTTCTATCGGTGTCTAAGAGATACAAAGACAACTGTCAGCCCCTCCTCTGTCTCGTGCCCTGCTATCAGGTAACATCACCCCTAGACCCATCCGCCACTAAAATATTATCGCCGTCAAGATAATACGACTCACCTCTGCTGCATATCTGAAAATCATCTACAACCCACCAACGACATTTATGAATATTTTTCATGGTTCTTCGAGCTCGATTTAATCAGCGTTGGTGCTGTTACAGTCCATAGGAGGTTATGGATTAGAAAAATGTCTTTTAAGCTTTTAACGTTGAATATGAAAACCTTTGGTTTATGAACTTTCCATTCGATTCACATATTTCTTTTTTCTCAAAGGGATACACACTGATCAAAATGGTTCAAGTATATTTACAGTATAATACCCAATGAAATCAAGAAAATAATTTCATTTGTTACCCCATGAAAATCTCGCCAATAGCATGTATACGTGGCAACTACGCGTTCTTTAGCGGCCTGTGCATAAAAATTCACCCCACTATAATTGAACATAACTGGCGCAGGTCTCCAAACTTTCATCAACACCTGTGGTATTTGAGCTTGAAGTTAGCAAAGCGCAGTCCCACAAAGCAAAAGTTCATATACACAGTAGTTTTGCAAGTGAAAGATCGGAAACCCTTCATAAAATGTTTACTACCTATTATCGGTTTCCTATTTTCCTAATTCTGCTGTCCTAGATTTTTACTAACTAAACCTAACCTAATTACCTAGTTTTTAGGTATACAGTACTTTGTTTTCCCCCAAACGTTAGCCCATTATAAATTGTGTAATAAACTCTAGTAAATACGATCAATTTAGGTAATTAGGTTAAGTTTAGTTAGTAAAAATCTAGGACAGCAGAATTAGGAAAACGATAATACAGGGTGGGCCATGGGTTCTTGACGATTTTTGAATGAACATTACACAATGATTTCTCAAGACAAAAAGAAATTATTAAAATACATTAATAGTAAATTATATGCCATTTTTTTTTTTTTTTTTAATTATTTCAGTCATGTGATGACCCTTCTGCTCATAACATGTTTCAAGTCTGTTCATAAATTCTTGGTAAACACGGTACAGTAGAGCTTCGTCAATCGCCCAGACTTCTGCACGAATGGCATCCTTTAGTTCAGCGTTTCTCAACCTTTTCTGGCATGGGACCCCCCAAAATTATTTAAACATTGTCTGCGGCCCCCCTATATATACATATATACAGGGTGCACCGTGGCGTCAGAGTTTTTATTGTGTCTGTGCCGTAGTTTAAACGCTTATAACACGATTATATATTTGTAGAAATACTCAAAAACTTAGAAATAAAAGCAAGCTCGACACAAAAACACTTGTAAACAACGCGATGAAAAAATGTGGTTTTTAAAAGTTCAGGTCTTTTCATTAACAGACGGAATAAATAAATATTTACATCAGTATGTTTTATAAAATGATGTTTGCAAGAGTTTTGTTTGATGTTTGTGCCGTCTTGCAAACATCATTTTAAAGGTAAAAAAGGTAAAAAAGGCGATATGCGAGCTAATGGGAAAAATGTTTGATGACCAAATCTTATCCAAAGAATTGAATGGTAGTACCTATTGAAATTCTCCGAAATTAACCTGTACAAGATATCAAGGACAATTTTTTAAATGGGAACGTATATTAACCTTGGATAGAATTTTTTAAAAGAAATTTTTTTTTAAATATCTTTTATGGTTGATGAAAAATTATATTCCCTATGAATTGAAAGTATTTTTATTTACAAGTATTCAAAATGCTTTCCATTTTGATTTAAACACTTTCGCTTCTTTACTCTTGAATTATCTGTAGCTCGGCATATAATAAATAATAATAATAAAATTGCACATTCAAGTCGTGCCCATTTGAAACTACAACTTACAAGTACTTGAAGTACCTCCAACGCGAACCGTTATCACAGAAATGCATCAGCCGACACATACACTTAATTTGACATTGATATTATTTAAATTAGTTATCAAAATAAGTATGATTTATTTTATTTATGTCATGGAAGGTATATTTTTATGAATATAAATGTAATATATTTATGAATTGAGCACATATGAGCAAAATTGTTCGATGGCCCCCCAGACTTCGCGGCCCCCCGACGAAGCTTCCACGACCCCCCAGGTGCCGCGGCCCCCCGGTTGAGAAACGCTGCTTTAGTTCATCCAATGTTCTGGTTTGGTTTTTTTTATTCATGATGTTCCCGCTTGTTCGAAAGTCGTTGACCCATTTGAGAATTGTGTTTTGACTTGGGATGCTTCCACGGCGCCCAACATTAAATTCAATTCGAAATGCTCTTTGCGCCGCTATTACTGATCCACTGTTTTTGACAAACGCGTCATATACAAACACCCCATTCAGCCATGACGTACATTAAACTGCACGAACTGTCGGTTGGAATGGAATCTATCGCTTGCTTCTACTCCCCCTTCCTGCAGAGTACTACCCGATTCAAAAACGTCAGGTTCCCATTTTACGAAGGGATTTCCGATCTTTCACTTGCAAAACTGGTGTGTATATGAACTCTGGCATCCCACAAATGCCCGCACATGAGTGGTTGGCACACATGCGGCGTCCCTGTACCATTAACAAAATCTTTCATAAATATCACACAAACATTCCTTTACCAACCTCGTCAGATACTTCAATTAACATCCCTAAACCATTTTGATGAGCATATATTCTTTAATATGCTAATGATGGACGTTAAAATAAATCTGTTTATGGATGTTGCAACATTTATATTATTAGCACCAAGTTACATTAATTATAACACTTTTTAATAGATAATGAATTGTTTATGTGAAATGAAATGTAAGCATTTTAAAACTAAATAACACTAAAAAGTCTGCGGCTTTTTCAACGGCTTCATTCTTTTTGTATTACTCTGGTGGCTTCAATGCTATAAATTCTTAGTCCAGTGGTTAGTGGTCGGTTTTTTGGTTAGTTCACAAAAACTTTTATTACACTTTATGGTCGCTAATAATTATTTTACTCGCTTTATCACTCACCATTGACTTTTTCACAAATTTTACAAAGAGCAAAGTACGATCGTTAACACTCAAACTTTGTGAAATATACCTTGTTATTTTCTTTGCTTTTATGATTGGATTTAGTAAAAAATAACAAAAAATAGAGATACACACCATTATGAAAAAGCTATTCAAAATTAATTTGTGTATTTAAAATATTAGAGTTGCCGTGGTTCTGTGATAAAACGGTCGTCTACGGAGCACCGGGACGCGGGTTCGATACCCCTCACCACCTTCGGATTTTTATCTTCCGAAATTGTGCAGTCAGCCCTGGGGTCGACTCAGCCTCAAGTATTTAATACTTCAAATGAGTACATATTTATACAGGGACAATAGGATCAGCCGAGCCTGTTATATGGGATCCAAAAAACAGAGACCATAAAATAGGAAGAAAGTGAATGATGCATGGGTCCGCATCAGTCAAGTATATTAATATTTATAATATATAAAAGCACACAAAGCTGTTGCAGCTCCAAGTTCTACATCTCCCATCATGTTATACGTCTGAACAATGACAAGCATGTGGACGTCTTGGCAAGCATTTGGACGGTGCACTCGTATCGCCATCTTTCGCCGAGCGCTTCGTCCGAACCGCTCTGACGAGCATGTGGAGCTAGCTTAAGAATAAAAGAGAATAAGGGATCCGGTTTAACGCTACGTACAACCCCCCAGAGATTATTAGTTTCTTATACAAAACTAACAAACTGAAATAAAATTAGTGACAATCTATACATCAAATTTGCACATAATTTTTATCTATCTAATAGGATATTTTTGATTGTAGAAAAAATTATTGTAAAAATGTTTTTGCTCAATAACTTAATAATAGGTACCACACAACAATGTTCTGTAATTTTTTAAATATATTTGAGGGTTTCAAATTATTTTTATATTCATATAGTTTTGTGTAGAAATGTTCAAATAATAAGTCAAATTTTTTTTCGACATGATTGTTTATAGTTTAGAGCCTTCGTCGAAAAATATTATACTTGATGATAATGAAATGTCACTTGGTACAATTATTCTTTACATAAAATAAATAATTTTTATTCGCATCACCTATATTAAGAATCGCGGCAGATTCGAGGTGGCGGCAAAAGTAGATTACCAAGTACAGTAACTATAAGTAATTTTCACAATAGAACATATTATCTCCAAACATATTTGTAGAATGGAGCTTTAGCTACAATTTGCCGCATGGCACACAAATATGCGTTATGGTTTACAAGATGGCGTCTATAACGCAATTTGTTTATTTACAATTCCATAACAGTTCTTTTTATAATTAAAAATATCCTATTAGATAGATAAAAATTCGCTGAAAATTTTGATATATAGATTGTTACTAATTTTATTTCAGGTTGTTAGCCTTGTATAAGAAACTGTACAGTTGTGCGCACCCTTAAGCAACTGAATCATACATCCGGTTTAACCCAATAAATTTTTAACCATACATCGAAGTGGTAAGGTAAACAAAAAAATGGTAAACATTAACCGTAAACCTTACCATTTAAGAATATATGTAGTCGAAAGGCTTACCTGCCAATATCTGGGAAAAATAACGAAAAATATAAAACAATGGAAAAACATTTTTCTTTGTCAAAGTATATAATGGCGGACTGATAAAAAACAAGTGAAGCCGGCGACGTGTAACGTGTACGCTCCGCTACAAAGTGCTAGAAGCCTAAACTACTATTTACACTTGGTTCCGCTAAAGTTCAAGAGATTGCAGAGCCAGGAGACCGGGGGTCCGCTTTAGGGGAAGGAGTCCGGTTTAGGGCACTTTCCTCTATTAATCTAGAAAGTTGTGAACGAAAACGTATAGTTACGTATAACAAACATTTACGTTAATTCTAAGTACTAATTTCAAGGTTCTGAACGCAGCATAGGGTTTGGAATTAATTCCAAACCTTTGGCGCCGATTGGCGCCTGAAGCCTCCACTAAAGTGGAGGCTTCAGTGTGCGCCCATGTTTGCTTGTATTGTGATATATGTGTATATCACATTTTTAGGGTTTTGTAGGTATGACCAAAAAACCCTTATACCGTCATTTTGTCGTCTGTCTGTCTGTCTGTCTGTCTGTCTGTCTGTCTGTCTGTCTGTCTTTTTTAGGGTTTGTAGGTATGACCCTTATAGCGTCGTCTGTCTGTCTGTCTGTTCGGTAAAAATTATAGCCAAACGGCTAAATCTAGAGAGTTGAAATTTGGCATGCTTATACAACTCTTTGACCCGCACATAGGAAAATTACTAAAACATCTAAAAAACATATGCCCCTAAAAATATAATCAAATATGTGCTCATCAAAAAAAAAAAATATTTTTTTTTTTAATTCTGAGTAGGGTATCAAATGAAAGCCCTTAGTACGTGGATTAACGATCAAAATTTTATTTTTGTAAAATAAATTATTGTGATGCGATTTTTGCCAAAATTGTGCAAAAAAAAAATTTGTCCCACACCATGTAGCCCAGATGGTTTAAACTAAAAATCTGAAAAAAATCTAAGTAATGTACATGGGTGTGAACCGGAATAGTACAACAGGAATTTTTGATCAGATTATGTTTTCGGAAAATATCGCATTTTTTGTGTTTTTAACTAAAATATGTTAAATATTTAATTCGCTATGTAACACTCCAGATCAGAAACTCTGGTAGCTCAGTTGGTTTCGTGATGCACTTTGTAATTTGCAGTGCGAACGTTGCAGAGTTCGAATCCTGTTAATTTTATTTTTTTCTGTTTTTTTTTTTGCATTTCTATTTTGTTTAAATTATTTTGTCAAAATTCTAGTTATATTTTGGTAAATGTTGCATTTATTTTTTAAAAGCGTAAATTTAATAACCAGTGGGAAGTGTTGAAATTGTAATTTAATTGTTTGACGAAATCAGAGGGCGGGACTTATGATATAAGCAACCAATGGAAGCAATAGGCGCAATTTTAAAAATCTTACTGAACCTTGCTGTATAAATAAAATACTGTACATATTTAGAAACTTAAATAATGGTATTAGGCATTCGAATTAAAATTCATAAAAAAATATTTTGACATAAAATTTGTTTTGGCATCCCAAATAATCATCATTCAGTTACTAAATACCTGCAAAACCCAGAAATGTGTGAAAATTCACACTTCACATAAATTTTTTAATGATATGTTTAGAATTCATCAGCCACTCTTTTACTTCAAGCTCAATAAATTTTTCACGAAATTTTTGATTGTTGTTTACATATAAATAACAAATACACATCTTGGGGAATTTTCATTTGGTGCTTACTTAATATGTTATACTACAAATTTATAACATACAATTGAAAAAAAAAAAAAAAAATTTTGCTAAAATCCCCGAATCCCGGCGTTTAAAATAAAGAATACCGAAATACGGGTATTGAAGTTTTGGACAGTACAACAAGTTCTATCGTAAAAATAGCCGGGATAAAGAAAACTGAATTACAAAAAATGCTATGAAATTCGAACGAAATTTGGTGTTTTGGTATTTCCATAATTGGTTAATGAAATATTATATTATATAAATACGTCAATTTTTACACTGTAATCTACCCATTTTTGTTTTATTAGGATCTATCCTATCAAATTGTGTTCAAATTTATTTGACAGCATCCGCTCATAAATTTTCAAACAATTGCAATAAATCCTTGAGCACATCATTCATTTTTCTGACATTAAGATAACTTTTAAACAATTTTTTCTTCGTCTAAATAAAATTTTTTGCAGCTTTTTCACTTAACTCATAATATGTGTCACACGAATCCTTTCGTTATTTTCGTGAATAGCAGAAGCGATTCTTTAGAATTTACGTCAGAAAGCTTTTTAGATTATGTATTTAAAGAAATTAGTTTTGACACAGCACTCTTAAACATTAATTTAAAACATGTAGGAATTTAAAATGTTACCATGTTAGGATGATTCGTACGTATGAATGCTACTGCAAAAATGGGTAAACAGGTAAAAATTTACGGGGAAGAGAAAAAATATGAAAATATAATATAATAAAACATACCGAGTCGTCAGCATAATGGAGGTTATGAATGGAGGCCGGACAGTATTAGGCTAATCTGCACTAACGACATTATTAATAACATGTTCATAGACGTTGAAAAATTCACATCATAATATCAATAAACGTAAATATTAAAAAATATCTTAGTAATACAAATACTACTATATATGTTTTTCCATAATGTGCATTGTTGACTGCAATATCATTGTGAGATGTTATCATTGTTAAGAAATGTTATTAAAGAAAAACATTTCTTTTAATGCAAACGTCAAAAACATTCAAACCTGTAATATTTTGAACTGTTATTTAATCTGTATAAACTTTGCAAGTTCTGGCAACTATTAGTTTTATTCTGAACTGTGAACAGAGCTGAACAATAATTCTTATAGGTATTTAGATTTAGAGCATATACTTTCAAACATTTCTTGAATCTATCTACTAATATTCACTTTTTTGCAATAGAAATAATTATTGCATATTTAAAATATATTTCTTTCTGAAAGAAAAATTTGACATTTTTCTTATTATTGTAATTTATAAATTTATTATTTTGGAGATTTTAAAATGGTTGAATTAAATTTTTTACAACAGATCTTAACAGAATATGGATTTACTGATCATTTTCAAGTTATTAACGAGAAACAACTGTTTTGTATATTTTGTAAAAAATATATAATAGGCACAAAAATAAATCATTTAACTCAACAGGTCAGTGGAAAGATATATAGAACTAACGTCGAGAGATTACAAGACAATTTTAATACCGACCAGCATAGTGCAGTGATAATACATGCGATCAGCGTTGGTAAGGTCTCGGGATCGAATCCTGTTCAGGCATGGAACGTTTCAAAGAATAAGAACTGTCCTGGTTAGTTGCCGAAGCAGCAAAACCCATAATAATTTTAAAAAAATAAATAAAACAAGGGTCTGGTGACTTCGGCCTTTATTTAAATAATAAAATTGACGCAGGTCTTCAGAGAAATCCAGAGCTTCGTATATTAACACAAATTTATTCCGATGACTGCCCCGAATTTTTAAGAACCATATTTTAATCAATATCGAAATTATTTTTGCAGAGCCCCCGTCGTTACTTGTGAAGTCGAAAGAACTTTTTCAAGATTTAAAAATATTCTTACGCCAAGCAGAAACAGTTTTTCTAACGAAAATTTAGAAAAATTCTACATTATAACTTGCAATTCTGACAAATTCATATTCATACAATTACCTTTTTTATTAGGTCCTTTTTTTCCATATTTATCCTAATATTTTCTTTTTGATAATCTTTTTTTATTAATATTTTCAAAATGAAAACTATATATGCAAAACCTCAATACGGTGACTATGGTCGGTGTCTTACACAGTAATTCGGGTCTTCACAGTTAAATTTAATTGGAATGCAAGAGATTAGACTCATTATGAGCGTATTAAAAATTGATAAAGTACGGGGTCTCGGTTTTGATAAGTACGACACATGAACATATGAATAGTTTTTATTGAAAAAAAGAAAAAACGTGCCGATCGCAAGCGACAGTGTCGGCTTAGGCCTAGCTATGTCCTAACTCTAGTTATTAATTATTCTACTAATGATTTTAAATTCCTTAATACGTTCTTTTAATGCATTATTGAAGATTGTTTTAGAATTTTCTCAACGGATGTCAACATCTTTTGTGAAGCTATTTTCACTGATACATTTTGATTCCAATACCATTTTTCAATTATTCTTATGTCAAAATGATCCAATCCAATATTCTTTAGTATTTCAAGTAGTTTATCGTATCTTACGCGGTCAAACGCCTTTTGATAATCGATAAAATAAAGATACGTTAGCATTAGTATTGGAAAAAGGTAAAAATGAACTCGTTTTCTCTCTTTCTTTTTCTATCTCTCTCAATTTCTTTCACTCTATTTTTTCTAGCAGTGTCGGGTTAAATTTTAACATTACTCACAGCTCATCTTACTCTGTAGGTGTCGGCTTCATGGGCCTTAGTTGCCAGAAGAACTGACATCTTCATCACATATTGTTTTGGTTAGCCAACAATTGTGCTCCGGACAAAACTGCCCGACAAATGCGCCCCGACAAAGGCACTCCCTGACATATGCGCCCCGACAAAGGCGCTCCCCGACATATGCTCCCGACATATGCGCCCCAAGAATAAAATATAAAATTAATAATATAAATGAAAAGAGATAAAAGAATCTGTAGTTTATACTTTATAATTTTAAAGTTATATAAGTTTAAACTATATTATTATACTCTATATAATTAATTATATAATGCTCCCTCCGTTCCAAAATAAGTGTCCGATTTTAGTTTTTTTAATGAATTATTGAAATAATGAAATTAAATATGTCAGTAGTTATTTATTTAAATTATTCCTCGATTTGGGTTTCTTTAATGACATTTAATCATTACAACACAAAGAGTCCAGTCCAGTATTGATAAACTCATTACGGCCGTGCATAAAACATAGGATGAAATAACCACGGAAAAACTAGACAATTGTTTCATGACATTGCAAAAGTGTATGGAATTGACCATGCTTCATAGAAGAGGCAACGATTACAAGCTTCATCACTTTTAGTTTAGTTGTGAAAATATACGTTATGTATCCCTTTGCATATTTTTTTATGAAATTGAATATGAAGATATTATGAAAAAAAAAAGTTATCCGAAAATCACATCTGTATCGTTAGTATGCTGCTTTCAGTCTTCCACAAAATGTCATCCTCAGACCCATTTAAATTATTTGAAATGCAACATTTCTTAAAACCATCACTATCGATCAGGGATAGACTTTGGCCTAGGCAGACTAGGAAACTGCCTAGCGCCATTATTTTTTTTTTTTTTAGTCCCGTAATACGATTTCTTTCTAGAAATATATTCGGTCTAATACGGTAATATTAATAGTAAATTTACAATTGATTTAGAATATTAGCTATTTATACTATTAGCTGCACAATGTACTTCTTTTAAAACTTATTATGACATTTGGACTAAACAAATTTTTTATTTTCTTAAATTCAAATATTTGTTTAACCAAAAAAGCCCATTATTTAAGATTATTCAGTGAATTTATTTTTTAATGCAACATGTACTATGTCATTACCATGGATACAGTTTTTGACAGCAATATAAATCGTGTTCATTTTCATTTGCAACATAGACAATTAGTGTGTATACTTTTGCTCATTGCTGATTTAAAAATTAATCAACATGTATACAGATGAAGAAAAAATAATGATGGTAACTTGGCTTAACTCCCAAATGACTTTAAGTGAAGTTTCTGCTGTATTTAGTGCAACTTATCCAGATCGGCCAATATCAAATCGCTTTACAATTTCAAGACTAGTTAATAAATTTCATCGCGAAGGATGTCTTAAGTCAAAACATAATAAAAAAAGAACAACATCCCACGTGCTTACACAAGAGAAGCAAACAATTAAAATACTTTAAGATCAAGTGCACAAATCGTTGGTGTGAGTATTGGATCTGTTTTGAACTTCTTAAAAAAAGAAAAGTTTCGATCATGCAAATTTCAAAATGATCAAAAATTGTTAAAAGGGATTTTTGTTTTGAAATGTTTGAAAAAATTAACTCCGACCCAACAATGCTTCAAAGAATTTTATTTACTGACGAAGCAACGTTTACTCTAAATGGTGAAGTGCACAGACAAAATTTTAGGTACTCGAGTCGAGAAAATTTACATTTATTTCATTCCTCCCGAACTCAAAGGCCGCAAAAATTAAATGTTTAAGCAGGGATAATAGGAACAAATATTATAGGGCCTTTTTTATTGACGGTACCTTAATGCCGCAAAATATCTAGCCCTTTTGCAAAACCAAATATTACCTGCGTTGCGAAACCTGAATATTAATGGACAAGTATGGTTTCAACATGATGGCGCACAAGTCCATTATTCTAGAATAGTTAAAGAATATTTACATGAATTTTCCTAAATAGCTGGATTGGAAGAGGAGGGTCGATGAATTGGCCAGCGAGATCTCCGGATTTGGCACCCAATGATTTTTTTTATTGGGGATATTTAAAAAGTCCAAAGTATATAATGGAGAACTTAGGGATATTGCTGAACTGCAAGACAAAATTGTTCAAGCATCCAACAATATACCTCGAGAGCAATTGCTGAATGTTTTGAATCATTTCTAAGATCGCTTAACATTTTTTATGCAAGTAAACGGAGAAACTTTTACATATTTATTATAAGTTTTTATTAGTTATTTATTTATTATTATTATTATTATTTTTATTTGTATTTTCAATAAAATATTTTGATTTTGTTAGTAAATATGGTTTTTTCTACGTTGCAAATGAAAATGAACGCGATTTATATTGCTGTCAAAAACTGTATCCATGGTAATGACATAGTGCATGTTGCATTAAAAAATAAATTCACTGTATATAAAACAGTGACAAAAAACTCTTTGGTTGTTCAAAAATTCAAACTTATATTCTGTCTGTTTGTGCAAAAACATTGTGTGTAGTAGAGGCGAAATAGTTATGCTCGGTGCATTTAAAGACCTTGGCTACGCGTCGGGCTTTAACTCTGCACTTCGTGACAGAATTTTTATTATTTCGCCCTTAATACATAAATATCTAATAACACCACACGGAGCAAATAAAAAAGTTTATTAATATTTTATTTTCAATTTTAAACATTTGTAATCAATCTATTTGATCAATTATTAAAATGCATAAATCCAGTACAAACACACGTCTTGAAAGACTATCTCGAGACACCAGGACTTCGACCTCAAAAATTGAATAATTTTCGTTCTCCGGGATGTCTGATAACCCTATTTTAACCCCGCTTTATGCAAAGAGGCAGTCCAACCAACAAAAATCGCAGTGCACACCTTGTTCATATGTGCAATTTGGTATCGAATATAGATTTACTAGAGTAGTTCAGTTGAAACCACGTTCCATCTTCTGAAATTAGTTCTAGCACTTAAATCAGCTAAATGATTGGTTGATGGAAGAGTGGCAGAAGATGATTGATCTAAGCGAGACAACTTGGATTCCAGTGGGAAAGCGATTGTCTAAAGTTGGAGTGGCTTATAATATACGTACGTCGATAGTTTTGATAGACGCGTTGAAAAGCTACTCGTGTAGAAACAATAGAGTTCCTAAAGTACTAGATTCATAAGCATGGATTACCAAGACTACGTAATTGTTAACTATTGTTGCACTGCAAGAGAAAAAGTCAGATTAAAAAGAATTGATGGTGCAATTATAGAGCGGAGAAGTTTTTTACTTTTTTAATGGTTGCTGCAGACACGTTCAAAAAAATGTACAAAAAAGTAATGACATATTTTAGACTCAAATTAAAAATAATATAAACCATCATATAATAAAATGTTGGAATAATTTAATAAATACAACACTTTGTTATAATTTGGTTCTGTTTAGTACAAGGTGTCTCAAAAGAAATTTTATATTTAGTGGATCGATTAAAAAAAAAGTAAGCCGTATATAGAAAAAATGTTTATAATTATTAAAATACACTTTTTGGGGATTTATTTCTTAAAAATAATATCGTCTAAATGTAGACCCTCGCGTTCTCGGCACTCATTTAATCGAACAGTAAAATTACTTATGACGTCTCGGCAGGTGGACTCAGGGATGGCTGCCATTTCGTGACGGATATTTTCTTTCAAATGCGCCAGTGAAGTCGGTTTATTGGCGTAAACTTTAGATTTAAGATAACCCCATAGGAAAAAGTCCATAGGGGTTAAATCTGGACTGCATGGAGGCCAATTTATGTCACCTCTCCGGGAGATCAATTTGCCTGAGAAAATTTCACGAACACGTGGCAGCGACAAATTGGACGTGTGTGAAGTTGCTCCGTCCTGTTGGAACCATGTTCTTTGGTTATAGCTAGGAAAGTTTTGCAGTTCAGGTACCAAGAAGTTGTCTAACATCTCCACATAACGCTCTGAATTCACTGTAACTGCACGCCCCCTTTCGTCTTCAAAAAAGTAAGGGCCGATAATTCCTCGCGCCGACATCGCAGCCCATACGGTCACTTTAGGCGAATGTAGGGGTTTCTGATGTTTGCGTTTCGGATTCGTTGCACTCCAGTAGCGGCAGTTCTGCTTATTTACGTGGCCATTAAGATGAAAATGAGCTTCATCCGAAAACAAAATGTTGGTAAACGTTGAAAATCGCTCAATCACCTGATTTACGAAATTAAGCCTCTGACTGGCATCTTGGGGCTTTAATTCTTGCACCAATTGAATTTTGTAGGGGTGCAGCTTTAGGTCTTTGTGCATAATGCGATGTAATGATGATCTATGCACATTTAAAGCACTTGCGCGCTTCCGAATTGAAAGGTTCTGGTCGTCACGAACAGACTGATTAACATTCTCCACGTTTTCTACCGTTCTTGATGACCTAGGTCGCCCGGATTTTGATTTATCCAACGTTGTACCAGTCTCTTCAAACTTTTTAACCCAATGTCGAATGATAGGAATGCTTGGCGCATCATTTAAGTGGCGAAAACCTCGAATACTGCAGAATTTTCTACGCGCTACAGTCGCCGAATCACCGTTTTTGTAAAACTCTCGCACGCATAACGCGCGGTCTGCTCCCGAGAAACGCTCCATAGCGACTGAATTCCCAAGGGCCAGGCTACCGATTGACATAACCCCCGCGCCCCTCGGATACGTTGCGTTCACGCAGTAAGCTAAATAAATATAAAATTTCTTTTGAGACACTTTGTAGTTAAAAACAGGGAATTCTTATAAAATCAAACATGAGTCTTCCTGATTATCTATATGGCCTGTCTGTCTGCCTTTATGGTAGATACTATTAAACAGCTAAACTTAAAGAGTGGAAATTTGGCTCATATATCATTATCATGATTTATGTCTTTGACGTTCACTGCTGGTTATAGGTCTCCCCTTTAATCCACTCCTCTGTGTCCTGTGCCACCTGCAGTTACCGGCTAATCTCTTCCTATCATCCGTCCACCGGCAGGACTAAACTTTGTTTACTGTTTGTTTCACAAATTTGTTTTTCGATTCAAAAGTGTAACGCCAATCATCGCTCTCAGTGAAACTTTAAGCAACTCTAAATTTTCCGCAGATTTTCGCTTGAGGGTGAGTGTCGTAGCACCATAGGTGAAGACTAGTATAGTATTTCCAAAATGAAATAGCCACTCTCACTAACTTATTCCAATAATAACAGTTAGTATGTCTATTACACCTGCTGAGTTTATGCTTGTTAAAAATAGTTGCCATGACCGTAATAATAATTTAAAATAAACGTGTTTTCTTATATGCTATTTAGAATGAACTGTATATACTCACATGACATTCCTTCACATTTTTATCAGGCTTAGAACTGGCTATATTTGAATTATAAATATAGGCATGTTTAAAAATCGTTTTGTTGTAAAGTCTTTATAGTCTATATTAAACACTTCAAATTTGCACAAACAAAAATCATTCTTTTTTAGAACTTGTCAATTTGTGGTAATTTAAAATTATTAAAATATTAATCATTATCACTATCAGACTTTGTGTCATTACCACTGTCCTTTAAATTAATAATTATTGAAGATTTATTTTAAGTTTAAAAACGTTCTACTTGAAAAGACCTACTATTCATTGCGAGAATTCTTTAATGACAAAATTGTATACACCATTTAATTTTATATTCTATTAATACTTTTCAATTATTTTCTGTGTATTAATTGCATTCTGATGACTTAACTTGTACCTTTTTAAAGTTTAATAAAGATTATTATGGGGTTTCAAATACGTTTCTCTTGAAGCAGATAAAGAAATCAATTTAAAATGTGCCTCTATTTTCCAAAATCTGTCCATCCCAATTGTTCCATTAATCTCAATAGTTTAGTTGTCCTAGCCGATAATGATTTCATGTCCCTGGTATTTGTAGTGAAACACTTGATCAATGGGTTTACCCATGATTGGCAAACTACCATTCAGCATTAATTTGTCATTATTCTGGTCTTATTTATGTTGATTTGGAGTCCTATCTCCTCTTCTTCACTATTTATTTCTTCCATAATTTGGTCTATTTCTGCTAAGTCGTCAGTAATTAAAAGTAGGTAAATAGTCGGCGATATACATACTTTCGCTCGCATATACAACTCGTACAAACATTATCAATTGAAAAATATATACGTACATGTACCATATTATTTCACTTGCACTCATTCTTCTCTACAATCTAATTAATTTATGCCCAACGATCATCCATAAGGCATAGATCCTTCCAAGTGATCGACCGAACATTCAGACGATACGTCAGACTGGTCACAGGCTCTTCGTAGACAAATTTGCTCTTCACTACAAAGGATTACTTCGTTAAAGGCTTTTGTTCTTTGTTAGACTTTAGAAGACTTCACTCTTCGTTAAAAGACGTCACAAAAATTAAGAGATACGATCTTTTGCGGAGCTGTTTGAAGAAGTTGAAGGATAATCATTTCTCTAATATTCTTTAACATTCTGTCCATTTTCATCCTTCTTACATGTCTTATTCACTACAATCGCCTGTCTCACATTCTTTCTGATGTGCTATTCAGCTTTTAGTATAGTACATAATATTAAAAACATTCAGAAATATAAACTAATACTAATGTTATTTTTGTGTTCTGTTTTATAATTCAATTATTTTTCATCATTGTTTACGAACCACAGTTATATAAATTCCTAGATTTCTACTTTTCGCTATAGAGTTATAAATTACGAAATGAACTGGTCCTGTATGTTTATGTTGCCATATCTTTTTACCGATGTATTAAAAATATCTTATGCGGAAATCGATGAGATGCTCTCCGTTACTTATTTCTGGAGAATTTCCTGTTGATTGAATGTGACAGATTTATTCATAATTTATTTTAGCTAAATCAATTAGAGCAACATTTTTCAAATAATCTGGTGGTAGCAATAAAGCTTACAAAAAGATCTTAATAATAGAGAGGATTAATTTAGATTACCTACAAAATAAGACAAGCATATTTAATATTTATTATATGTTACTTTATTATTTATATTTATACTAAAAAGCAAAATATATAAAACAGCCTTTATACTTGCCATTTTCAACGACTTCTAACTTTATCTAGAATAAAACTTTGCCCCAAGAGTTCAACCAGTGGCGGTTGTTAGATTCTAGCTGGCAGTTTGAACACTATTTTATTGTGTTCAACTAGCACTCTGCTTTTGCACTAACATTCTTACATTAAACTAAATTAACTATGTTTCCGTTTTGACATTAACAATAGTTATTTACGTATAGACGGCCGAAAGAGACAGTTTTCAACTGCGGTTGAAATTTGAGACTCGACCCTTCCAAGGGTGTAAACTTTCTTTCAGCCTGAGGCACTTACAATGTTCTACACACAACTGGTAATTAATATTATATTTATTTTAAATATTTTATAACGTTGTTTTTTGTTGCTGTGGAATCATTATGTGATTGTTATGTAAATAATAAATTAGTTTACATAACTAGAGAAGAGGCCCTTTGGCATATAATGTACAATTGTAGAGTATAAGAGGTGAAAGAGTGCTTGATAGAAATAGTAGAAGATTCCGGAAAAGAAGAACCCATAAATGAAGCAAATACTAAAAGAGAGAAGAAGCACAAACAGGCATGGAGAAACATGAACAAATTCCCTAAAATTCCAGAAAAGGAAAGTACTAGTAGATAGAAAAGAGACAATAAAGAGACAACGAAATACGAAGACAAACAAGATAAACGTAAAAAATAAGATGAAGACATCTGAAATAAGACGAATACATCTGAAAGAAGACGAAAATAAGAGAATGAGGATAATTGTAGAAAGACGAAGATACCCGAAAGAAGATAAATATATGCGAATGTAAAGGAAGAAAACAGAAATCAGATAAAAAAACTAAAGCTAACTAAAATAACTAATAGACAAAATATCCGAAAAACACGAAGATTGAAAATAAAACGAAGAAAACCAAAAGAGGGGGAATATAATCAAAAATAAAGATATACGAAAGGTAGTGAGACATCCGCACGAAAACGAAAATATTCAAGATCGAAAGAATACATCCAAAAGAGGACAAAGAAGAATATTGCAGGAAGACGAAGATACCCGGATGATATCACATAACCCAATGCAATTACAGCTGATATAGATAAAATTTATTATTTCTTAACCCAAGCGCATAGATAAAAAAATTACTACGTAATGTTACGTAATGCATGTGTGTTATGTAAATAATAAATTTGACAAGTAACCCATAACTGATGAATTGCTCTTACTAATTTTGTAATGGATAATAACGAAAAAATTCTTATTCAATTTTATGGATTCCAATTATTTTTAACTTTAAAAATGATTGTGAATCGTATCTTTAAACATTAATTTCTTCGGTAGTTATCAGGACGGGGTGATTTATCTTTTTCATAACCCGGTGGAAGTTTTCTCTATTTTACACATCGATGGACATAAAGCTTCTTTTTCGGTCATGAAGACTAAGATGTAAACAAACAGTTTCGGTTCATTTGTGCGTAAATACATTTAATCAAAATTGAAGACTTTGGTCCTTCTCTTCAACCTTCTCTTTTGTGTTGTCCAAGAATATTTTGGTCTATACGTTCTTATGTACCAGAGCACAACGACTACATTACTCAATATCTTGTTTTGGAAGCATTGTGTGATCTCCACATTGATTGGTTTGGTAAAAATCCGAAAGGGTGATGATAAATAAACATTATTTTGTTTTAAATATAATTAAATGTTTGTATTTATATAACCAGTAATCAACCACAAATATATAAAAATCGAATATCTTAAAATAAACAAGCAAATAAAAATACAACCAATTTCAAATAATACACGTTGTAGCGGCTTAGTCATAAAACCCCTAACGGTTGGCCTTCGAGGGTTAGCCAGTACAAGTTGAGACGTGGTTGTGGACAGTTTGTCAAGAAGTGTATTTGAATAGTTATTGTTTTGTGAGCATTATACAGTTTTTATTGTGATTTGTGTGTGTTTTGTTAAATTTAAGGACGTAGTTTACGCTAACTGTTTCATGTTAAATTGTTTTATTCTTAGTTTAGTCCAATCATAGTTTTATCATGTAATAAAATTTTCAATAATTAATAAATCTGTTACAACGTGATATTATTATTATGGGGTTTGTCAGGTCTTGACAAGCGTCCACTAATCTCAAACTTCAGCAACCTTTTGAGCCGCGTCATACTAGAGACTACTGGAGCTAAATACACACGACTGCATCCCAAACCCTGGCGATATGCAGCCGCGGAAATTACGCTAGATCCAATGCCCGCACAATGCGGAGTGACCCGAGCAGCACTGCTTTCTGCATCCTGCAGATCAAAGAGTTGGCAGAAGATCTGCAGACGGGAATGGACTCGATTTCCCTTCGATAGGAGGCTTTCATACCACCCAAAACACCTACTGTCAGGACTACAAGCTTAACTTCATACACGGGATACAGCTTTCTAAGCTCGGACAAGAGGTCCATACTTGGACTGCTTTTCCTCCTCCTTGAGAGAGATATTCTTCTCAGTTGGACTTGAGAATTCGATCATAAACATCTGTTTGGTCTCGATATCCAGGGGGGTTATGTCCGGCTTAGTGTTTTTGTATTATTATTATTATTATTATTATACATTATACATTGGGCAGGCGGCTTATGCCGATAATGCCCAGAATTAAATTACAATATAAATGCTAAATGTTTTTTAACAATTAAAACAATAGATGTACATATAACACTAATACAAACAACTATACAATTTAATTTAACGTAGAGGCATCAAGTCTATTTTAGTAATTACTGACATTTTCAGCAGTAACAACGTTGTTGAAAGTAAAAAAGTATTCTTTACAATTTTTCTTAAATTTATGTTTGACAAGTTTGTGGGTTTGTCCTCTCAAATGGTTGACTTGACTGAACTTGAAGAATTGACTCATATCTAGCGAATAATAATTATTTATTATTTTATATCTAAAATTATTTTATACCTTAAATGAAATCAGTCAAAGAAGTTTCATTTATTTTATACCGAAAGTTTACAATATCTTCAAGAAATACTTAACCGAAAATAATTTAATGGCAGTGACATAGTATAGACATATAATAAAAGTTGATAAAAATTGGATTTTACATCTGGACCAAAATAAAATAAATGAAATAAACGAATAAAATCTAGAAAGTTGAATACTTGTTCAGTTCAATTTTTTTAATATTATACTTATATTATCAAAAATTATACTTCAATTTAATCATAAGTCAATAGAATAATTACTTATTAAACTTATTAAAATTTTAATTTATTTCGCCCCTATGTTTGAATTTCTATTTTAGAGTCTGATTGCTCTTTATTGTATTCTTTTGTACTTCACTGTACTTTTTTGTATCTCTTGTGTATTTGTTTTTTATTTTGTATAAATAAAGAGATCATTATTATTATTTATATGTTAGGATCAGGACTAGTTCTTGAACGTCCTTTGTAATATGTTATGTTAGCAACTAAAATGTGATGACAAATACGTGACAGATTGTAAATAGACGTGGTAATAAATGCTCGTTTGTGCTTGAATCTCTGTGTTTTAGTTTATATTATTTGAACCGATCTGGACTATAGAATTAATGGCACAATAAAAAATAAATAAATAAAAATGATTCAGGAATTTCCTTTGAATAGTTGGTTGGAAGGCTGTATAAACAGTGCGGTGTCCGGTTGACTTCGATCAACACCGTATCTGATCAGGCGAGACGTTACTTTCAAGAGAACGACTGCAGCACAAGTAAATATTGTTTTGTAATTTAAACATTAGAGTTTATTATTATTGTGATATAGATCAGTAGTACTACTGTTCTCGACGAGACTACTGTGGTACGTTTATGTAATTTTATTTCTCATTATATAATTTTTGCTTTTACCGGAAAAACTTTGTAATTTGCACTTGAAATAATTTTTAATAGGAGTTGTAACCGGAAGATAAAACGCAGTTACACTAATCTAAACTTATATTAATTTTCAACTTCTTACTTAACAACATTAACAACAAACTAAAAGTATAGTCATTTCAAAACTATAATCCACAAAGTTCAACATTCTAAAATTTAACAAAGTTAAATTACTCCAGTTTAAGAATAACAAACTTTTACATTTGATCAAAAACAGAAACGGAAAAGCTTGGATAAATATGATTAAGGATGAATTGAAACTATATGATACGTCAAGAACGATGTTAGATAAGAATGAAAGAAATGGGGATTGGAGAGAATGATATAATATAGTGAATATGTTAGCCTTTCCGAGAATAAACCCAATATCAGAAAATCGAACAAATATACGAGATATTTGTTTTTGCTACAACAGTATAGAATATCTATGAATTTCATGTTTGTTACATAACATTTCATAATTGAAACAAGATAAAATGAGGAACTTTTAAGTCATAAATACAAATTTCATTCTTATATTTCTACGTGGTAACAATAAATGAGAAGATGAATTTTGTTGTAATTTTGTATATTTATTAAAATATTTCATAAGCACAGTATCTTGGATGAGGAAGGAGCTGAGTTGGGTTGCTCGTTCAGCCCTACACTGTTTTCGGTTTATAAGTCAGATCTGGAAGGCTTGCTTAAAAGAGCAGAGACGTTGTATAAAAGGCAGGTAGTTGGTATAAAAGTAGGCAGTATTAAGATATGGCCTTGACGGGTGGCAGAAGATCTGCAAGCGGGAATGGACTCGATTTCCCTTCGATAGGAGGCTTTCATACCACCCAAAACACCAACTATCAGAACTACAAGCTTCTTTATACCCTGGAAACAGCTTTCTAAGCTCGGACAAGAAATCCATATACCTGGACCTCCTTTCCTCCTCCATAAGAGAGAGATTCTTCTCAGCTGGACTTGAGAATTCGATCACAAATATCTGTTTAGTCTTGATATCTAGGAAGGTTATGCCCAGCTTAGTGGCTGTCGGTAACCTCAGGGTGGGAAAGGAATAATTTTAATAAATGCGGCACTTGGAATTTTCCACCACCATGTCAGAAGGAACGTATGGTTTAACCCGTATTTGGTCAATACCATAGGAATGTCTAAGGTGGTAGTAGAGCACGCGGAGAGCAGGATTAGGTCGAGACACGTAGCTCCACGCTGCAAGAGATTGACAAGCAGACATAATGAGCATAATGGTTTCAGGATGGTGGTGGCACAACCTACAAAGTGTGGACTCATTGAAATATGCGGATCCTGTATGCTAAAGAATTTATAACACTATCCTGCTATGCAAACACAAAACCATCCAAGTCTGATCTCAAACCAGCAGACTTAAGAAACGAGAACGTGAGTTCGGTTGACAACTCTAGACTTTTAATATGTTTGAAGAACACAGAGTGCATACTTTTTCTCGTGTTCTTTTGACACCATGTCTATCTTCCCTCGTGTCATTTGTAACTCTGTTGTAGTCTTCCCGAGAGAGTTGTACTCCAGCGTTTTCTCTGACGGGACTCAAGTCTGCTAGGTTAAATCGCGTTGCAGCTCTTCGCATTGCCTGGTAAAGAAACGCCCCTTGGCCACTAAAATCGTGCTCACTAACGAATTGTAATAGTTGGTCCTGACTTCTGAGGTTATTGTTAGCTGTAACCAGGACGAAGCGGTCGTGCAAATACTCCAGATTAAGTATTATTATTATTATAAGATTAATAAATAAAACACTCGGTAAGTTTCACAAATATAAGTTTAATATTACTCTATACGTATTTCGGCAGTGACGCCATCTACAGTTCAAATTACAAACTAAACTTATTTTTTTAATAGATACATTCAGTGGGTACAAATATTAATGGTAGGGAATACAAAAGACCTAGGTATTTTGTTAGACAGTAAGCTTAATTTCGACAAACATATTGACAATATTTGTATAAAATCCTACAAGCTACTTGGATTCATTATAAGATCATGTAAATTTTTCAATAATTTAAAAACAATTATTATTTTGTACAATTCCTATGTTTTAAGTAACTTAAACTATTGTAGCTCAGTATGGAACCCCCAATATATTACTCACAAAATAAGACTTGAAAGAGTTCAAAAAAAGTTCACTAATTATCTATGTTACAAATTTCCACTGACTGATCGTTCGTACAATTCCAGGTGTAAATACCTAAATATAATGTCATTAGAAAACAGGAGAGAGATTACCGACATAATGTTTTTAAAAAAGATATTAAATAATTATATCGACAATTCAGAGTTATTAAGTAAGATTCATTTCAATCTCCCTACTAAAAATTTACGTATATATAACTTGTTATACCAACCTTTTGCTAGAACCAATTTCTTGCTGAACTCGCCAATGCATCGGTTAGTATCTACATTTAATAGTAACTGCCCTAATGTAGACATATTCTATGATTCAAATCAAATTTTCAAAAACAACTTAATAAGTAAATTTCTTTCAAATTCGTAATTAATTCCAAGAGTGTTCAATATTTGTACGTAATATTAATTAATTATATAAAATCTATATGTAATATTGTATGTAATATTGTAAATGTAATATGGTTATACGATTCATCCATATGAATTCGTTTGTTTTATATCTATGTGTATGTATTTCTATATTGTTTTAGATAGAAATCTTAAGAACTCATTATATATTAATTGTAGTCGTACTTATTGGGTTCGACCTGTGTACGATTCTAAAATTTACATAAATAAAATAAATAAATAAAAACAAGTATACATTATTATTATTATTTTATGTGGCATAAAATACAAGATTTTCTTGTAGATTATGGGCAAATTTTTATTTTTAAAAGTTGATATTTTGACGCGATTTTTTGTGAAAAATATTTGTGTTTTTATTTATTTTAAACCTGGAAAACCCTATTATGAGTGATATTTAATATTTCACATCCATTTTTTAGATATAATATATATAAAAATATATACATTTTTAATTTAAAATTAATGTAAAAGTCTTGCTTTGTATGACATTAACTATTGACGTAATCCGATATATTTTTATTTAAAATTGAAATGAAAATTTAAATTGAACATTTGATACGATACCAATGCGTAGAGGATTGAAATCAGGAATTTAATCATATATCCAGAAATTCTAGTTGGAGATTTATTGTTTTTCTTACATCGATATTATTAAGGCGAACTTCTATATAATATGGCAGGGCATACATATTGTAGAATCGCTTGCTGGTTCCAAAACCTTGCGTAATTTAAATCACACACTACAGTATAATTAAGTAAAAGTAAAACATCACAGTTCGCACAAGTTTCTCATACAAAACTAACAATCTGAAATAAAATTAGTAACAATCTGTACATCAAATTTTACAGTAAATCTATCTAATAGTATATTATTGTAATATTTTTTTTATGGAATTGTATACAGGGCTTATTTTACGCATGGGTAGACGAAACAACTGCCGAGGGTCCGTAATAAAAAATTAATTATTAATGGTCCGCCGAAATTTTTTCCAGGGCATCGTAAGTCGTAAAATAGGCGCTGATTGTATATATGTAATGGACCAACTCGTTAATTCGGGCAGTACTCGCAATGCCCTGACATTATGAATAATGCCCAAAACAATCGGGCAAGATAATATATATATATTTTTATATAAAATATTTTATTGCCAGGCAATTAAAGTACAAATTTAAAAAAATAAAATTACATAGTGGTTATACATATGCCTAATTGTATTTCTATGTATTCAAGTATAAATATTTTATTATTTTTTAACAATAGTGTTTAATACTATGTTACCACACACAATTAGTTACGCCGGGAAAAAGGGCAAAACCCAGCACTTTGTGGCAAGATAATAAATATGTATGTATGTATTATATTTTATCACATTGACTGGTCATTATAAATAGTGCTACAATATTGCTGGGCACTTTAATAATGTTGACGGTTATTAGTTTCCTACCTTCGTTTATTTTATTACTCGAGTACCTAAGGTTGTATTTTATTTAACTATTATTAATAATTATTATTGAGTTGTTTATTTCTTAATGGTTCTGCAGTTACTGATTAATTTTGTTAAATTGATAATACGCAAGTAAAGGTTCAATACGTAAATAAGAGAAAGTACTAAATACAAACAAAAAAAAACTAATGCCAAATAAAGTTATTAAGTTGGTTCTCTTTGTTCCTTAATAATTATTATTGTTAACTTCTTAAAATTTGTTTTTTTTTTTACATTGGTACGAATTTATTTTATTACTTGAGTACCTAAAGTTTTATTTTCTTCATTTATTTTTAATATTTTTTATTTTGTTGTTTATTTTTTAATGGTTCTGCTATTGCTGCTTAATTTTGTTAATTTGTTAATACGTTTGTAAAGGTTTAATACGTAAATAAACAAAAGTTATTTAAACAGAAATTGCTTTAATCACCCTACCCAACGGTTACAGAGCTGTATTCATAATGTCTGGGCAATTTAATATTTTTTGTAACATTTATTATCTTGCCCGGTTGTTTGGGCATTATTCATTATGTCAGGATATTGTGAATACTGCCCTATTTTTCACTTGGTCCATAACATATATAAGAATTGAATTATAGACGCCATCTTGTAAAAAAACTGACACATACTTGAGTACGGCGTAGAAAATTGTAGCTAAAGCTTCATTCTACAAATATGTTTGGAGCTATTTTGTTCTATTTTGGAAATTACTAAGGGATAGTACTGGACCAGTGGCGGATCTAGCTTTTTGGGGGCCCAGGGCTTAAAAATACCAAGGGGCCCTACACATGCTCTTCACTTATGTTGAATATTCTCCTCCTGTTGAAAAGTTCCTCACCTCCCAAATCTAAGTGAAGAGCAAAAAATAAAGGTCCTCACCTCCCAAATCTAAGTGTGAAGAGCAAAAATGTATATATCCAAGAGGTTGGGGACCCCTTGCGGATCCGGGGTCCAGGGCTTAAGCCCTATTAGCCCATATGTAGATCCGCCACTGTACTGGTCCCAAAACTTGTATAATACATATATATGATCTACTCAAAATAGAAGCAGTACAATAGTCCATATGCCGACGACACAGCCTTACATACATCTTCTTGACGTCTTCAAACATTTCAAAACCGATTAGAGAACACCTTACATAAAATATTTTAATAAACGGAAAATAAAAATTAATGTTGATAAAACCGAATTCATAATATTCACTAAAGGGAGACCAAACACTGCTAACAATTGCAAATACATGACGAGGCAATAAATTACAAATAAATCTGTAAATTAATGTGATGATGTGAAATATTTGGAAGTGATTTTTGATAATAAATTAACATTTTCAAAATATTAAAATAAAATAAATAAAGCAAAAATATAAATTTTTTTATTTCCAATTTTTAGTAGAACTTAAAAATTAAATTGGATTTACTTGGCCAATGCCCACTAGATCTAGAAAGTTATCCATATTAAGAGATTCCATTCGTTCGGATATTGTGAAAGAAATATGGTTCTTTCAATCGCACTTCTTCCAATATTGCAGTGGAAGCGCTCCAGATACAAAACACATGTTTATCTGAATATATTCAAATATAACAAAATAAGGTAAAAACTAGGGACCTAACGTGGATACGAGTATCTCAAATACGTTATTAGAAGTTTATCAGTTCTCTGTCGATTAATTGGCATGTAAAGTCTTGTGAATTATAATATATAAATACATAACACGACCAGTTCTCACTTATACCCTTTTCACACTAGATCTTTAAGACGAGTGAACTTAAAGTTCACCGATGTTTAAGATCGGTATGCTTTCACACTTGATGTTTAAATCTCTGGTGCTGTCATCAGCTACAGTAATTTTGTCCTTAAGTTACCGTCATGAAATTACCAGTTTTGAACTGTCTGCGCAGACGCACATTTTGAATTATTATAAACAATTAAGGATATTTCATTTCATTCTACAATAAAGACACTACAATAAAGAATATATTACACCTGTATTAACATGTAAGTCGATACATTTTATCTCATTTATTGTAGCTCTGTATTTTATTAAACACATTATTAAAATAAATAATTTTATTATAACAATAAGTATAAACTTCTTATAACGTCGATATAATACAGTATCCTTGTTTATGATAATATAAAATGTTGATAGCACAAATTCAAGGAGTATTTTCTTATAATAGAAATTAAGTTGGCAATGCGTACGAAGTTTAAGACGCAGATCTCTGTCTTAAATATCGCTTGTATTTAACCGAGGCCATACGGTTTCACATTAGCGTTTAAAGATACATTCACTTTAACATCTTGTTACCGTCATGAAATTACCAGTTTTGAACTGTCTGCGCAGACGCACATTTTGAATTATTATAAACAATTAAGGATATTTCATTTCATTCTACAATAAAGACACTACAATAAAGAATATATTACACCTGTATTAACATGTAAGTCGATACATTTTATCTCAATTATTGTAGCTCTGTATTTTATTAAACACATTATTAAAATAAATAATTTTATTATAACAATAAGTATAAACTTCTTATAACGTCGATATAATACAGTATTCTTGTTTATGATAATATAAAATGTTGATAGCACAAATTCAAGGAGTATTTTCTTATAATAGAAATTAAGTTGGCAATGCGTACGAAGTTTAAGACGCAGATCTCTGTCTTAAACATCGCTTGTATTTAACTGAGGCCATATGGTTTCACATTAGCGTTTAAAGATACATTCACTTTAACATCCGATCTTAAAGATCTAGTGTGAAAAGGGTATTATTCTTGCCCAGCCTGGAAGTAAACTTGTTTGTCAAATATAAATAGCCTCCAAGCCGTTCAAAACACATGTTGACATGTTATAGAGAGTTATCTTAAATATGCACACATTTTGAAAATGCAAAAGGAAACAAATATTCCATATAAGAATGAAAGACAATTAATAAAAAACGAATCAATTAATAATACATAAGGCGCTAGGAAAGTTTTGAGATATTGGCTTACTTTTTATACTTTTGGAGTTTCTTCGTCTTCAAAGAGCCATTATCTTGTTTCTAGACTTTAATGGCACATCGTAATAATAAAGCCATGTTTCGTCCTCCAGATATCTGTTCACATATTTCGAGTGTCCCATTTCAAAAAAATTTAAACATTTTTCGACACCATTCAACTCCCATTTGTATTTGTGCATCTGTCAGGTTGTTGGGTACACACACTTTCCTAACTTCCAAATGGTCGCCAAGAATTGAACGGATAGCTGGTTCAATGCACCAGCACTCCTCTATCTGCGTGTATGTAATTCGCCTATTTTCATCGAGCAGTTTTTTAACCGCAGCAATATTTTCAGGAGTAACTATTTCACGGGGCTTTCCTGGATTAGGATTATCATCTAAGTTAAAAATTTCTCTTTCAAATTGTGTATACCAAAGAAACACTGTGCTCAGTATAGACAATTCTTGGTAAAAATACTTTGCCATCTAGATGGCAATATTGAAATGTAGCATTACTATATTCGTAAAATTTGACATTTGTTATTGTGAATTCACTGGCAGCTTATAAATTGACCGAGTAGTTTGTTGACAGTGAGCGTTAAAAAAAACAAGTTTGTTAAAAAATGGATATTACTCGTGAAGGTTTTCGTTGTATGATTTTTTAAGATTTTAAAAGTCTTCGCTTCGTTCAACTTATTATAATGAAGCACCATTGGTTTGCAGAATTTCGTCGTGGTCGTGCGTCCGTCAGTGATGAATCTCGTGAAGGTTGACCAAAATCAGTTGTGGTTCAAAAAAACATCGATGCTGTTCGCAAAATGATAGAAGAAGATCGGCATGTGACTTACCGTGAGATAGAGGCATCCTTTGGCATATCGCAGACTGCAATACATTCGATTTTGCATGAACATTTAGCTGTGAAGGATATGTTCCCGATGGATTCCGCATAATTTGACCGAAGCTCAAAAAAAGGCTCGTGTTGATTGGTGTAAGGGAATGCTAAAAAAATTCAACCTAGGCACTGCAAAATCCGTATACAACATCCGTTACAGGTGACCAAACTAAGATTTATTCATATGAGCCAGAAACTAAGCAACAATCTACTGTTTGGGTCTTCCAAGATGAACCGAAACCCACAAAACTTGTTCGTTCATGAAGCACTTCCAAGAAAATGATAGCTTATTTCTTCAGTTGTACTGAACATGTCGCAACCATTTCTTTAGAGGATCGGAGAACAGTTAATGCTGAATGGTATACAACAATTTAGTTTGCCAGAAGCCATCGACAAAATCAGGAAACAACCAAAAAGTTCGCATCATTTTTCATCATGAAAATTCAAGCTTCCACACAGCACGCCAAACAATTGATTATTTGAAGGAGAAAAACATCGAATTAATGTCTTATTGTCCGTATTGACCTGATTTATCCCCTAGCGACTTTTTTGTTCCCCAAACAAAACGCATTTTTTGTTCATTGTCAAACAAAAAATGTGTGGACAGCGATTTTCATCACCTCATGAAGCTGTTGAAGCCTTCAAAAACCATGTTTTTGAGATACCAACTTCAGAGTGGAAAAAATGTTTCGAGAATTGGCTTAAAGGCGAATGTTTAGAAAAGCAATAAAACAGTTTGTTCCAAAAAAAAAAAATTTCTTTCTTATTTTTTGTAAAACCTTAAAAGGTAGCCCTCGTAGTAAACATTTCAGAGATACACTCTTCCGCAGATAAACGACGTTTGAAATTGTACAAAATTATTGCAAGATGATCTCGTCGCGTTACCTCAGTTATATTAATAAGTTTATTATTAATTTTATTAATTACTTAAACAATATACCGACTACAATAAAATGTATTTATCAGTGTTATCTTTTATGTTTTGAATGATCTATTCCAGCGTTTCTCAGCCGGGGGGCCGCGAAGTCATACAAGATCGAAACATGAAAATATAATAAAAATGCACTCAATCTTACAAGATATAAATTTTATTCATATTTATAAATACGAGTATCTTATATTGATATTCATAAAAATATACCTTTCACAACATAAATAAAATAAATATTCTATTTATTTTTATACTTAATATACTTATTTTGACAACTAATTTAAACTACAGGCTATTTCAAATGTTTAAGTTGTCCCTAGCTAACTTTATAATGAGTAAATGGGCTTTTACTAAACAAAATGATCAAAATATTCATTTAATCGATAAAAATTACTAGATTTGAAAATCTAGTTCCGCTTTAACAAAAGAAACAAACTATAAGTAGACTATATCAATGTCAAATAAATTGTATGTGTCGGTTAATGGGTTCGCGTTGGAGGCACTTCAAGTGTTTTTAAGTTGTGCTTTTAAGTAGGTACGATTTGAAACTCCAATATTTGTTATTATATATTTTTTTAATTGCTCTCCGAACTACAGGTAACTCAAGAGTAAGGATGCGAATGTGTTTAAATTAAAATGGAAGGCACTTTGAGCATTTGTAAATAAAAATACTTTACTTTCAAGTCGTTATAGGGACTATAATCGTCCTTTAAAAATATCACAGTTTTTTGTGTCAACCGTAAAAGATATTAAAAAAATGTTTAAGGAAAAGTTGTTGAAAAGCTCTATCCAAAGATATCCAATATGACATACGTTCCCATTTAAAAATTCGAAATTGTCCTTGATGTCCTGTAATTCCGTTTTTTTCCGGAAAATTTCAATACTACCATTCAATTTTGTGGATAAATTTTAGTTCAAAATTTTTGATGTGTGAGTGACGTGTGAGCAACGTCGCCTTTTCGAAAATACTTGTGTTCCCATCCATGTTATCTTGATACACCATATATATATGTTAGCGAAAATATAATTATGCAACATTTACCCTAATGAACGATCATGGTGTGCTATATCGTTGCTAAGGCACATTGTTTTATGTAAATAAAATAGTAGAAAATATATAATATGATGTGCGATATATATATAGGGGGGCCGCAGACAATATTTATATAATTTGGGGGGTCCCAGGCCATAAAAGGTTGAGAAGCACTGATCTATTCAATGATGCAAGAATAAACTTGCTATGTTTTTTTATACAGCGTTATCTCAAAACTTTCTGGCGCCCTACGTACTTCATGAAATAACAAATTCGAACGTTTGGGAATCTGCTTAACACTCTTTTTACGTCTTCACCAATTTTATATATCATGAAGTATTATATCCATTTAAAAACGGTTCAAAGAAGCCTTTTGCGAATTATCTAATATGTAAACTAAACTGTTTATGCATGTTTAACAAGTATGTACACATGTTGTATGCGCAGCTGGTCTAAATTGGTTACATATGCCGAATTGTTAGTTCAATTCTCATTCCCGTGAACATAATGGATTATGCAACTATAATGCAGAAATATTTGAAAATATTAAACGCCATTAATTAAAAATTCTTTAAATTAAATGTCCATTGTTGAATATGATAATTGAAAAGCAGTGATGTGGCTGATTTCATAATGCTCCGTTGAAAATGGCTTCGTTATTACTATTTCAGTGAATATTTAACTATTGTTCGCCCATTGAATAAAATAGAATATACGGTTAAATATACTAAACTTCTTGACAAAAATCACAGGACACTTACAGCCAGAGTTCTTGGCATTATTACACAGTCAGCATATTGTTACGTCGTTCGTACTCAATTAAACTATTAAACTATTTTTCTTTTTAATTTGATAACTGATTCTTCACATTTTCTTGTGAAGGTCTTAATTCAATTTTTCTTTAATACACTCGCAATTAAGAAGAAACTTTTCCTGAAACTTCATTACTCTTTTCCTGAAATATTAGTTAATAGTATTTAAATAAAAATGTACGAGATAATTTAAATTCCTGGTTTTAATTAACTTTCTCACAGATTAATTTTTTTAATCAAGAACTCGTCTTGTCGTTTATAATTAATATTTTAAAATATTAAATAGACATCATATTTATGCTTTTCATACGGATGACTAAATCTTTCAAGTCACTCCATGAATTAAATTCAAATACTGAAAATTATAAATAAATAAATAAAAATAATAATTATGAAAAATATAAACAAGTTGCTAAAATTACATGTACCTTATTCATCTTTCGTACATGATATCTACATATATGCATACAGTTGGAGGCTATATCTGTATTTTTGCATGTTTCGGGTGATTATATGACAATATCCACAAAACAATCAATGTCTGTCATTATATTTGTCCGAGACGCACGCAACAACAGCTGGACATATAGTCGGATTGCTGATAAGTGACTGTTCGTTGCTACAAGTATCGATATTCAATACTATATGCTTTCTCTGTCTATATCATTACAATTATTTGCATACCCATAGTAACGTATAGTGACGCAAGTTAACAACTAACCTTCCAAATTATTTGAATAAAAAACAAAACATTAGAAAGAAATGGCAAGATTCGTAGATATCTTTACTAATTAGAGCGCGAAAATAAATTTACAGCAGTACTCAAACAAACAAAATTATTAATTTTGAGGTTATAATTATAAATAAGGAAAAATTTATACTCATACGTAAATTTTGGACTATAATTTGTTGTTTATTCCAGCAGATTTAAAATTAAAGTTTGTGAATTTAATAATTGGCCGCAAGCCGTATTTTAATTAATATTTATTACCAGACACTGACAGTTAACACAAATAACAAAAAACATTTTTAAAATCGCTGAAAAATGGTAACTAGATTATTATATGAATGCATTACTTGATACATACATGTAACAGTCACCTATCAGCAATCCGACTATAGTATACATTTCCAGGTATAGTATTTACAATACGAAATGGCCGGTCTTGTTCCGAAGCTCAACAATGAGATAACGGGTTTATAACAGTAATTTTAGGACTTATTGCAGTAAAACGAATATAAGAGGTATTAAGGGAATTTTTAATTTAAATCGAATAGATGTAATAGTAGTTCAATTGAGGTTTCTTAAAAACCATTAAGGATATTTCCCAAATGTATAATCCTATTGTTCCTAAATTTTAGAGGTTGTTGTACTTGTTAATTTTCAACATTCAAAGAAAAATGTTATTTGTCAGAAGATTGCAAAGTTCTGATACTGAACGTTTATAAAAAGTTAGTTTCGGAAAGTATTGACAAACCTATACTTAAAACTGCGAAATTAACTAGTGTTCCATACAGAAAAATTCAACGTATCATTGTTCTTGGCAAAAATCAGCAGCGAAAACGACCCGATTTACAAATTTTCAAAAAAATAGATAGTTTTATGTCTAAAACAATAAAAAATAAAATATACGACTTTCAATCGAAAAATATAGTGAGGACTATGCATCTTTTAATAAAAAAAAAAAAAAAATGAAGAAGACGGAATAGAATTTCCATACAAAGTTAGCCATATGTAACTAATATGGAACCAGTTAAAAAATAATGTGCGCCGGAAAAATACAACACCGACAGAAAGTGACATTGTAGCACAATAGGGGATACGCATAAAATTTGTATTTCCTTAAAACTACATTATTTTGATATGTTAATGTTAGTTATGTCACCTAACAAAACAAAAATTACATTTTAATTAATATTATAGCCAAATTTTTGAATTAAAATATTGTAAATTTGAAATAAGCCGACCACGGAGCGAAGGTTGCCGAGTAAAAACGACTGAGTATAACGTCAAACGATAGGGGTTTCACGTCACAGATACAGCTACAACATAATCTTTACACGTGTGTATATTGTATTGTTCGAGAGTTTTGTATTTGTTTTTAAACAATTTTTCACGCATTTATTATTAAAATGGCAGATAAAGATTTTGTTAGGGCTCAGAGTGATAATTTACCCAACATTGATGCATTTATGCTCATGGAATATATGAAAAATAATTAATGCTACAGTGCTGAAGAAATTCGTGGTGCCAAAGCAGACCTGTAAGTAATTTTTATTTTATATTCTATAACTTTATGTAAACAAACGCTGCAACTCTGTAAAATGTAAATATTTATGTAATTTAGATGTCAGAATTTTACTACATTGTTTACATGAAGTTACAAAACGTTAGAGGCATAATTGAAATACTGCAATATAAGTTATCTATTTTAATATAAAATTTAATTCGGTAAACATGTATAAATTGTTTTTATAGAATTACACTTTATTTTAATTAAAATCACTCTAACTTTACATAACCTATAAAAGTTATACAAACAAATAAGTTCACAAATACTATGTACGCCGGTAAGCTAGTAGTGTCATGCGTCAGTTAGAAGGGGTATGACGTCACACGTCGTTTTCGCGCGCTACATACATTTATGATTTTTTTAAGCCTTCAAATTACAACAAAAAAAAATGAAGAACTGTTTTTTATGTTTATATGCAACAAGAGGAATATAATAAAAAAAATTAAAAAAATTTGTCTATCCCCTATTAATTAAAGATGAAACAAGTACAATAAGTAGTGATTTGTGGAAAAAATGTGTAGAACATGTCAAGACAATTGAAATAATTTTTTTTATAAATCCACCAAATAAATCTTCAATAATTATTAGTTTAAATGATAGTGGTAGTGACACAAACTCTGATAGTGATATAAACAATGATAATAGTGATAATGATTAATATTTAAAAAAATTTAAATTACGAGAAATCGACAAGTTCAAAAAAAGTATGATTTTTGTTTGTGCAGATTTGAAGTATTTCAAATAGACTATAAAGAGTTAATAACAAAATGATTTTTTAACATGCCTATATTTTTAATTCAAATATAGCCAGACCTACGCCTGATAAAAATGTGAAGGAATGTCATGTGAATAGGTATATATAGTTCATTCTAAATAGCAGATAAGAAAATACGTTTATTTTAAATAATTATTACGGTCCTGTCAACAACTATTAACAGAACCATAAACTCAGCAGGTATAATGGTTTTACTGTCAGCCATTATTGAAATCAATAAGTTAGGGTGGCCATTTCGTATTGTAAATACTATAATTTGGTATGATAACAGAAGTAAACTGGAATTTGAACCCAGGATATATGGCATTTCAAAATTTGTATTCAAGATGGTAAGGTTTTGGAAGGGGTGGGGGGAGCTAAACAATGTTAAATACCTCACTTAATAAACACTTAACGGCAAAAACGTATATTACAAACATTATTTAAAATAAGAAAACAGACTCTTTTGTTCTTTTTCAGTTACATGAATATTTGGAATTTATATGGGGTTTCGCTAACTAAAATCTTGAAATATCTCACATAATATTTACCTTATTAACAATAAAATATACAGGCTGTATCAAAGAGGGAACACGATTTTTCTCGAAAACAAGACGTGTGAGCAAGTTGACTTATGTTGACCCAAATGGAACTTGAATTACCTTGAAATTATGGTAATAGTGTAATTTTTCTTAGCAAACCGGAAGTACAGGGTATCAAGGACAACTTTAATTTTTTAAATGAGAACGTATGTCGTGTTTTTGCTTTAACATTTATTTTTATATCTTTGACCGAAATTTGTTTTATCTATAACGACAGAAAAGTATAATATTTTTATTCACAAGTGTTCAAAGTGATTGAAATGATCTACTTGTAAGCATTTTGATAAATATTATTTATTTATTTTCATTGGTGCCAGCCAGTAGCGTAGCCAGAAATTCCTGGGGGGGGGGTGCTTTTTTCAAAACATGCATTATATTTATAAAATTAAACCACATACTTTATATTATGAAATGTATTTATTCTTTTCAAAAGAAATTTATATGTAACTATAATCACAATAAGAACCAAAATTTATTTCAATAGAAAATATAATAAAAAAAAAAAAAAACATTACCTAATAGAAAACAGTTATTTAATTATTATCAGAATATTTAATCAATAAATAATCATAACAATAATCGTCGTGGTGTTTTCTTCATTTCATCTATTACTTCATCTTCTTCTACACATATTTCCCAATGAACAATAATTTCCCAATAATTTAACAAATTTATAGTAATAAATATGGTGAGTAGGTATGCTTCATATCTTGTAGATTTACTTTCTTTTGAAATCTAGTGACTTTTGACTAGTTCTTTTTTAAATTGTAAATCAGGATTTTATAAAATTTATAGATTAAGATAACTTATAAAGTTTAAAATGTCAGTTTCATTAGAGCTTGACAATGAATTTGTCAATTCATAATCAATTTCTGTTGTATTTTGCGTAGATTAGCCAACATCAAGCCGCGCCAAGGTACAATGGCGCCGAGATGCCAGACAAAAATTGCCGCCCCTAAAAAGCCACTATAAAAATTTAGCAAATAATAAAATAATTTTATTTAATTTGCAGCTCCCCAGGGCCTGTCGCTGAACTACTTGGCACCCCTAAGACCTCCGCTTGGCGCGGCCATGGCCAACATTAAACAACCACTTCATATTTAAGATGCAGTAAGGTAATATTAAAAAGGAAAATTACTATCTACTTCCTCACTGCGTTAGGACATTGTTCATTAACTTTGTTCCTTTCACGTAACACAAATTCAATTAATTGAAATACTAATGGTAAACTTAATAAAATTATTTTAATTTATGAATGAATTTTCGTGTACTTAATATATCACATTGAATGTCAAGTTCTTTTATTTTACACCATACAAAATACAAATTTACAAACATCAAACATGCGAGAACTGAGGTTTCCTGGGTTTCACGTGAAATACAGAACGCTTTTGACTCTTGAGTTTTCGTTCGAACTAAAATTTTCGGGCAATATTTAAATTTTAAATTGATATACTATTCTATAATAATTGGGTCTGTTGCTATTTTTTTTGGTTTTAAGTTTATTGTTTTATGTCTTAATAGTTATACGTGCGAGTGTGTATTTACTATCCGGGGGTGGGGGGGGCTACAGCTTCTTAGCCTCTCCTTGAACGAGCGATGTTTCCAAAACAATAAAGTAGTAATGCTGTACTTGGTTAACAAATAGAAAATGATCAAAAACGACCATGCAGGCAGGCAGTCAGTAAAGGCAGTCTGTAGAGATAGTCAGTAGAGGCAGACAGTAACCACGATACTAGTTTATTGAAAACTATGCTAGGATCAGCCAAGCCGTTCCAAATTACCTAGATGAGATATGAGTGCTGACGATAGGCTTCTGCCCGTATTCGTTCAACGTGGATGTCGGAATGGTACGACTAGTCCCGGAGATATCGCATGGAAAGATACAACACATCAAGCCATGAACACTACTAACACCAGTTAATCTGATATTTTTATATTCTGAATATTGTAACAAAGGTAATCCTTGGTCTCCTGACAACCTAGACAACAACACCTAGACATTATGACGTTCAGCTATTTGATTAAAAAACTATTTGTCAGCATCTAGCAAATGTTACCTGATTACGTAATGCATACACTGCATTTTCGTAATAAGTTTATATTTGTCATGACGAATGAATATCGGAAATAGGTCATTCAAAAGTATAAGTACGGAATCCGAGGCAGAGGAATCTAGCCAACTCCTCTACAAGTTCCATTCCACAAAGGTGACGACCAAGATAACGACGTCATATACCAATACATCTGGTGAGCCAGGCAGCAGTACCATGTTAGTGGGAAAATGCTTCTCCAGGCTCCTCGACTCCCTTATATGGGCAACTCCCTTATATGGGCAACAAGGGGTGGATCGAAGGCTTCCCCAACTTCATGGACAAATTAAATCATACAATTACATTGTAAATTTGTAAACCAGGAGTTGCATTTTCATTTAACCACTCACATGACACATGGTGACCAATGATGCATTTAAGGATCACTTAACAATTCAAAATCTCGACAAATTGATCTTGGAATTCTGATTACTTCTAATCTATATTGATTCCAACAAGAATTATCCTGTGTGAGAAAGGCTAATTACTTACTGTACATACATATTAACTTGATGGAGCGTGTTCAAGACTTTGCCCCCAACTTAGAAAGTTACCTTACGAAGAACGTTTGCGCCTTTTGGACTTAGCATCCCTTAGTGTTCGACGTATGCGTGGTGACTTAATATTTACTTATCGGTTGCTGACAGGTAAATATTTGTGCGACCTATTTCATTTGTTCAGCATAAATTATGATGAGAGACTACGAAGCCATGCCTTAAAACTTAAACGCGAACGTTTTAAGAAAAAAGTGCGTGAGTGTTTTCTGTCTAACAGGATATTTCATACCTGGAACAATCTACCCTCTTGTGTGATTAATTCTGATAGTGTCAATATCTTTAAAAACAATGTTGATAAATTTAACATAATGTGACTGTCACCTATCTGCTCATGTTTTGAAGTCTATGTTTATATTGGAACTTACATTTATTATGTTTATATGTTTGTACTAATATTGTATTTTTTTTTTCCTGGAGCTCTACAGGCCGTCAGGCTTCTGCTCCTTAGAACTGTAATAATAATAATAATAATAATAATAATAATAATGGTGGAGGCACCGGGTAGCACTAAATGAATTGTAGACAATTCCGTCTTTATCTTCCACCCCAAGCCAATATTTGTCCACTCCTTGATATCGGTATCTGCCACTACCCTCGTTTTACCGCTATCGCTGCTGGAACAATGCCTGAAACTTTTGCCGTCTATCTCGTGTATCCAGAATGAAATTAATAATATAAAGATGCAGAAATCTTAGTAGTTAGTGCATCTTTAAAGATGAAAAAACGAACTAACAAAAACTAAAATAGAATTAAAAAGCTTGGTTTAAAAAATTGCGTTAGAATAGTTGTGCGGCAAACGACAAAAGTCGTCACAAATTGCCTTGGAATACTCTCACTTACACAATAGAATCATTCTCCCTTTGTAGTTAAAATATCAATACAATATCTCCTTGGAGCAACGTTGTAGAGAAATAATTTCAAAAGATTGCATGATTAGAACTTATAACATTTGTTCACGACTCAATTCCCTTCTATGTGCTATCGTCTCAATCAAGATTTTGTTTTTATTTTAAAACCTTAATATCATGTCTCACCGCTGGAAGAAGAGAGCGCTAGTGTTGATTCTCAATCCGATACAAGCACTTCCGTTTCCGTGTCCTATCTAGCTTTACCGTCCGCCTATCGAACCCGTTTTACGGTTAAAAAACGAATACTTTAATACAGCCCTCAGATTTTTGTATTTTTTTTAATATCATTGTGTCTTGAAGAAAATTGTGTAACTCCAGCAGAGCTTGAAACGTTATTTTTCTTTTGTAGATAAATTTGCTGAGACATTTATTCTATTGATACTCCGTTCAATAATATTTTTTTTGTGTTCGTGACAAAGAAGGAATTTAATTTGTTTAACTATCAAGCGAAATCTTGTACGAAAAAAATCAGGTTTTATTAAAATTCTCTCACAAGCAACATAAAATTGATTTGAAGTGTGAATTTTTACACATTTCAGAGCTTCGTAGGAGTTTAGTTAGTGCAAGAAGACAAGAGAATACTGGATGTGAGGGACAATTATACCATAATCGCGTGCATATGTGTGCAGTAGCAGATGTCTCTTATATAATTTTGAAGTGTGAACATTTCCTACTTAAACCAAACGTCATCATTTGTTTACACAAGTGCTTTTCTATAACTGAATTAAAATAGAATACGATAAGTTGTTTTTCCGATGTGTACTCCTATACTATTTAGATTTGAAAAAAAAGTGCAGCTGAAACTCATCTATTGCTATTGAAAACATATGGGAATGTGCTTATTCGAAAACAGTGTGTAGAGACTGGTTTCGTGGATTCAAAAGTGGAGATTGTGACGTTCACGACAAACAACAGCCAGGTCAATTGAAAAAGCCCAAAGATCAACAACTGCAAGCTCTATTGGTAGAAAACCCTAGACAAATACTCAGAGAAGTGGCTCAACAGTTCTAGATCAATAAATCAACCATTTCACGACGTTTATGCACATGAATTGACCGAAAATATTAATGTTTATCGTTTAAACAACTCGATTTCTTTGCTTGCAAGGCATAAAAAAAAGATTTTCTTGTGGCGTATTGTGACTGGCGATGAAAAATTGGTATATTTCAACAACATGAAAAGCAAGATATAATGGTTTGATCAGGCCAACCATCAGTGTCGGCACCAAAGCGAAATATCCACGGTCACCAAGCATTGCTCTCTATTTAGTGGAACATGGAAGGTTTCGTGTATTATGAGCTGTTAAAACCAAAGTGATCGTTTCCTTTGGTTCGAACGTCGAACGATATCGACAACAACTAGAGCGTTTGAAATATAATTTGATGCAAAAACTACCATCAATTGCATCAGATCGCCAGAAAGTAATTCTTCTCCATGAAAATAATCGGCCCCATGTTGCTATAGTCGTGAAACAAACACTGATGGAGCTCGAATGGGAGGTTCTCCCGCACCCCGCGTGTCCTATGGACCTGACTCCAAGCGATTACCATCTGATCCGATTGATGCAACATGCTTTGGAAGATAAATATTTCCATAAATACGGAGAAGTCATAAATACGGAGAAATTGGGTTTCTGAATAGATTGGCTTAAATGAGAGACCAATCTTTCGTCGGGGAATTCAACTTCTATCAGAAAAATGGAAAAAAAGTCAGACCTTTGAAGGCGAATACGTTGTTTAATGTATTCACGCAATTTTATATTGAAATAAATACACAAAAAACACAAAAAAACACCGTCTTTCAATGCAACATGCTAATAGGATAAAAGTTTATTGAAAACAGACGCAAGTTGATGGTAATGGGCTAATTATGTAGTGAAATACTGAATTGTTTATACAGGTTGTTCCTTCTAAGTGTGCTACCATTGCTATCTCGAGAACTATAAGAGCTACGAGGTTGGTTCAATTAGCAAAGAAATACCATTTTGCAAGTCTATTACAAAACTATTAACAAAAATTATTTATGATCAGTGGTTCTCCAAATATGGAACCCAAATTTCTTCTTTTAAATGCAAACATATTTTTTTTAAATATTTTTGTTGGGAAGAGAATTTTATTCTGAATTCGACGAATACACAGTTTAGTAACCTTATATCACAAGAATTTTGAGAAACAATGCATATTAAATTGACATTAATTTAAATCAAATCGCACAGGAATCAGCGTGCTATTAACGAAACAAATGAATATCAAAATTTATTGAACAGTTTAATTCTATGACACAGTACAATTTTAATTATAAATATTTCTTAAAATTTCCTCCATTCTTATTAATACATAATTCAATCCTTAAAAGTAAACTTATGATTTGTTCATTTGTTCCATTCATAGCACGCTGATTCCTGTGCGATTTGATTTAAATTAATGTCAATTTAATATGCATTTTTCTCAAAATTTTTGTGATGTAAAGGTACTAAACTGTGTATTCGTTGAATTCACAATAAAATTTCCTTCCGAACAAAAATATTTAAAAAAATATGTTCTCATTTAAAATAAGAAAGTTGAGTCCCATATTTTGAGAACCACTGATCATAAAAAAAATTGTTAATAGTTTTGTAATAGATTTGCAAAATGGTATTTCTTATTTTATTTTATTTTATTTTACATTGTTTGGAACACAAACAGGACAAACCCAGTGAAGTGTTCGCTATCAAATTTTTTACACAATTACATAAAAGGTGATAACAAATTATAACATATTAATGTATAAATATACAATTGAATAATGAATTGAATATTAAAATATAGAAGTATAGAACGGATAAAATGGAAAAGATATACTATCAGCCAGAACGTATGTGCTTTAATTTGTTAATACCTACAAAGGCATTTAAATTGAATTAAGTTTACGTTAATATCATTAGGTCAATATCTGAAAAATTATTATTATAAGAGGTGCAAAGTCTATTTATTACTAAATTATCGAATGATTTGGTGTTTGACAAGGGTTGATGAAAAAGTACCGTACCATGGTTATTGCATCTCGGAATTCGAAATGTTATTAATGATAATAATTCATTAGAAGAAATATTATTAGTTACAACTTTATATAAGGTCAGCATGTCTGTAAGCGAGCGACGATCGCTCAAATGTAACATGTTAAAGGAAAGACATGCCGCATCATAGTTTACATATTCTGTAGAGGATTTATAGCAAAAATATTTAAAAGCTTTTTTTGAATTCTTTCCAATTGACTGATGTACTGAAGATAGAAGATAATTAGGATTCCATACAACAGATGCAAAGTTTAAATGACTAAATACAAAGGAAAAATACAGTGACTTAAAGACAGTAATAGACTGAAATTTTTTAGTAGAACGGATTATAAATGCTAACCTTTTTAAGGCCTTACAACAGATGAAGTCAATATGACGGTCAAATAAGAGTTTTGAATCTAGAAGTACCCCAAGATCTCTCACACGGTTGGATGTTTGGAGAATTTTGTCGTTTAGGTTATAATTATATGTTATTCTAGTTCTATTTCTAGTAAAGGTTATAATCTGGGAGAAATCTTTTTAATCTTTGCTAATTTAACCAACCTTGTGGCTCTTATAGTTCTCTAGATAGCAATGGTGGCACACTTAGATTGAACAGCCTGTATATAGCTATAAGTTAATAAATAAATATTATCATTATTAATATAATGTTTTGCTGGGCCATATTCGTAAAATACGGGTTACAAATCAAAATGGCTAGAATTGGTAGGAAATTCGGGTCAAGGTATTTTGTAACGGTATATACGATAAGTCATATATTTCATAATAACTTTAAAATTACTCAGCAATAACGTCTGCTTTAACTTATCTAAACACATTAGCATATTAGTTTATCATTTGATTCCTCACCATGCATCAAATACAATATACCGCATTCAGTCGAGCAAACAAAGATTCTGAACAAAAGGGTAATATTTACGTAGTGCCGGTCCTGTAAGCACTGGAGATCCAGTATAATGAATTTCTATTTGTGCCTTTATTCTCTTTTTGTTCAAAAGTCCGTACGTCTGTCAGATTTGAATCAAGTTATGTCAAGGATTAAATTGTTTCGGATTAAAATGTTAATTAAACAGCTATATAAACTGGGGGATGAAACAATTGTTTTAAGAAAAAATACAGAATGTTTGGTTGAATTTAGTAATAAAAGCTTTGGTCATTATATATATATGACGTATGTATAAAATGTAATTACTCTTAAATTAAAACGATTATAATACAAGGAAGCGTAGATCTATACAATTTCAGTGGTACACCTACTTTGGACAGAAATAGTAGTCAAAATCAATTTGTAATTTTTGCAGGGTTTTTGGCGAAGTCCAACTTAATGCGTCCAGCGTGAGACTGACTTATCTACTAAATATATTTTTTAATTTTTCAGTGGGGTATCAAATGAAACTTCTTAACGCAGTGAGAAACAGGCAAATTTTTATTTTTACAGAATCATGTTTTTGTTATTTTCGCCAAAAATATATAAAAAAATTGTTGTCCACCATCTGAAAAAATCTCCATAATGTACATTGATAAAAACCGGAATAGTTGAATAGGTATTTTTGATGAGATTAGTTTTTCGAAAAATACATTTTTTTTTGTGTTGTAGAAAAAAATAATTATTTTCTTAAAATTGGACGTGTGGGATAAAAAAAAACTTAAAACGTAGATTGAGGAACGAGAAATAGTGTCTATTTTAGTAGATTAAGTATCTAGAAATTTTTTATTAAATTTAATTTTTTAATTTTTATTTTTTCCAGAAATGAACTAAAAAAATCACTGTCCCGTGCACTTTAACACTAAGATTAAACTAAAAATCTGAAAAAATTGTACATTGATCTAAACCGGAACCGTAGAACATGAATTTTTGATCAGATTTCGTTTTTGGAAAATATAGCAGTTTTTGCGTTTTTGAGAAAATTAATTATGTTTTTTATTCATGTCTAAATTATGGCTAAAAATTTGACATAAAATTTTTTACATTTTTTGTATTTATGGCTAAGTTAATGTGTGTCTTTTTTTAAATTAAAGCTTTAATAAAAAAATAACAGCTGAGAATCGAGTTCAAGTATATAGAAAGTAGTGTGTAGTGTATCGCCTACAGGTTGTATCGTATTACACGTCGTGTTTCAACCTATTGTTAGAATTACTTTAGTTTTTTGTTTTTAAGGTATCAAAGAGTAATTAATCATTTATAGTAAAGAAATACTTATAAAAGAAATAACACATTGTAAATAATGAGATATACGTTTCTGAAATTGAAATAAATAAAGCCATTTATCAATATATTTCTTATTAATTTAATAAAGGCTTGAATACGAAGCAATTGCAGAAAAAAACGTTGGAATTTTTTCATTTACATTTTGTTGTGACGAAATTTTTGCAAATTATTTAAATTTTCGGTTTAAAATGTGGCGCAGTTGGTTTATGAGTCATTTAATAGATATTACCAAATTATATTTTATTACTAATTTCCTTCCACACATTTCAAAAGTATTTTTACAATTTCATTTATTTTACAACCTTAGTTATTTTACAAGTTTTATATTTTACAAACATTCACGTACTTTTCCTTCACCCAAGAGATATTTTTACCCCAAGGAGGTCATAAACCATCTTCTCACTACGACAAACGATCCCTCTTGTTAGCAGCATTGGTCAGTTACCGATAAATCTCCTTACAGTCAACATCATGTTAGTCCAAATACAAAATCATTTAAAACTCCAACACTGGCATTTTTTATTTAAAATCCTGCATTCACAATAATTCCACAAAAAAAAAAAAAAAAAAAATGGAAGCTCTTAGTACTCAAATAATGAATAAAAATTACTATCAAAAAACTGTTGTTTTTTGATAGTGACTTTAATGTGATTTTAAGGTGACTTTATAGTGATTTTAATGTGACTATAGAACAAATTAGACATACAGTTTTATGCTACTTCTTACACTTATTAAATACCTACATAATCCTGAAATGTGTGAAAATTCACGCTTCACAAAAAATGTTTGGTATTTTTATATTCTCTGTAACAGGCATTAACGTTTAGTCAGTCAGATTAATCCGAGCAATCCGAGTGCTCCCGATTCGTTCGTAAAGTCGGCCGTAGCGTACACATTAGCTTATTTTTAGTTAATCCGATTGATCCGCCGGAGCAATTCGAGTATTTCCAAGCAATAGCGTGGGTAAATTGAATCTTACAGCCAATTGGAATGTATTGAAAACATAGCGTAACAAAATATACGAAATGAATACTCTTTGTTATAGAATTCTATTATTAGTAATAAACTCATATTTATAAAACAAAATGCGGTAGCAGTTGTAATCAACGACAGAAATTTGACAGTTGCAATTAGCGCGAACGTCACCAGGCGTCACTAATTGACTTCAGACAAATATTGCTTACGAAAATGTTAATAAAAACCGAGCAATCCGACTAATCTTATGACGTCACCAGATCAATCTGAACCATCTTGTGGATTGAATAAGCGTAAACGTCTAATAACTCCAAAAATTTTGAAAATTCATGTACTCTTTTCATGTTTGACACAAAATTTAATTATCGACATCTATGTTTGCAACTATGAAGTGATTTTATCGAATATGCAGTAGGCATTGTAATCCAGCGTAGAGACACAGTTGTCCAGTTCAATAGATTGATTAATCGTTCTGATATATTACATATGTAGAGGAATTGCCGTTTCGGGAATTAGATTTGGTGGCCTTTATTAACGCCGACCATTACTAATTCACCAATACAAGATCAGAACTAACAGTGTTCTTGTTTCGCGAATTAATTAAAATCAATTATGTAAGAAGCAATAATATTATATTTTGTATGATTATAACTGTATTTCATATGTATTGACCAGCTGAAGAACAAATAAATAAACAAATAATTAATAGGTTTCCAACGCCTAGATACGCGCATTGGGGCAGAGAAGGTAAGTTCTGTATTTTTAGACCGCCGGACATAGATATGAAAGCCACGTGGTCAGTGTGACGTTTCGACCAGCTAAAGAACCCGTTTATTTTTAGAGTTTTGTAGGTATGACCAAAACACCCTTATACCGTCAGTTGTCGTCTGTCTGTCTGTCTGTCTGTCTGTTCGGTAAAAAATGCAGCCAAACGGCTAAACTTAGAGAGTTGAAATTTGGCATGCTTATACAACTCTTGACCCGCACATAGAAAAAATACTAAAACATCTAAAAAACATATCCCCCTAAAAATAAAAACAAATATTTCCTGATCGAAAAAAAAAATATTTAAAAAAAATTCTGATTAGGGTATCAAACTAAAGCCCTTAGTACGTGAATTAACGATCAAAATTTTATTTTTGCAAAATAAATAATTTTGATTCGATTTTTGCCAAAATCGTGCAATAAAAATTTTGTCCCACACCCTGTAGCCTAGATGGTTTAAACTAAAAATCGGAAAATATTCTAAGTAATGTACATTGGTGTCAACCGGAATAGTACAACAGGAATTTTTGATCAGATTATGTTTTCGGAAAATAACGCATTTTTTGTGTTTTTTGGTTGATGATTTACAAAAGTTATAGTCATGTAACAACCTAGACTAGAAGACATATCATGGTGTAATGGTTAGCATACTCGCTAGCTACCCAGAATTTTAGGTACCCTCCCTGTCAGGGGAGACAATTTTATTTTTTTCCGTTTTTATTTTTTTTAAATTAGTTTGTCAAAATTCTAGTTATATTTTGGCAAATGTTGCATTTATTTTTTAAGAGCGTAAATTTAATAATCAGTTGGAATATTGGAATTATATTTTCAATCTATATATAAAATTTCTTACTACATAAAAAAATACTGCACATATTTAGAAACGGGAGAGAGTGCTATGACTTTCAGTGAGTGACATGTGAATTGTATTTTGTCTATAATTCGAAGGTAATCACTAAAGTTATTTATATATACTATCACATCTTTTTTATTAAAACATACCCTATCTATGAAAATAATATCCTATATTATTTTCCACCCACACATTTATCAATAAACAATAACCAAACTTTTATAACCACACTGACATAAACTCAAATTTGACATATACAGACGAAGAACACGTCAGACTCACCCGGTAAAAGGGGGCCGGTCAGTACCGCTTTTGGCCGGATTTTTTAATCCGACAAAGCAATGCTCAACGTGTATAAACATAGTGCATTGCCGTAATTAATATTTATTAATAAATATGTTTTCGACAATGCAAGCAAACGAGCCAAATTCAAACCAAAATAATTCTTCAACTAATAACATCTCAACCTATAACACTACAAATACTACAAAAACATTTGCAAATGCAATTAAAACCAACAAAATGAACCTTCCAAACCGTGAACAAGCGATTGTCATGGAAACATCTCAAGATATACCAACCGAAAAGTATGTATACAAGATCGGAGATATAGTAGGGCCCCAAAATATAACACATGCATCCAAAATATTTAATAAAAGACTATGTATTTTTTTATCGAAAAAAGATTTAGTCCAAGAGTTGTTAAATAATCACAAAACAATAAATGTTGAAAATCAAACTGTTGAAATTAGAAGATATGTGAACCCAGCACAAAGAATAATTATATCCAATGTATGCCCGTCCATCCCAAATGAACTTATTGAACAATCGTTAACATCTAGTGGTATCAGAATGGTATCACCTATCACCTCACTTCGTGCAGGAATTGATCGTGCTGAATACAAGCATATTCTAAGCTTTAGAAGACAAGTATTTATTCCGTCGGAAGAAGACAAACCAATACCAAGCAGTGCTGTCATTTTGCATGACGACCTTCAATACAGAATATATTTTACTCTGGATACTGTATGCTTTCAGTGCAACGAAAAAGGTCATATAGTAAAAAATTGTCCAAATAAATCCAACAATTCAAGTGACACATCCAACGATACTGCGACAACAACCATCAACAACACGTTAACAAACACAAATGAATATTACGTAGATAATGTAGGAAAATCAAGCCAAGATGATACTGAAGAGAAAGAAATACACCCTGAAGAAAATTCTAACCAAAATAAACAAAATCAACCTATAGAGGAACATAGAATTCCGGAAAATCACACAACCCCCATCTCAAATCTAGGTAACCCAAGAAAACGTTTGCAATACTCAAGTGGTTCAGAAGAGGAGATAATATGCCAAGATGATATACTACAATCTCAATCCACCCAAAATCCTAAATCACAATCTACTCAAAAGGAGAAAAACAATTCCGAAAAGAATAATACAGAAAAAAATAAACCAAAACCAAAAAAATACAGATCTGAAGAAGATGAAGCCCTGACGCCAATAAAGCTAGAAATGGAAAACAACCCATCACATTACCCTCTTACGTATGAAAAATTTAAACAATTTCTTGAAAAGGTACAAGGCTCGTCGGAACACCTAAAAATAGCAAGGGAATTTACAAAAGACATATCAGGATTATTACTATCAATCAAAGATTTACACACCTTCCTAGATGACAGACCTACTAAACACCGTTTCACCAGGTTAGTAAATCGTATCAAAGAGCAACTTACCGCAGAAATAAACAACTAAATCATGGCCTTAATTCAGTGGAACTTAAATGGATTTTATTCTCACCTTCCAGAACTTCAACAAATAATAACACAAGAAAACTGCTACTACATTTGTTTACAAGAAACTCGCCTTCGAACTAATCAAGCTTCAAACTTAAAACAATATACACACTTTAGAAAAGACCGTATTAACCAAAATATCGCTAGCGGTGGAGTAGCTATCTTTGTCAAAAATTCCATATACGCTGAAGAAATAAATTTAACAACTGACATTGAGGCAGTGGCTATATCTACTATTGTACCCAGCATGTCAAAAATCACTATTTGTAACATATATTTACCACCTAACAAAAATTTCACTGTACAACAGTTAGAATCAGTCATAAAGCAATTACCACCGCCTTTCATAATTGTCGGGGATTTCAACAGTCACAATACTTTGTGGGGTTCAAACAAAACAGATAACAGGGGTAAGAAAATAGAAAAACTACTCAACGACAATATAATAATTCTAAACAATGAATCGCCGACTCATTTTTGTGCTAAAACTGGAAGTTTTTCGAATATAGATTTGTCAATATGTGAAGCGTCAATAACACCAAACTTGATCTGGGATGTTCTCCCACTTGCGTGGGGTAACGGCCATTTACCGATAAAAATAAACTTTCCTCAAACCAAAGAGCAGCCACAAGGAACCAAATGGAATATGAAAAACGCAAATTGGGAACAATTTAAAATTTTAACTACAGTAGAGTCCACAGAAATACCAGAAAATATAGAAATAAATGTAGTAGTAGAACAGTTTACACATCTCATACATCAAGCTGCAATAGAATCAATTGGGTATAAAATGGACATCAAATCCAAAAAATGTGTTCCATGGTGGAATAAAACATGCAAAGATGTAACAAAGCAATTAAAACGAGCATTGAATAAATATAAAAAGAATAAAAATATAGACAACTTGGTGCACCTAAAACAATGTAGAGCTAGAGCGAGAAGAGTCATTTTAGAAAGTAAGAGAAGATCATGGGAACAATTCACAACAACAATAAACCCTACGACCCCGCCGTCACAGATATGGGATAAAATTCGGAAAATAAAAGGAACACGAGCATCAACTGTAACCACAACAATTTTCAAAAACGGTAAAACTATTACATCTCCTCAAGATATAGTTGAAGAATTTGCTGATACTTTTCATTTCAATTCATCTGATAATAATTATAATAGTACATTTTTAAACTACAAAAATACTAGAGAAAGAGAACATCTACTCCACATAGAAGAATCAGAAAATAACGTGAATAAAGCTTTTACAGAAAATGAGTTAAGATTAGCAATCAATAACCTAAAAGACAACAAATGTCCTGGGCCAGATAGCATCCCAGCTGAATTTATAAAACAGCTACCTGAGACTGCAGTTAATCATCTTTTACAAATATACAATTACATATGGAAAAATAAAGTTTACCCAATCACATGGACAGAAGTCACCACTTTTCCAATACTCAAACCCAATAAAGACAAAACAAACACAGATAACTACCGACCCATATCTGCATCAAACATCCTTAGCAAAATATTACAAACAATGGTCAACAACCGATTAATATGGTACTTAGAATCAAATAACTATCTGAATGTAAGCCAATCTGGTTTCAGGAAAAATAGATCCACCATGGATAATATCTTGCTTCTTTCGACAGAAGTACAAAAAGCCTTTAAAAACCAACAAAGCTCAATTGCACTTTTTTTTGATCTACGGAAAGCATATGATATGACTTGGCGATACCATATACTAACATCTATGCAGGATTACGGGCTAAATGGACAGATATTACATTATGTTAAAAATTTTTTAGAAAATCGTACATTTAAAGTTAAAACAAACAGATACATATCAGAACTAAGAACTCAAGATAACGGGGTGCCTCAAGGAGAAATAATTAGCGTTACGTTATTTCTAATAGCAATTAACAGCATTTTTCAGTACATACCAAATAATGTAAAAGCATGTTTGTTCGCTGATGACTTGGTGATTTACTGTTCCGGTAAAAATCTACATACCCTAAAAAGACAACTACAAGAGGCAATAAATAACTTGGAAAATTGGTCTAATATAAGCGGCTTCCAATTCTCTCACACAAAAACTAAAGCTTTACATTTTAACAAAAGACAATATAACAAAATAAATCCTATATTAAAACTAAATAATAACAAAATTGAATACGTCGACAAAATTAGATTCCTTGGAATTACTTTTGATAAAAAATTGAACTGGAAAGAACATATAACCCAACTTAAAATTGAATGCTCGAAACGCTTAAACATTTTGAAAACTTTAGCACACCACAAATGGGGAGCTAACAGAGAAACCATGTTAAAAATATATCATGCATTAATTCGTTCCAAATTGGACTATGGGTGTATGGCTTTTCAACAGGCAAAAAGGACATATCTTAGTATTTTAGAGCCAATTCAAAATCAAGCAATACGTATCTGTACAGGTGCAATGCGAACTAGTCCGATAGCGAGTATTTTGTGTGAGGCAAACCAAATCCCTCTTGATTATCGTAGAACACAATTTACACTTTCTTACATCACTAACTTAGCCTATAATCCTAATATACCATTATTCAATGAGATTTTCACGACAAATAATGAAATAGTCTGTTTAAAAGATGATCTCCCAATACATAGCAAAATTTTACAACAATTTTCTGATTTAAATATCTCGTTTCCGAACATACTGTCATACATACCAAACCGAATTCCACCTTGGATCATTCACTCACCACAAATTATACTCAATCTAACTAAGTACCCAAAGGACACAACCCATCCAAATACTTACAAAAAGGCATACCTCGAATTAATGGACAAATTCAAACAATTTCATGCCATTTATACTGATGGTTCAAAAATAAACTCTAAAACGGGAGCAGCAGTCGTTTTTGACAACGAAGCTCACAGTTACCATCTATCAGACATAACAAGTGTCTTTACAGCTGAAGTTTTTAGTATGCTAAAAGCAACGGAACTAATTAAAAAAACAGAAGATGGAAGATTAAATTTTATTATCCAAAGTGACTCGCTGAGTACCATTTTAAGTATTTATCAACTCTATCCAAGAAACCATACCATCCGGAATATTAAAGAAAATATACATGATGCCATATGCCATGGGAAAAACATTATAATCATGTGGATTCCATCACATATAGGTATACATGGAAACGAGAAAGCAGATCGAGCAGCAAAGCACTCTATTAATTTACCACCTTTAAATACACAGATCCCAGCCAATGATTTTAAAAATCATATTAAAATGAAAATACGTACAGAATGGGAAAAATGCTGGCGATTGTCACAGAACCACCTCAGATCGATAAAAGAAGATACCAAAGAGTGGAAATGCAAAAAAGATCGTAAAGAACAAATAGTTTTAACCAGGATGCGTATTGGACACACGTTATTCACGCACAAATATATTTTCGATCATCAAGAACCACCAGAATGTAACATCTGTGATAAAAAAATCACTGTTAACCATTTACTTATAGAATGTGAAAAGTATCATATACAAAGGAAAAAATATAATATACCATCAACGCTAAAGGAAGCTCTGAAGAATGTACATCAAGTTGAAGAAAATGTAATAAAATTCCTCAAAGATTGCCACCTATACAACAAAATATAATGTTAAATAAATATGTATAAATCAATATTGTAAAAATTTAATGTACCGGGTGCCAATAACCTTAGTTGTTGAGGCTCCCTAAATTAAATAATAAAAAAAAAAAAAAAAAATATTTAGAAACCTAAATAATGGTATTAGGTATTCGAATTAAAATTCGCAACAAAATATTTTAACAAAAAATTTGTTTTTATTGCTCTTAGATTAACAGACGAGAAATTATTTTAAAAATTTCGTTAATTTTGCCGTGATTACCACAAAGCAAAATTTGTCCTACACACTCAACATGCCTCCTTCACTTATTATATACCTGCAAAACCCTGAAATGTGTGATAATTCACACTTCCCATCAATTTTTTATAAAGTATTAATAACACAGGCCAGCGAAGCTTGGCCGATTTTAATAATATTTGGTAATTTTAATAGATATGTAGTGATAAAGCTAGAAAATAATATTTTTTTATACCGTATAAGTTTTTTTTACCTCACTTTAAAAATTCATCCTATGACTCATCAAAAAATCTTATCATCTCTAGGACTCATATTCTGTAGGCCCGAATGCAAATATTACAGTTGTCTTAAGCTTCATATAAACAATGATTAGAACATGTAAACACTTACACATCAAAAGTGTAGAGTGATAAAAATCCCATACATGCGGTAATGTCAAAAAATCATGCATTCATGATAGTTCAACCAAACACAAGAGAAGTGTTAATAGTAAGTAAATAATTAAGAATTGCCTTTATCATAAAAAATTCTACATATTTTGTCTTGATTTATACAGAAGTTATTTATCTAAAAATGTTATCTATCATACTTTCTTTTGAGAATTACAAAAAGTAGACGAGATAGAGAAAAATTAAACTTGACATGAAATCAGGAATCGCCATTCTAACTGAATCACCCCTTAAAATCAATATCGGCGGAATTTTTCTTTTTTTTTTTTCTCAGCCCTGTGTAATTTGCGTGTAAGCCTGCAGTTCCAATTCATGGGACAGCTTTCTTAACGTTTTGTCTTTTACACTCATATTGTTTTAAATAAAAGAAAATAATTATTTAAAATACAAATATTGTCCTAAAAAGGACAGATTTCATGAAGAACACTATGAAATAAAAAGCAAATCTGAGTTTTAGACGCCCTGGTTCAGTACGAATGACACTAGAAAACATTAGTAATTTCAGACAAGCCCCGAGGTGGGATTACCTACGGTACACGTTTGTATGTATAAGTACGTTTGTCGTAGCTATACCTGAACGATAACCAAAATTGATTGACAAACTTCATTTGTTTCTCCCTTACTATTTTGCCAATGTGAGTGAGAGAGAAACACATCAGTACTTTAATTAATATTTTCGTCATATGACTTCAATAAACTTGGTAATAAATAAAATTCCTGCACCACATTTTTCATTCTTTTCACTTTGGTGTTATTCTTTCTCTCTTCTTAATTTCTTGTATTTCAAAATATTTCTTCTTCTAAGTTTAAAAATTAAGGAGAGTGACAGAATAGCACCTTTCTCTCTCTCTCTTTATTTTTTTGTATTTCAAAATAATTCTTCTTCCAAGTTTTTTGTAGTGTTTATAATATTTTAAATTGGATTTCTTAATGAATGATAAATCCAATTCCGTTTCAAGCTTCTTATAATTATTGAAACAAGTTCTTCTCCAGTAATATCTTACAATTTTTCATTCGTCAGCAAAATATCTGGAATACCTGACATCTGACAGAGGATCTGTTGCTTCCCCTTGTAGCCAAAAATTAACCTCATTTTACATTTTACAACTTACATAATAATTTATCAGCTGAATATTTGAATATATTTTAATACATTTTACCGCTATATAATCCACCCTAATTTATATAATTCCCCCTTAAATACTAAAACTGTAATATCAGTAGATTATTTCATATTTTTTCAAACAATGCTGTTATTTTCCTTAAACGTTATGCATTATTTTCTTAAAGAATTTTGTTCGTGCTGCAATCTAATAAAAGTTGAAAAATTGAAAGTTCCAAATATGATAATGTCACGATAACCAATTATAAAAGTTTAAAACACAGAAGTCTGATTTGCACTTTTATTTTTATGGAAACCTATAAGAATATCGTGATATGCTGAAATAAATATAAAAATTTCACCGCATTTCTGAATGATATTTTTGTTTAATGAACGAATGAAAATAATGGAAATGAATATAACCCAAGAATATTGCCCTGTGGGTCGATGTTATGGTAAGCTTTTAACATTTGGAACACACTTTTATCATTTAATTTTAAGTGTCATTATTTGTAAAAAATGTCTCGAGCAAATAAGACACATTCCACATTAAATAAAAATTTATGTGAATTGTGAATTTTCACACATTTCAGAATTGTGTAGGTATTTAATGGGTGTAACAGGCCAAGAGAATGCTGGCTGTCTGGAAATATTTTTTCTATTAGCACATAAAAATCAACAGTTATTTGATAATCATTTTTATGCTTTATGTAAGTACAAAGAGTTTTCATTTATTTTTTTAAATTAAATTTAACACTTTCGCTACCTACCGGCTCATATTTGAGCACAGCAAGGTATAGAAATGGGCCTCATAGAGTAGCCACCCGCTGGAGCTTACTTGGTGGCAAATATTATTTCATTGGGTATACGAGGGCTACCTTTAAGTTTTTACAAAAACTAAGAAATATTTTTTTTTTTGGATTAAACTGTTTTATTGCTTTTCAAAATATTCGCTTTTAAGATTTATATACTTTTGCATACGTTCAAACATTTTTCCACTCTGAAGTTGGTATCTCAAAAGCATTGTTTTCGAAGGCTACAACAGTTTCTTGAGGTGATGAAAATCGCTTTCCACGCATTTTTTGTTTGACATTGGGGAACAAAAAAAAGTCGTTACTCCTTCAAATCATCAATTGTTTGACGTGCTGTGTGGGAGGTTGCATTATCATGATGAAGAATGTTGCGACGTTTTTGGTTGTTTTTCCTGATTTTGTCGATGACTTCGGATCTCCAGATTACCTATTTTTAGCAACTAAACAGAACCAAATTATAACAAACAAAGCATTGTACGAGGGCTACTTTTTAAGTTTTTACAAAAACTAAGAAAGGCTTTTTTTGAGCAAACTGTGTTATTGCTTTTCAAAATATTCGCCTTTAAGATTTATACACCTTTGCATGCGTTCAAATCAATTCTCGAAACATTTTTTCCACTCTGAAGTTAGTATCTCAAAAATAAGGTTTTCGAAGGCTAAACAGCTTCTTTTGAAACGCACGATCACGACAAATTTCTGGAAAACATTACCAAAAGTTGAACGAAGCGAATCAATGCATTGTTGTTGAGTTAGGCCTTTACTAAAATCGTAAAAAATCATCCAACGAAAACCTTCACGAGTAGTATCCATTTTTTCACAAAGTTGTTTTTTTTTAAACAAACTACACGGTCAATTTATAAGTTGCCACTGATTTCACAATAAAAAATGTCAAATTTTACGAATATGGTAATGACACATTTCAATATTGGCATCTAGTGGTCGTTTGTAAAAACATAAAAGGTAACCCTCGCATGTTTAAGGTCTTGATATCGTAGTAGGATCTGAGTGCATGCCTGACTAGCATGTGAGTCGAGTGGTCTGGAGATATTTTGTGAGATGTCGTGTATGCACCATAAATAAGAAAAGAACACAAACAAAATTTGTTTGCTGTGGAGTGACAAAAGAAAACCTCTTGGATTTTGGCTTCCCCATGTTCACTATTCTTCGAAATTCACTATTCTTCGTTATAATTTTCAGTTTACCTAAGGATAAATTTGCTATAGTCGGATTGCTGATAGGTGACTGTTCGTTGCTACAAGTATATCGATATTCAATACTATATGCTTTCTCTGTCTATATCATTATAATTATTTGCAAACCCATAGTAACGTATAGTGACGCAAGTTAACAACCAACCTTCAAAATTATTTGAATAAAAAACAAAGCATTAGAAAGAAACGGCATGATTCGTAGATATCTTTATTAATTAGAGCGCGAAAATAAATTTACAGCATTACTCAAACAAACAAAATGATTAATTTTAAGGTAATAATTATAAATAAAGAAAAATTTATACTCATACGTAAATTTTGAATTATATAAAAAAAAATAGTTTGTTGTTTAATTAAGTTAAATGTTTATGTTTCCGCTAAGTACAAAGTAATAAAATATTAAATAAAAATATATTTATTCATATAATATATTGCTACAAGTTGTATTTAAATGTTTATTTTAATTTTTAAACAATTAGTCACTGTAATGAATGATATCGTCGTCATCTGAACTATCACTGTCATTTCCTTTATTTATTATTATTAGATTAATATCAACAATCCTTTCCCTTTCCCACCATTCATTTATTAAATTTTCGATTTTTTTTAGCAAATTTTGCCCAAGTTTCACAACTAATTTTATCACAAGCTACTTTCCACATTTTCAAAACTTCGTTATCACGAAGTTTTTTATAATTTTAAGTCATTTTTCGAAAAAGTTATGTTATTATTTATCAGGCAATTTTGAATTTCAGAATACCAAACACTGATAGCTAAGACAAATAAGAAAAAACATTTTTAAAATCGCTGAAAAATGGTAACTAGATTATTATATGAATGCACTACTTGATACATACGTGTAACAGTCACCTATCAGCAATCCGACTATATCTGCAATTTATTATTATTTATTTTTACCAAAGTTTTATTAGTTTCCATTAACCATTTCAAATAATTTTGCTGTACTATTTACTAAAAAATTGTTATTTTATTAACCGTTCCGTCATTTTTTTAAAAATTTTTGTAGACCGCTGTCTCACTTATGTGACATGAACTTATACGATAATTACTAATTATTTTTTCTTAAATAAACATATGCTCAGTGTTCATTGTTTATTTTAACCTAATTCCAGAAAAAAAAAAAAAAATAATAATAAATAAAATATGTGGTTATTTTCTCTTATGTCTGTAGCGTACGAGTTAAATAATTTACGAAAATTTGGTCATAATAAAATTTAAATATAAAAATTCCAGCGATTTTCTGCATTTGCTTTGTATCTAATTCATTACATTAAGGGTGCGCACAACCGTATAGTTTCTTATACAAGACTATTAATCTGAAATAAAATTTGTAATAATATATACATCAAAATTTTCCGCGAATTTTTGTCTGTCTAATAGGATATTTTTAATTGTAAAAAAAAGACTGTCATGTACTTTTAAATAAACAAATTGCATTATAGACGCCATCTTGTAAACCATTCGATGCATATTTGTGTATCATGCGGCAAATTGTAGCTAAAGCTTCATTCTACAATATATTTTATGATATTTTGTTCTATTTTGAAAAGTAATTATAGTTATTGTACTTGGTAATCTACTATTGCCGCCACCTCGAATCTGACGCGGTTCTCAATATATGTGCTACGGATAAACATGATTTATTAGGTGTAAGGAATACTTGTACCATATGAAATTTCATTATCTTCAAGTATAATATTTTTCGACGAAGATTCTAAATTATAAACAATCATGTCGAAAAAAATGTTGTTGCATTATTCGAACATTTCTAGACAAAACTATATAAATATAAAACTTATTTGAAACCTACAAATATATTTAAAAAATTACAGAACATTGTGTGATACCTATTATTAAGTTATTGATTTTTTTTATTATTATTATATTATTTATTTTACATCGGCCTTTATTTCTGCAACGAGGCTAATCGCCGATACCAGGGAGCGAGCTCCTACACCTGGATGAGGGGTGAATGATTGTGAAAATGAGAGTAATGTAAACATATTATTCTCGCCCGAATAATATCACCAACGAAGCAGGCTCGAACCACCGGTCGCCCAGTCACGCCTGTTTCTAACAGTCTAAAACCGCACAACTTAATGCGCTCGACCACACCGTTGGCTTAAGTTATTGAGCAATAACATTGTTACAATAATTTTTTCTACAATAAAAAATATCTTATTAGATAGATAAAAATGTTGTACAAAATTTGGTGTATAAATTGTCACTAATTTTATTTCAGATTTTTAGTTTTGTATAAGAAACTAATAATCTCTGAGGGTTTTACGTAGCGTTAATACGAAATATATTGATAAAAGGCTTCATTTTTTTCAATTTAGAAGTATTTCTCCCTTTTAACAATCTATTATTTGTTTTATAAGTATTTACAAACAATTAAAATAATTAATAGATTGAATCATAACGTATAATAAATAGGCGGAACGCTCCGCAAGTTGCATTACATAACGTAGTTTAGCCCGCGTTTAAATTCGATTCTCATCTGTTATTATTTTTTTTATTATATTTACACTTAAAAAAAAAAAAAAAAAAACATACACTACCTTAGACATAAATACAAAAAATCAAAAAAATTCATAATTTAGTCATGAATTAAAAAAAAAATGATGTGAAGTGTGAATATTCACACATTTCAGGGTTTTGCAGGTATATAATAAGTGAAGGCGGCATGCTGAGTTTGTAGGACAAATTTTACTTTGTAGTAATCACGGCAAAATGAACGATATTTTTAAAATAATTTATCGTCTGTTAATCATATAATAAGACTGGTTATTAAATTTACGCTCTTAAAAATTAAATGCAACATTTGTCAAAATATAACTAGAATTTTGACAAAATAATTTCAACATAATAAAAATGCAAAAACAAAACAGAAAAAATAAAATTCACTCCGTACTCGAACTCGAAACCCTTCGTTTCCAGCGCATTTTAGCTTACGACACCAGTGCTCTAGCCATTACGCTATCGCACGCCTTGCATGTGGGTGTCTTACATTGGTATAACTTTTGTACTTTGTGAACCAAAAACCACAAAAAATGCGGTATTTTCCGAAAACATAATCTGATCAAAAATTCCTGTTGTACTATTTCGGTTCACACCAATATACATTACTTAGAATTTTTTTAGAATTTTTGGTTTAAACCATCTGGGCTACAGGGTGTGGGACAACATTTTTTTTGCACAATTTTGGCAAAAATCGCATAAAAATAATTTATTTTGCAAAAATAAAAATTTGATCGTTAATCCACGTACTAAGGGCTTTCATTTGATACACTACTCAGAATTTAAAAAAAATATTTTTGTTTTCGTTGTGCACATATTTGTTTATATTTTTATGGGAATATGTTTTTTAGATGTTTTAGTATTTTTCCTATGTACGGGTCAAAGATTTGTATAAGCATGCCAAATTTTAACTCTCTAGGTTTAGCCGTTTGGCTACAATTTTTACCGAACAGACAGACAGACGACAAAATGACGGTATAATGGTTTTTTGGTCATACCTACAAAACCCTAAAAACATGTAATTTGGTCAAAAACACAATAACTGCAATATTTTACAATAACGAAAAGTGAAAAAAAAACTCTTCTCGTTTATTTTTCTCTCTCTTTTCGAAACTCTTTTCGAAAAAAGTTCTGTTGTTCGTTTCCAGTTTAGATCAATATACATTACTTAGAATTTTTTCAGATTCTTAGTTTGACAAGGTACCCCTTGTCATTTTTTAATACATTTTTGGAAAAAATCATCTTTCTTTTGATACTACACAATAAATTTATATCAATAAATTTATAAAATTAAAAAAAAATATATTTTTTTTAACGATATTTTTCTACAAACTTTTTTCCTGAGTTATTCCCATCAATGTACATTATGGAGATTTTTTTTTTTTCGGATATTTACATCAACTCATCTGGGGGACAGGGTGGGGAACAAAAGTTTTTTGACATATTTTTGTCGAAAATCCCATAAAATAAATGATTTTTCAAAAAATAAATGTGTTTGTTTATCCTCGCGTTAAGAGGTTTCATTTGATACCCCCACTCAAAATATGCACAACCAGTTCTTGATAAAAGCGGAGAAAAATCCCGGGACTGGCTTGCAATGTTTATCTCGGTTATTTTGAAACCAGGCCAACTCCCGTTAGAGTTTAAATAACACTACTGGTTGCCATCCCAAATCTAGGTAAGCCAAACGATCATGCTGAAAATTTCCGTTCCATCGCCCAACTGAGTGTATGTTACAAATTACTAGAACGTCTCATACACCATAGAATCTCGCCGCTAATTCAAAACCAATTAACCGTAGAACAAGCGGGCTCCCTATCAGACAGAAGCTGTGAGGAGCAAGTAGTGTTAGCTTTAACAACGCATATCAAAGCCGCATATGATGAACGTCTAAAAGCTGGAGCAGTATTTATAGAATAGACAGGTGCGTACGACACTTTTTGTAAAGAGGGTCTTTTGTATGTTGACTAAGGTTATCAAATATCAAAAAGTTATCTACCTTTTAAACATTATGTTGAACAACAGTTGTACGTCGTGATGGACATCCAGAGCAGCTCCACCGGAATGCAGAACAACGGTCTTGCTCAAGGATCAGAACTTGCACCACTACTATTCCATCTGTATATATCCGATATGCCGCAAACAGCAAGCAAATAATTCGCTTATGCCGACAATCTCGCCATAATAACTCAACACAAAAATATGCTCAACTTTGACACTAACAAAAAATCTAGTCACACTTAGCAAGTATTACAGAAACTATCGATTAACTTCCCATTGATGTGACTAAATAGTATACCCTTAACTTTCAACCCAATGATTTGGGCTTTTTATTCGTAGTATTGTTGATAGTAGAAATTCAATCAAAAATACTGATCGAGTTGAAATTGAGCTTAAATTGATCGAGTAGGCAATTCAAAAACTAAATCCAACGAAAGGGTTATCTAGGTTCGCGAAATAATTCGTACCGATCGACAACTGACTGCTAGAAAGGTTGCAGAAAAAGTAGAAATATCATACGGAGCTTGTCACGAAATTTTAATAAATGCCGACTATCATGACAATGCACCAGCACACAATTTCCTCCTGATTCGGCAGCTTTTGGCGAAGAACAAAATAAATCTGCATAAGGGTAGAATTTCAAAGACAATAGTTAAAAGACTAAACTAAAGACTGATACTTATAAAAAAAAAAACAAAAAACCGGAAGAAAACGTGCATCCACTTCCAGAGATGATCGTTTTATAAAGAGAAGTGCTCTTCGTAAACGCTCTATATGGTCAACAAAACTGGCTGGTGATCTGTGGGAGCATAGAGGAGTTAAAGTTTCTTCTAGAACAATTAGAAGACGTCTAGTAGACTCTAATTTGCATGGAAGAAAAGCTCGCCGAAAACAACGGTTGACCGAGCGACACAAAAAACTTCGCCTTGAGTGAGCCAAAAGACATTTAAATTGGACACCTGATGAATGAGCGAAAATAATTTAATCTGGTGAGTCCAATATAGAAGTAAGCATTATAATGGTTTAATGTACTTACGAATTTAACAGAAAAATAAATTTCTAAGCAATTATTGCACTAACAATATAAAAATTAATTAACTATAAATTTACGAAATTAAAGTACTTTTCTTTCCTTTGTGGAACAATTTTTTGGACAATCTGGAGCCATATTTTTAAGACGTAGGCTGGGTTAAGCTTTTCATCCTGACAGCATCGTCCCTACGGTCAAATTTGGTGGTAGCAGCATCATGACTTAGGGGTGCATGTCTGTCAGTGGCTTAGGTGAAATATTTTTGTGCAAGGAACGCATTATTATGCTCGTTATATTACCATGCTTAATGAAGTTTTGGAGTCATCAATATTAAAATTATTTGATGAAGACAATCCAGAATATGTGTTTCAACAAAATAATGCCCACTGTCACAAAGCCAAAGCAAAAAATGAATGGTTTTCCAAAAACAATGAGTCACTTTTTGCATGGTGGGTAACCAGATTTATCGCAAATTGAAAATATATGGTCGATTCTGATAAACAAGGTGTCTCTTTACAAATTGCGGTAATTAAAGCACGAGGAGGTACCACAAAATATTAATAATATTGATTAAAGTTGTCTTTAAAAGTTGTATGTATTATTTTATTTATCATTTTTAGGGTTTTGTAGGTATGACCAAAAAACCCTTATACCGTCATTTTGTCGTCTGTCTGTCTGTCTGTCTGTCTGTCTGTCTGTCTGTCTGTCTGTCTGTCTGTCTGTCTGTCTATCTGTCTGTCTGTCTGTTCGGTAAATTTGTAGCCAAACGGCTAAACCTAGAGAGTTGAAATATGGCATGCTTATACAACTCTTTGACCCGCACATAGGAATAATACTAAAACATCTAAAAAACATATCCCCCTAAAAATATAAACAAATATATGCTCATCGAAAAAGAAATATATATTTTTTTACAATTCTGTGTAGGGTATCAAATGAAAGCCCTTAGTACGTGGATTAACGATCAAAATTTTATTTTTGCAAAATAAATTATTTTGATGCGATTTTTGCCAAAATTGTGCAAAAAAATTTTTGTCCCACACCCTGTAGCCCAGATGGTTTAAACTAAAAATCTGAAAAAAATCTAAGTAATGTACATTGGTGTGAACCGGAATAGTTCAACAGGAATTTTTGATCAGATTATGTTTTCGGAAAATAACGCATTTTTTGTGTTTTTAACTAAAATATGTTAACTATTTAATACGTTGTGTAACATATCACAACAGTAACTCTCGTGGCGTGGTTGGATTCGTCGTGCGCTTAATAATATAAGTTAACATGCAAACTAGGGTTCGAATCCTGTTGATTTTATTTTTTATTTTTTTTTTTGCATTTTTATTTTGTTTAAATTATTTTGTTAAAATTCTAGTTATATTTGGTAAATAGTGCATTTAATTTTTGAAAGCGTAAATTTAATAACCAGTGGAAAGTGTTGAAATTATAATGTAATTCTATGTTTGACGAAATCAAAGGGCGGGACTTATGATGTAAGCAACCAATGGAAGCCATAGGTGCAATTTTCAAAATCTTAATGAACTTTGCTATATAAAAAAAATACTGCATATATTTAGAAACTCAAATAATGGTATTAGGCATTCGAATTAAAATTCATAAAAAAATATTTTGACAAAATTTGTTTTGGCATCCCAAATAATCATCGTTCAGTTACTAAATACCTGCAAAACCCAGAAATGTGTGAAAATTCACACTTCACATCAATTTTTTCTGTATTAATCTTAAAATACAATAAAACTATGGGTGCTCTATACCAGTGCTTCTCAACCTTTTATGGCCTGGGACCCCCCAAATTATATAAATATTGTCTGCGGCCCCCCTATATATATATATATGAAGATAACATGGATGGGAACACGAGTTTTTTTCGAAAAGACGACGTTGCTCACACGTCACTCACACGTCAATTTTGAACTAAAGTTTATCCATAAAATTGAATGGTATTATTGAAATTTTCCGGAAAAAAACAGAATTACAGGACATCAAGCACAATTTCGAATTTTTATATAGGAACATATGTCATATTGGATATCTTTGGACAGAGCTTTTCAACAGCTTTTCCTTAAAAATGTTTTTAATATATTTTACGGTTGACAAAATACTGTGATATTTTTAAATGACGATTATAGTCCCTATAACGACTTGAAAGTAAAGTATTTTTATTTACAAATATTCAAAGTGTCTTCCATTTTAATTTAAACACATTCGCATCCTTACTCTTGAGCTACCTGTAGTTCGGAGAGCAATTAAAAAAATATATAATAACAAATATTGCACTTTCAAATCGTACCTACTTCAAAGCACAACTTGAAAATAAGTGCCTCCAACGCGAAGCCATTAACCGACACATACAATTTATTTGACCTTGATATAGTCTACTTATAGTCTGTTTCTTTTGTTAATGCGGAACTAGATTTTCAAACCTAGAAATTTTTATCGATTAAATGAAGCTTTTAATTGATCATTTTGCTTTGTAAAAGCCCATTTACTCATTATAAAGTTAACTACTGACAACTTAAACATTTGAAATAGCCTGTAGTTTAAATTAGTTGTCAAAATAAGTATATTAAGTATAAAAATAAATAGAATATTTATTTTATTTATGTTGTGAAAGGTATATTTTTATGAATATCAATATAAGAACTCGTATTTATAAATATGAATAAAATTTATATCTTGCAAGATTGAGTGCATTTTTATTATATTTTCATGTTTCGATCTTGTATGACTTCGCGGCCCCCCCACGAAGCCTTCACGGCACCCCAAGGGGCCGCGGCCCCCTGGTTGAGAAACGCTGCTCTATACATTTGTCCAAGACTGTATATTGTATACCCGTTTATCCGAACGAACGCAGCCAGCTTACAGTCCACATCTATAGAGTTGTTTCCCTGACGTACATTAGAAACGACACTACAATAGGTATTGCACAATACATGCAGTTCTCTTATTTTTTTATGAAACCTCGTGCATAGGACCTGTTATTTTATCAGTTCATTAAAAGGTCATGACGTAAGAGTCGCTATCTTATTTGCATGGCCATGCATGAATTGAAAGCTCCACTAGGATATTATCTATACAAACCTAACCATATCAAAGCTCTGATAATAATAATAATGATGATGATGGATTTCTAATACATCCATGAATTTAAATGGATAATATACAAATCCCTGATCCATTTGATTAAACACTCATTTAACAATTCTATAATTATATCAAAATATGGGAGCTACTAGGGCGAATCTATTTATTTCTTGATATCAGATAATTAGTTTCTGTAGGTGGATTTACAAGAATTTGCAAGTGGGATCAGAGTGAATTAATTTGATGAACTACCGTAATATTGCTGACTACCTGATAATAACTTCACTATTTACGTGTACAACTAATTAAAATTTCATTCTGTATATTTCAATTAAGCATGAATATTCGAGTATTTGAATAATTACTTTTTCTAGCGAGTTTCTAGAATTCTAGAAACTTGCATGCGACATGTTCATTTGTGTTTTGTGACATAAATTATATAAAAAAAATATTTTATCTTTATGTTATGTTGTAATTTGTTTAATCACTTATGCTAATAGGTACTAGAGTTGGTCTAATTGCATTTAAAAATGAGTAAAGATAAGAATTATCTACTAGATTTGTAGGGTAGAGGGCAGTAGTGCATTTATTTTTCAACATTAAGTGCTACATAAAACTGAGCAAAATATTAGGTTGATTTTAGTTTAAAAGTTCCATAAAACGTGCAGGTGATAATCATGTCCTTAAAACTAACATACATTAGCGTCACACAGGTTTTTCTAATTATTTAAATTTAGAAATTTGAATTTCAGTGGAAAAGGCTTACTTAACTGCTTTTTCTCGGTGCTTGCAATAAAGAAGAGTGAAGTGTTTAATTATATTTTAGTAGCATTTTAAACAATCACTCAGACCTATAGGCGCCATTTCCTTCCCATTTTTTACCATTTTTTAATACCAACCAGACATACAATTTAAAAGGTGCAAACTACTGAAATCAAAATTTCCTCTTAGTTTGTTTTTACAAAAGTGAACAGCATATATAGGCTATTCCAAACATTTATGCGGAACTAGATTTTGAAATCTAATAATTTTTATCTATTAATTCAAACTTTTGGTAATTTTGTTTAAGCAATGTAAATCATACTCACATTTAAAATTCTAGATTAAATTGATTGTCATTATAATTTTATAATATGTCCTTTTCATTGCATTTTAATTTTTTGTCATTCTTAATAAAGATTTCCCATTTATTTATACAAAATATGTAAAAAAAGTATTAAATTTTTTAATACATGTCATTAGTTTCCATGGTTTTACTCACAGAACAGTTTCAGTGTTGGAATTTTAAATTTTCTGAAACCTTGAAAATGAAATAACCCCAGCAAGATCCGTTTTCGTGACTCGTGACAACCTAAAAGAACGAAATTCTCATTTAGTTCCGCCTAAACGTTTGGAATAGCCTTTATACTTTAATCTATTTATTATTGTAAAACAATTAAATTGTTATTATAAGAATAAAATGTTTTTTACGTGTTATAGAAAATATATTCATTTTTCCTTTCGATACTTGAAAATTTCGATATTTTTTTTCGATACGATACCGGTATCGAAACTTTTTATTCGATATTATCAGTGGCGGCGCTAGGTCTTAAAATCTAGTTGGGGCAGGAAATTTTTGAGTAAAATTTGGGGAGGCCAGGAAATATTTGAAATCACATTTTTTTATCGTTTACATATGAAAAGACAAGTAATGACCTAAAAAAAGGTCCCCACTTCTAAAATACATTTTTCTCCAAACAATTCTGGGGGGGGGCAACTGGGGGCCAGAGCAACCATCCCCCCGGACCTTATCCATCCTTATCCGATCCTTATATTGGTTGTAAAGTCACATTGGGAATTATCAGTAAATCAGCAATAGCAAAGATAACCTTTATAATGGTGACATCGATGTGGAATTCCTTTAATAAAGAGAGTAAGAGAGAGATCACTTAAAATTAATACCATATTTTGTTCTATTCCTTTTTATCAAACATTGAAAAATTAGGTCTTAGGTGTTATATACTAGATTAATATTTACATAATAAATATTTAATGCCCTACTTCTATTCTTGAGTGAATTGATTTTACCATTAGTGCCTTAAGTTAAAAAAATATCCATTAACAACTGAAGTAATATTAATATCATCGTTGTTTGTTTGTTCTCATATTCGTGTACACATTTCGGTTAAGCAGATTTGGGTGGTATTTGATAATGAAAGCCTTTGCTAAAAGTTATTCCCGTACCAAATGCAATTTTGGTTTAAAGTGAACAGTTGAAACTACTATAGTACATGAAACCTCAAAGATTACCTTAATACTAGGCTCAAACATATATTGATTGTATGTTATTATTGTTATTAGAGTAATGAGGTAAAGTGAACTAGTATTTACGTAAAATGTTAAATTAAGTTTTATTATTTAGACATACTTGGAAAGGGATTTGAACAGCGAAAATTAGCACCATTTATTTAAAATTGGCCATATACGCCTCTTTTGGATTGTGTACCAATAGGTCTAATAAGATCTTGGCGCATCTAGTCCGTTGCTTTTACGATTTTGTCTCTCCATCACTTACTACATCATCCGGGTTTATATTTACTGGTTCTAGACCTCTACTTAGTAGTGCTTTTCATTCATCGACCATCATCTCTTCTAATTACAAGATGCATCCCATTTTAATTTAACAAAATCCATTACTTACTACGTATCAAAATGTATATATTACATTTCTGATACCCACTTGCATACTTAATGGTTATTTAAACAATTAGGAACGGTTTCCGAAAACTTGGTTAACTATTAGGTCGTCAAGGATGAAATTTGTAGAAAAAAAGGCAAAGATGGTAGTTAACTTACAAATATAAGGAATTATTTTATTCATCAAATTATGCACCCATATTGTCTATACACTTTTGCCATTAAAGCGGCAGGTTGTTCAGGTCAGTGGTGGAAAACCCTGGCGGACGAGATTCAATGAATTCCTGGAAGGCCAATTTTACAGCATTGTCGGAATTAAACTGTTTTCCTATTAAAAAGTTGTCCAAATTGCGGAAGAAGTGGTAGTCAGGGGGCTAAGTGAGTATGGAGGATGATGAAGAAGTTGCAACTCCCATTCCTGTAGTTTTGCCACAGTCATTTGTGCAGTGTGTGGTCTAGCGTTATCATGCAATAAGATAGAAGTCGATCTGTTGACTAATCTAGGCTGTTTTTCTTTTTTTTTTGCATCATTTCGTTCTGTTGGTTGCAGTAAATTTCTGCTGTGATCAATGAGCCAGTTTTTTTTTTTTCTTTGTTTGGTTTTTAAGTTACCTGTACGAAATTTGGCGAACCAATTTAATATTGTCTGCTGCGTAATAACACTAGAGCCAAATACACTGTTAATGTCTCGCGCGGTCTGCGATGCCGTAGTTCCACGTAAGAACTCATACTTCATAATAGTGCGAACACTACTACACTTTTTTCCGACCGTTCCATTTTCAAGAAAATTTATTTTAATAAAAAGTTTTTGATATTTTTTAGAGCAGACAATGATTTCTTTAAACAGGCGAGATGTGTAACTTTCCAACAAAAAAAAAAAAAAAAAAAACAGATCGGTAAAATATTAAGCCAATGTCAAATAAGAAGTTGTTAAAGTTGGCAATTACAAAAAGTAACATTTTTTCTAACACCGAAAATATGTAAAAATTCAAAAGAAAGAATTGGGTTATAATTAATGACATTTCACCATTTTCGTATTTAGTACCGATTTTCCACACAAGATGGCAGACCAATGTCCGTAATGTGTGAGATGGATGATAAATAATTCCTTACTTAACGAATTATATCCTTAATTTGTGGAGTAAAGAATTGTTTATTAATTTTTATAAGGAACGGGGATTCATTTTGACAAAATATGACGGTGTCATCAGCGAAGAGAGCAAGATGAATATCAGGTAATATAATTTATGTAAATATTGAATAGAGTTGGTCCTAATATGTTTCCCTGAAGGACTGCTGATGATACTTTTTTTTATACTGAGAAATTATTGTTAAACTTAACCGTAATCTTACTTCCAGTTAAATAGCAATATTCATTGTCTTCGCCATCATATTTATATTAATTACATGAAAATGATGATTACAAACTTTTATTTTCATGATAAATTACACAGGTCAGCCAAAGTTCTGTTGTTTTACCTGAACTAGTGCCTGAACTAGTATTGTTGTCGATTTGTTAGTATCAAAACTAGAGGCGCTGGTTTCGTTAGTTTCCTAGTATTCCTGTATTAAATTTGTTTGGAAATTAATTTAATGTACATGATATTCACAAAGGAATGGCATGTATAACGTTGTATTATATAATGTAAGTGAAACACTTTTCGCTTATATTGTAATAGAACGACCACAGGCTAACCGACAACTGCCAAAGGAGGAATAACATTTTTGATATTGCGGGGTGTATGGTTTTAATTCTTTTTGCCGTATTCGTACAGATACCGGTTTATTGAATACAAATTTCAATTATATATATATATATGAAAACGCTTTTAAGTGTTTGTAATATCAATTAATACCCACAGATTCCAGCACAAATGAACATTTATTACAACGTCTGTTTTACAATCTGTCACATATTTCATTACAGTATACATAGTTCCTATCGTTCCATGTTACCAGGGACGTCCTACTAGTCCTAACCCTAACATTCTGATCCTAGACTAAATGCATAGACGTGCGTGATATGATTGATTTTGACATTTTATTTAGAGGATTATTCAATATGTACACCTGTTAACGAGCTCGGGAACACGATGTTTAATATAATTGTTGATAAATAGAGATACAGAAAACTAAATACTAATATTAAACTTACCAGATTAAAAAAAAAAGGTTATAAAAGAATTGTACGGTACGCCGCACCTGCATTATTCGTAAGCACATGTTATCTGCTCATGCGCAGAAATGATATTTCGCACAATATTCAGTTCCTGGAATAAAATTTTATACATAATAAATAATAAATATACGGAATAAAAATAGTACATTTTACGGTCAATCATAACATACTCTTCACATACCAGGTAAGTATGTGAAGAGTGAATTTAGATTTCAGGGTTTCACAGGTAGTTAATAAGTGAAATTACAAAAGATTTTATAAAAAAGATCGCAAAAAAATAATATATGATTTTACATTTGATGTTTCACATTCAGGCCTTAATAATTATAAAATTTTTCGAAAGCAAAATACTAGATAATTTTCGAGAAAATAATCTGATCAACAATGCCGAGCGTATTATTTCATCAATTTGCAATACTTTGATTTTTTTCAGATATTTAAACCAGACTTTCTTAAAATAGGGGGAAGTACAAACGTTTTTGGTAAAGACTCCTGTCGTACAGACCAGTGATTCTCAACCTAAATCTTACAACGGACCGACAAAATCATAATTGTAGTTTACGTGAAACGGTAAAATATCTAATATTTTACTCGGACCGGTAAAAATATTATTTTAAAAGTATAGTTTATTGTAAAACTCTTACAAATTTTTAGTTACTCGTATAAGTAAGGATTTATAATTTTATGTACAAGTTCTACTAGCTGCAAATTATTTTACAAAAAAAAAATGTATATATTATCAGTTTTTATAATTTCCGCGGACCAGATATAATAGATTTAAAAGTGGACTGGCAGCGGTCTATGAACCAGCTATTGTGAAACACTTGTATAGAACATATACAGCGACAAGAAGCCATTTAGAAAATTACTTACGTTGGTTACTTAAAGGTGTAAGTCTGCATAATATTTGCTTACCTGAAAATAAAAATTAAGTAATTAGTAAAGCAATCTAAAAATACATTAAAATAATATTACATATATGATATATTCAGGGTAACATCTAAAGGCCGGTTTCTGAAAGCTTAGCCGAGTTTAATCTTTTGGTTAAACTCGGTTACAATATAACAATACCATAAGTTATCATAGCAACAATTTTCTAACTATTTGGTTATAGTTAACTAAGCTTTCAGAAACGACCCTAAGACTTTTATCACGAGTCTAGCTGCGAAAGAGTACCAGCCCGTTTGGTTAATTTTTCATAAATAAAACAAAACAAAAAAAACTTTTAGAGGCCGACCAGTGTTTGGGGCAGCGCTGAATCCAGTGTTGCGTTTCTGGGCAGTTTTATTTTTATTATACTTATTCAATCATTTTATATCAATATTAAGTATTTAGGTACCATTAATCGTTTCGTATTCTCATAATTCTGAAAACTTCATAATCTGAGATATGTTTTATTTTTAACGTAGGCCCGGGCCACAGTTATGTCACAGGCCTAAAAAAAATTACTCGGCTGCCCGTATATATTGTCCCGGCTAGGTTGATTTTGATGGGTAGTTGCGAAGACTTTTTGTTACAGGAGGTAGTACCCCAGGAGAAGTTCCCAAGATGACTATCCAGAACAATGTACCCAGGCTAAGCTCACGAGCTGGGTTTCTAGTATGATGCCTAGGCTTGAAGAGCCTTGCCTTGCTAAAGCGTCTGAAATTGAGGTTGGGTGACCCTTTAGGGGTGTTCTGAATGAAACAACAATTGAATTTACATATTTATTTAACAAAATATAAATAAATATAACAGAACTGTACAAAAGGTGCATAAACTAAACTTTATTTACAATATAACACAGCAATACAAAGTTGAGGACTATGATTGTGGTTAGGGATTGTGGAGGGACGGCGAGCGTCGTGGTTGGGTCCGTGGTTGACATTTGTGGACGAACTAGTGTCCTTTGGTGGCAGCGCTCTAAAGGCTCGATGGCGGCAGCGCCAGAGCAGGCGTTGTAGTGACAGCGCCCTGAAGGCTCTATGGCGAGCAACATCAGAGCAGGCGTTGTGGTGAGGTTCGTAATGGACGTTATTGGACGATCGAGTGTCCTTTAGTGGCAAGGCTCCATGGCGGCAGCGCCTGAGCAGGCGTTGTGGTCCGTCGCGCCGAACATCTCGGTGAGGTGACGGAATATGCGATGCGCTTATCCTGTGCAGTCCTTCGTTCCAATACTCATCCAGAGCGATGGGTGACTGTATAGTTTAGGATCTTTTAGCGGGTGGCGCTTCAAGCGAGTAGACCAGTGGAGTTTTAGGACTCAGAAGAGCTGAAGGCTTTCGTGGTCCTAGGTTCCAGGTGGCGCTGTGGTACTGCCGAATATCCGCACGGTTTTGTGCCCTGACGGAGGCGATATCTCGGCCCCGGATTGGTCTCGTTGTCCCGAGTCATTTGAGCCGGTGGTCAATATTTTGCCACGGGTGTGGTAAAATATGGGGCGTCACTTTCGGGTCTTCCTTCTCTAGGAGCGTTGAGCTTCCTCCGACACATTCAGCCCCATCGTCGTTGCTGGCGACGGTTGGTGCCACGTAGTAGGAACGAGCGAGAGGGGGGTACGTTGGGGATTGCGTCAAGCGAACGTAACTGCGCGTTAAGCGAACCGTGGTGCGGGCCGCGTTAAGCGAGCCGAGCCCAGCTTCAAGCCAGCTATACTGACCAGATGGAACTGGTAGCTGTCCAGAGTTTGGAGCTACTATTTATACAAATTATTGACGTCATTTGGGGAATTCCCGGATTTCAGCTAAAATAGGTTTAGCTCCCCATTGATAGGGTCATTTTTGGCAATACCTGTTAAAAATGCGCGGGTTAAGCTAATTAGCGGTTTCAGGTGTCGGCACGAATCATGCGATCACGATGATGTGAAAAAGCGCGCGGTGTGACCACCGGCACGCATGCAATCCGCGGTAACATTTTGAATAAAAGAACCACGGGCGCATGTAATAAACTTTGTAATAAATAAAAAAAAAAAGATGAAAATCAACTACTACGAATGAGAATAAGCAGGGCTTCGAACCGGAACTGAACCGAAAACCGAAAAAACCGTTATTTTTGTCGGAACGAAAACTGGAACTGAACCGAAAAAAAATATTGGTTTATTTCGGTTCAGATAAAGTTTATGAGAATGAATGTAAATACATTTTATTTAAGATTTTTAAACTGATTTCTAATTCAAATAAAAGCATTTAAAAATTTATCACTTGGAACTGAACAGAATAACGAAAAAAACCGTTATGTTTGCCGGAACGAAAACCGGAACCGAACTGATATATTTTTCTTTAATTGATCCGGAACGAAAACCGAAACGAAAAAAATAACGGTTTGAAGTCCTGAGAATAAGGAACTAATTTACACACTAATTTATTAATGATTAATTAATTGGTTGAACAGATTATATAAAACAAATACAATTACTGGTACTGATTACTTAGCTGTGGGACGTCCAGCCAAGCTAAATTAATCTGTTTATTACAAGACAAACATGAATCGATACAGAACCAATAATTCGTAGTGGTGTATAGACTAAATATAAACTTCCAATTGCTAACATAATAATAATCACCTTAATAAGTTTCTAAACATTGAACTCTAATAATAACTTAAAATAAGAGCTCTACGTAGAGTTATGTTCAGCCTAGTGACGCTAAATTAACTAACACCGATCGAATAAATTCCATTAAAGTGGTGAGACACATCTGGAGCATGTACCAAAATATATTTTTAAATGTTACTTACATGACCCCGGTAATGCCAGCAATTGTTCAAAAATAACTTACTGGTAAATTGAATAACTGATTACTAATTTCTAATTAACTCTTAAGATATTTTAGATCTTTATATATATAACTAGGAGAAAAGCTCGTCATTCGATGGGGTAAAAGTAATCACCAAATTAAAAAGAAACTCTGGGTACAATATTAAAATAGTGGTGGCGTTTATTGACAAGTCATATACCTAGCTTTCTAAATATAATAAATTGTCAAGTAAATGCCCAGTTAGGCAAAGGAAATAAATTGATTTAAAAAAGAAACTATAAACATCTGTAAAACAATAATAAAGGGTAGCAAATATTTAAGCCATCTTCGTCACAGATTGCAGAAACAGAAATCAATATGGAGCTACTGCTCATGTTAAACAGCAACTTAGGTTATTCATATTTAATTATTACAGAAAAAAAATGAAAATAATAATTTATAAAAAATTAAGTTGCGTTAATTTGTTGGCAAGCACACCACAAAACTTCTTTAAAAACTATTTTTTTTTTTGTAAAAACACATTCAGACTGCTCTAAGAGTTTCCCATTAGTGCTTCACATTGGTTATGCCTTATCGCCTTAACTTTAATTTAAGAACGAGGTTGTACGGATTGCGGACAGCAATGAAAACCGATCAAATCAGCTGACAAGTTTCGAATAAGATTTATTCTTCATCGGACCTACAATAGAATTATACATACATAGTAGAAGTAGTGGATACAACAGTAGTATAGTAGTGTAACAATAATAAATTATATTAAAAAATGAAGGAAAGTATAATGTAAAAACCAATTAAAGACTATTCCACATCTATTTCACCTTAACGTCCGTAGTACATTAAGACGTCAAGTTAGGATCGGTGAAAGCTAAATCAAGCTTAGGAATGATAGCTGGATTCTCTTGGGTAGATCCAGTTATAACAGTGGTAGTTATTAGATTTTCAAACAATTTTGTCACCACCAGGCGTGTGCCATTACATAGGCCCTTTTTATGTTGAGGTTTCGCTACAACATAACTATTGCCTCTACGCTTAAGTTTAATTTGTGAGGTGACATCCCTGAGAAGATAAGACTATTCAAAAATCCTATTGGATAATTTTTATGTTCTTCAGGCATCTTCCCAGTCGATTGAATCGATGCTAAGATATGTTGCAGACTCGCCCTTCAAAAGGTTCAAAACCTCTTCGTTGATGCTTGTAGCATTTTCATTTCGGGGGTACAGGATGGCTGTATTGGAGCAGTTAAGGACATCGCTGGCAGTCAAACTGCTTCCAAATGAAGCCGTCACTATTGATTCATTGATGATGAGCTTATCTAGAATTTCAATGATATCCTATCCTAGACATGCGGGGCTTGTAGGCTGCTGCCTACACTGCCTATTAAAAAATCCGGTACTGGTGAAAAACCACTGGTACTGGAAGACATGCATGCGAAATAAATACATGAGTAACGGTATATAAATTTCTCTGACATCTACGAAACTATATAATAATAGAATAAATTTCTTCCTGTTTCTGATGCATCAAGGAAACGCGTATGTAATCAACGGAAATATGTGTGCTAAAATACTAAAAGAAGATTAACTGCTATTAATATTCATGATGTAAATAAGTGGATAACGTAAGCGAAACGATGATAAATGAGTGTGTAAGGAAGATAAACTTAAAAAATTACAAACTGCAACTTAACGAAGATTATAACACTTAATAATGAATGTACGAGGAACGCGGAAGTTAATAATAAACTAGAAATTCTAGATTTCGCGCGGTAAAATTAGATTATTTAATTAAACTAAAAGCTCGTTCTGTAAATTATTTTAATTTGAGATATGTATGGAACGGAAATAATATCAACATAAAACGAATTGAAAAACTATAACACGAATTTTGATATTTTGCCGACATTAACAACAATTCAAAATCTGTTTTTACCAATTCTATAATCTTTTAAAGATATTTTTTTCTGTTGTATTTCATGAAATAATTGTTTTGTTCTCATTTGAAGAAGTTGAACCAACAAGTAATAAAAAAAGGTGTGATAATGTGTTTATTATACAAAGTATTTCCATATTTACAATCCCTTATTTGTACAGTTATTTACATATAAAATAATACAATGCCTTTGATGGAAACGAACCGTATTTTCAAGTATATAATTTTCATATATCTAACACAATTGGTCTTTCAAGAAAAGCCTCACGTCAAACAGGTGTTGTTTGAAAGTAAACTACACGTTATCAATTACGTTTGGACAATATCTTGGATGTAGTTAATTTAGATATTATCTGATAAACTATCTGATAATGTTTTTTAAGGTTTTAACACATTTTCATAAATTTTGAAAATTTTTGCTGACCATAAAATTGCCTTCAGTTAAAAATGCTATTAAACGGAAAAGAAAGTAAGAATTAGGAAAGTAAGAATCAGTTTTGAGTTATCAAAATATATTTTAAGGGTCGTTCGAACGATTTAAATGTTAAACCTATCTGTAGATACGTTCAAATAAGTTTTCAGGGTGAGGATAGATCTGTTAAGCAGTTTTGTTAATTTAATTCTGGAAACTCTATGTTATTAACTATTTTACTAACTATATTAACGAAAGTATAAAGTACAATGTATTGGGAGGATATATAAGACAGAATAATATTCGATATTTAGTAATTGCGTAATTTTAATTGTGTTAAATCTTGAAGTATTATATACCCAGATGTCATTTTAATATATTATTTCTTTATATAAGTGATTATTATAGGATGAAAGTGTTTTTTTTTTTATAATCAAGACTGTCTTCCGCTGTTTTTTTTTTCAGTAAAAATGCTAATTTTAAGAGTTATTTCAAAAAAACTTAAAAATTATGATAAAAGTATTCATCAGCGCCTCTCTCGAACAACGAAACAACTACCGACATCCAAATTTAGGAGGCAATTCCTTCGCATTACTGAATTATAACAAGTATAGGTGAAATTTTAATGATGAAATAAATTAAAAGACGAATATAATATATTTACATGTAAACCAAATTATTTACAAAAAGCCAAAAATTATAAATACTTTTTTAAATAGTTAAACAAAATACTAAATTTAATAACGTAAAATATTACTACAACGAATATATTATTACAACGAAAATCGGCAAATTTCACATCTATCAGTGTTACTCAAAAGTTTTTCTAAATTTCCAAGTGACATAATTAATAGCGAATCCTATGCAATATTTAACTATTTTATTAATTTTTCTCTATTTTATTCAGAATCCATGTATTCTTTATAGTGAAATAAAATATTATTGTTACGTTTAAATGGTACAAACGTAAATTAATTAACCGATTTGGATAATCCTTTGAACATTGTATGTAAAGTTTAGAACTTCCCGAGTGTTATTGGCTATATCAGTGTTTACCTAGTAATATTAATAATGTGTTCAATGGATAAAGGCCCGTGATCAGTCATTGTAAGAATACAAAGACTGTTCTTCCTCATGAGCCCCCAAAAAGTATAAAAATATAAATATAGCACATATTAACAGAACCAGGGTTCTATTGACAATTCCACAATTGTCATGACCAACATTGAAGCATGTAGATATGTAACGTTCCCTAACTTGGGCAGAATTAAGTAAGAAAATAACATGAAATTAAAAGGGCAAGATGAACTCATTAGAAGACTTTTTTTAAAGACTTTTATAAGCTTTTATACATTTTTATAAAATTTTATCCCAGGTGAGTTTTTTTATATGTTATTTAAAAGAGATTAAGCTAAAAGATTTAAGGTTCTCAGGAATAATATTAAATTTAGCTTAAATATCAAATGAGAAGCTATGTTTAAATGTTGCAGTTTTGTAAGAAGGTGGAGAAAGGGTACCCTTAAATCTTATATTAACATTGTGCACCTGAGATCTGAAGGTTATTTTGTTGTACAAATAAGGGGGAGTTTTGAGAATTAACACTTTATGATAAAATACAAGAGAATGAGAAAGTCTTCTTTATTCCATGTTAAGCCATGTAGACAAGTGAAGATAAGAGGAGATATGCGAGCGCCTTGGTACACCATAGACAAAGCGCAAACATTAATTTTGGACCTTATGAATTTTCTTAATATCAGCCGCAAGTAGACAAGGTCCGTAAACTACACTGCCATAAGTAAACAGACTCAATACAAGGGAGTCGCATAATTTTAGCCTTATTGCCTGGTTCAGGTATTGTCCGTTACCATAAAGAATCTTTGACTTAAAGTAGGCTGTTCTTACTATGAAACTAATGCTGAGAGAACTTTAATTTATCATCAACCCCAAATTCTTCGCGCTGTCGGATATTGTCAGAGCAGATCCGTCCAGAATTAGTTTGCAAGCTGGCTTCATTAAACTCTGATCGTTCCTTGAACCAAAGATTAAAACTTTTGATTATGCAGGTGGTTATTAAAAGGAAACGAATAAAAGATTTGGGTATCATCAGCAAAATAATGAACTTGGCAATTTTCAATATACGGAGAGAGATTAATGGTATAAATTATGTAAAGTAAGGGTCCTAATATACTACCTTGAAGTACGCCTAGATGGAGGAATAGTTTCTTAGAGCTTACATTGTTGATTACCACAACTTGACTTCTGTTCGAGAGGTAACTGGGAAAAAAAAAATAATCACATCCTTACCAAGGCCAATGAAATTAAGAATTGACAAGAAGATTTCATGATTAATGCTATCAAAAGATTTGGAAAAGTCAAGCTTCCAATCTTCTCTGTCTTGATCTTCTTGTAGCCAGTTCGTAGATATACGCTTTAGGTCATCAGTCCAGCGAGTGGGCGGTCGTCCTCGGCTACGTTAAGCTGCCCATGGTCTCCCCTCAAGAATCCATTTGGTCAATCTGTCGTCTGTTGTTGTACCTAGATGGCCTGCCCATTTCCATTTCAGAGATGTCAGTTAGTTTAGTCTGTTGACGAATTTCAGCATTTAATATTTATTATCCCTCAGCGGTATACCGAGCATAACTTGTTCCATGGCCCTCTGAGTTACTTGCAGCTTTGTAGTAGAAGCTTTAATCAGTGTCAGAGTTTTTCGCTTCGTACATTAAGACGGGCATAACACATAGTTCGAAAGCTTTCTTTTAAGGCATATTGGGAAGTCATTTTTAAAAATGTTCCGTAGTTTACTAATGCTTACCCTTTGTGATATTCTCCAGAAGATTTTGCACGTTTGGTTGTCTCTGTCAATTCGTATTTCGTGTCCAAGATACCTGTGAGCATCAACCTGCTCAATGTTGGTATCATCGATTTTCAGCGTCTCGCTCAATAAGAGGTTTGTCATCATTTTGGTTTTTTTGTTTGTTTATCTTGAGCTCTACAATTTTAACTGCCTCATTCAGTTCCTGCAGTGTTTGGAATGCATCCTAACCGCTGTTTGACACGAGAACAATATCATCGGCAAATCTCAAGCGATTTAGCCTCACACCATTAATTTGAATGCCCTTGTTTTCCCAGGATAGACTTTTGAATAGGTACTCTAAAACTGTAATAAACAGTTTTGGGGAAATTGAATTTCCGTGTCTCACTCTTCGTTCAATTTTGATTACTTTTGATCTGTCATGAAGTACAATACCAGCTGTTTCTTTAGTGCTAATTTATTTTATTAACATCTAATCTAATAAAATATATAACCCTAATATTAAACTAAATATTAACTGACGATACTGTATTTTTTGCATTTAAAAAGTCTGCCGACTGCAAAGTCACTGAACACGAAAAAATTAAGTGTATGGTTATAAGTTAACAGCAAATAATACTTGGACAACTTATAATATAATTAATACCATCTCAATCGAACGAGTCTTAATGTAAATATATTGGATGCACGATTGAATACAAATGGGATCACTATCTGGAAATTGGATGTATAATTGAGATATCCAGAGCATTGTTTATCTGGATCCAGAAAATCTGCCCTCATGGTCTGAATCTACAAACTAAGCTTCGGTTATTGAGATGCTACATTTTATAATTTCTTCTTCATGGATTAGAAACATTTATGCCTGTCGATGTTGAATCCATAATATTCTAAGCTTTCGATTTTTGGACTTAATTAGCATATTTTGTGAATACCATAGATAGAACTCATGTCTAACAAGAAATCGTAGACAAAGTCGGAAAGGAGACAAAAATATTGTTTAAGGTGAAGAGGAGAAGAGTGGAATAGTTTAAGCATACAATGAGAAACTCGACAAGGTTAAAAATTTCCAACATGATATCCAACTTTCGACCCGGATAAGCTCTTGAAAAAGAAAAACTTTATCAAAAAATTACCAAACCTAAGAGAGGACAGAATGGCAGAGAAGAGCTAGAAAAGAAAATAGTAGAGTGTTAGTATTAAACTTCATTAACCGAACCTGAGATGGGGAAGAATTACAAAGTAGACCTAAAAAAAAAATTGATACTTCACAAGATATGGCGGCAAAATCGAAGAAGTCCAGATCTGGTTTAATCTGGTACCCATCTACATTCTATTCCGCGTAAAAATTGTCAGGTTTTTAGCAGACAATTGTACCGGTAGAAAGGTGCCTATAAAACAGCTCATTACCAAGACTGTCATTAAAACCGTATCGGCTACAACTTATGTGAAGGAACTACAATCTTACTGACCAGAAACCATAATTCTCCATGAGATACATCGTTATCAGAAGAGAACTAATGCTAATAAACTCGGTTACAAAAATACAAAACTGGAAACTGAAATATAAAACTACATTAAAAAACCATAAGAATGAAAAGACTGTTTACTAAGATCTGGAAAGGCAGACTGAAAAACTGTCGACTAACTGATAAACTTGTTAAAAAATTGAGGGATCAGTGGACAGAAGATCTAAGGAGCACTTAAATACAACCATGAAAGAATTGCCATTTAATAGAGCAAAATGGGGGACTTTAGATAGAAATCAACGACTGACAATGCTGAAGAAAACAGCGAGAGATCAACCGATATCAAAAACGATATATGCTAAGTGTACGATTACATCCAATAATTCGCATAATTATGAATCGCATGTAGAAAAATATGGACACTGCTACTGCGAGCATTCATGTGCAATAATAAACACCGTCCCGTGCAACTTAGCCTTAAAGATAAGTTAAAAGGCAAAAAAGTTCTATTTGGATATTATTGCTCTAGAATTAATGACATTGGACGGAAGTGTAACACCGAAACTTCGACAAGAAGATAGTCCGCTCGATTCTGCATAACAAGATCAGCATTGCGATGAATATTAACGGCAAATTACGCCTTTTTCTACAACAGCGTTTCCCAAACTGTGCGCCGCGAAGACCCCGAACCTTTTTTTTTTAGATCACTGTGTAGTTTAGAAGTAAGGACCTTTTTTTTGGTCATAACTTTGTATTTTAGAAGTGAGGACCTTTTTTTTGGGTCATCACTTTGTAGTTTAGAAGTGAGGACCTTTTTTTAGTCATCACTTTGTAGTTTAAAAGTAAGGACGTTTTTTTTTTTTGTCATCACTTTGTAGTTTAGATGAAAGGACCTTTTTGTTTTTTGGTCATCACCTTGCAGTTTAGAAGTGAGGACCTTTTTTTTTTAGATCATCACTTATAGTTTCATATTTTCAACTGACTAATAAAATATAACTATCTAATAAAATAGACAGAATTTTCAACTGTCTAATAATTTGTGTAGAAAATATTTATACAAATTACAGGTTCTGGTTAGCCGTTCGCAACCGGCTATAAACTGTAGGTGCCTTTCTGTGTACGCTAAAAATGGACGTAATACTGACAATATTACTCCTGAATGTACTTAGATCGAAAACATGGTCATGAAACCTGGAAACAGGAGGCCTTGGCACACTTCGGGCTGTCGCGCGAATGAAGACAATGGCGCTCGGAACTGAAAAAGTTTGGGAACCACTGTTCTACAATATTCAGCTGAGATCAAATGATAAGCTTCAGCAATTTCTATATGTAATTGAATTCTTATTTCCTACTCTGTACTTCACCTGTCCCAGAATAGTTGTCACTATTGCTGTCTAAATTGGTCAATAGTTGTCACCTTTGTAAAAAAAAAAATATTATTTATTTAACTTAATAATTTATGAAAAAAGTTAACATTTTTGACTTAATTGCTCTACCTACATGAACTATTTTAAGCTATTAGAATATACCAAATTACTATGATAAGCTACTATAAATATAAACTACTAACAATAATAGTAAATAAGGACGAGAATTACGAGTAAAATGTGCTTAGTTATTTTATACTTATATTTTTTAAACGGAATTTCATATAAGAGGACTATCATTAAAGGAACACTTAGCAAAGAATTTCTCTGTAAGCTTGAAAATAAAGTCTTTTGTTAATTGAATACTTAACTCTTCATGAATATCTACTATCTGTTTATAGCTAGGATAATTTCCGACTACTCTATTTGGATCACTTGAATTTTTTTATAATATGAACAGAATGTATTACCCCAGACAGGACAGGCATAAGTTAAAGTCGGTCGAATGAAGGTTTTATATTGTAAAATTTTCTATTTTAGTGAAAGTCTTGAATTTCAATTGAGTAGAGGAAATAATTTACAGATAATACTCAAAATTTATGTATACCAAAGTCTGCAGCTTTGGCAGGGACAGTGTAAACATATGGGGGTAAAGGTAGGCGATAATATGCTTTTCACTCTGTTCTTTGCTGACGATCAGGTTTTACTTGCCGAAGATGAGGATGATCTTAACTTCATGTTCCGTAAACTAAAAGGTCAGTATACGAACGCAGGTTTGAATATTAACACCAAAAAAACTGAATACATGCGTGTTGGAAAAAATTACACTGAAGATTTGATTCTGAAAAATAGCGAAAAAATACTGGATGTACCGAAATATAATTATCTAGGAGTATTAATGGACAACGGTACCAGAAAATCAACTTCAGAATCAATAGAGCACGACAAGTATTGAGGTCCTTAAATTCCATACTGTGGGATAAGAACATAACAATACAGACAAAAACAACAGTCTTTACAGCAATTATGCAAAATATACTAACTTACGGATGTGAAGTGCGACCCATCAATAGCAGAAACAGAAATAAATTACTGGCTGCGGAAGTAGATCAAAACTGGATACAATAGGAAGTGAAACAATTAGAAAAATAATAAAAATACAACAACATATAATTGACACGATTGAAACCAAACAGCTAATCTGGTTCGGTCACGCAAATAGAATGACGGAAGATAGATGGCCGAAAAGCATATTAACCTGGATACCAGATAGGAAAATAAAACGAGGAAGACCTAAACGAAGTTGGAGAGCTGGAATTAGAGGAAGCTATGTATACGAGAGGACTAACAGAAGACTTATGTCATGACATAAGTTCCTGGAAATTGAGAACGAAAAAGCGGCGTCAGCTGCATTGTATCCGATTTATATTCAATTCGATTCAATTTATTTTAATTAATAATTATTACATTTTATTCTTATTCAAATCTATTTTGCTTTATTCCTATTATTTTCTTTTTGTTTGATTTCTTTTCTCCTCTGGATTACCTCTTTCATCCATGTGTAACCGCAGCCATTTCCGTTTAAAATATGTTCTCTTGTTCCTCCTTTGCTTCTCATTTCTTCACATCCTTCCAGCATATGTTCAACCGTCTCCCTTTCTTCTCTGCACATTCTACATAGTTTATCATCCTCTATTAACCAAAATTTGCTCGCCTTTTCTTCATTCCCACATCTAAATCTTGCAATTATTCTTTTTTTTTCCCCATTTCCCTTTTCTTTTAGATATATCGGTCTTAGCGTGGTCCAATTTTTTTTATACTTATTATTGTACCTTGAAGCTGCACTACCAGCTGCATTGAATCCGATATACACATATATAACTATTTGTAAGTTTCGTAAAAATTTATTTCTGGGTAAAGAATACAAACAAAATCTTAATCAAAACAATAACTTGTATTTATAAAAACGTAGTTGAACATTAAATTTAAACAATAATTAGACATTTTTATTAATATTGAGGCAGTTTTTGAGGGTCTAAATGGCTTCTTTGGAAGACAATTTTCTCTATGAAATGTTTCCTTTTTCGTATGTACAATTTTGCAAATATTATTTCCAGCGGACGTCTTTACATTTTCCATGCAATGTTAAGTAAATATCATTCAACTTTCTGTTAATTATTTTGCCGATAGCTATTTTCACCGCCTCATTTTGTTAATCTAGGTTTGATGATGATAAGTTATGTTGTAACGATTGAATAACGTTGAAAAATCCAAGATCAAGTACACTTAAATCCGGACTAATAGGAGGCTGACATTTTAGCCAATTATCAATAATCAGAAAAAAAAAATACTTGCAAAAATGGCAGAGCCTTTGGGACAAAGGGAGCTATAATTAGTTAGTTAAAATTTTTGGCGCACAGCAACAAAGACTATTTGTGCATAACGCAGCCCATTTACATGACTACACTACATATTAAAAAACAATAAATTAAACAATAAATAAATAGATAAAATCAGTAAATTTATGTATAAATAATAAAAGATATCTTGCACTGACAAACACAAATAAATAATATAAAAAGTCTGTTCGAAAATTTGAACAAACTCAGGGTGATGGTAAGATGCTGTAAATGGGCCAATTACTATCGAATATCACAGTCAATAACTAGGAACACATTAGAATAAGGTGTAGTTTAATATATTGAATAGTGGACAGTTTAACTTTGTGAAACTCACTTATACTTAAGAGGTTAAAAGAAAACATGGTTTTTGTTTCACTAACTTTTTTATTTTAACTGACTGCAGTTTCGGCTCACGCCATTGTCAAAGATGTACTACTCACATAAAACAGTAAGTTCGATTCTCTCCGGAAGAATATCAGCCTATTCATGAGTACTCTGTCGTCACCTAAAGCAACTGACAGGTCATAGCACAGGCCTAACCTCTCCCTGACATCCTCGAACTGTATACACTCAGTTAAAAAGTGTAACACAGACAAATCTGTGTTGCACGTCTCACGTGGTGTCCATGGGTCCACCAACAGTGACCTATACGGAGGCGTGTGATGGTGGTTTCCTCCCTGCGGTTAATCCTGCACGAAGAACCCCATGGTTTAACGACTCGCTTAATCTGTCTGAACTTGACGTTCTGTATGCTGTTCCACTCATGCGGAGGTATAATTAACATTTGCATTTATGAGTCACGGATATGATCTCCGTTGGAGAGATCTGAGAAGTATTGGGCATAGAATTTACTTTAGTGACTATTGTAATGGTTGAGTTAGTTTAATGGGACGACATTGGTGAAGGAGCCGTAGATGTCGAAGGATTCTCTGCGAATTTTCGGGCTCTTTACTTTTGGACAACCTCAGCTATGGTTTTAAGGACCTAAAGGCCCTATATACTTTCTATTGTGGTAATCTACCATGCATTCAGCAGCATTTTTCTTAGGCCTGGTGAAGCTTAAAGGTATGTATCGTTACTTTTAGCCACCTTACAACACTTAAATTTACAACTCGTGTAAAGTAATCCATTTTCTATCAAACTAAATAAACCCAAACTCTCTGAGACGATTAGTTTGTGAGTTATGAGTGCGGACAGTAGCACCGAGCTAGCATATCGAGCATCTATTTTCCCTGCCCACCGTTCGCACTAGCAGTGTTATACGATCGTAACACGTGCGTTTTTGTTCTTTCAGTTTTATGCCATCGTTGTCCTTTCAAACCATATATAACTTTTATAAATTGAATTTTGCTCAGAGCGATCGTAACGAATCTCTTGCGCTACGATCTTAATAATAATAATAATTTATTGGTCCAGTAGATCATATACATAAGGGGACAAGTCAATTTTAAAAATACAATCAGTACATTAAAATAAAAATTATTATTACAGTCGATAATAAAATTAAAATGTCATTAAAATTAAAGTAAAATTGAAATAAAAAGTAAAATTTGTTACATTTGTTAAATATATATATGTATACATATAGTCATATTAAAATATCTTATTTTCTAGTTTCGTAAGAGATACTCATTTAGATTATAATAACATTTTTCTAACTAAAAAATCTGCCAAAGTTTTTTTAAATATTAGATTAGTTTTACAATCTTTTATGTATTGTGGCAGTTCATTATACATTCTTCTCGATAATATAGTTGGATTGTTAGCCGTCTTGGCGTATCTGACTAAAGGTATTTCTAAAATATTTTTATTTCTTGTATTATATGTATGTACATCTAGTCGTCTTTCAAAATCTGACAAGTTTTGTCTTACATACAGGCAAGCTTGATAGATATACATACATGGTAATATCAAGAGATGTAAATTTTAAAAAACTGGAACACATGATGCTTTATGGCTGCATCCAACCATATTACGAAGAATGCGTTTTTGCAGTCTAAATAATCTAATGAGTTCGGAACTTGTGCCCCAGCATAGTAAGCCATATGATAGCACTGAGTATATATTATACATGTGCCATTTTTTGTGATCTGTCGAAAGCAGTCGACTACGTACCACATGAACAACTTCTTGAAAAGCTAGATTGCTACGGAATTCGCGGTTCCTTAAAAACTCTAATCGAGTCTTATTTGACCAATAGAACTCAATTTGTTATTTGTAATGGAACTAAGTCTACTACTCGCACGGTAAATTTCGGAATCGGCCAAGGTACCATCATTGGGCCCCTGCTATTTATAATATTTATTAATGACTTACCGGAAGTTATAAAAAAAAGCAATTCAGAAATCATACTTTATGCCGACGACACAACTTTACTAACAAAACATCAATCAGTTAATAGCTTGTTATTAGAATCTTCCGAGGTAGCTGAAAGAGCCAAAGAGTGTTTTTTTTGCAAATAAATTAACTTTTAATCCGGACAAAACCCAAAACCTTATCTTTTCTTTAAACCGGATTGCATCAGAGGACATTGTCTATGGTGACCCAGTTAAGTTCTTAGGTTTCCACATTGACGGACAACTCACTTGGGATAATCACGTGAACAAATTGGCGTCCTGTCTAAAAAGAATTAATTTCGCGCTGAATAAATTAAAAACCACAGTCTCTTATGAAACATTGCGCTCATTCTACTTCGGTGTCTTTCAGTCTAAGTTGGGGTATGATATTATGCTTTGGGGAGTCTGTAGTTCGATTTATCGAATTTTTAAAATTCAAAAACATGCCATAAGACAAATTAATAATGCTCCATATAGAGCCCATTGTAGACCATTGTTTATTCGCAATAAAATTATGACTATGTACAGTCTTTTTATTTATAATTGTTTATTGTATGTAAAAGAGAACCAGACCAAATATGTAACAAAATCTGATAATCATTCCTATGATACGAGACGCAAATTTGTTATTCGCTGCCCAAAAATCTGATTAACCAAATCTAAAAATGGTATGTACTTGGCCGATCTCTTCTACAACCATCTGCCTGAAAGTTTTAAAACTCTTGAAAAGAAAACCTTCAAAAACAAATTAAAAAATATTTTAACTGATAACTGTCTTTGATTGAACTGATTTTGATGACTTTTATAATATTGTATTTTATTTTTATATATTTTCATTTTAATATGTTGTTTTTGTAAACTATTTTAAAACTATTTTAATTTTTAACTATTTTTAACTATTTTAAATTTGTACTTTTTTTATATATTTTGACTTGTGTAAACATTTTCTGTAATGTATTTAACACTAAATAAATATTATTATTATTATTATTATTATTATGGGGTTTGTCAGGTCTTGACAAGCGTCCACTAATCTCAAACTTCAGCAACCTTTTGAGCCGCGTCATACTAGAGACTAGTGGAGCTAAATACACACGACTGCATCCCAAACCCTGGCGATATGCATCCGCGGAAATTACGCTAGATCCAGTTCCCGCACAATGCGGAGTGACCCGAGCAGCACTGCTTTCTGCATCCTGCAGATCAAAGAGTTGGCAGAAGATCTGCAGACGGGAATGGACTCGATTTCCCTTCGATAGGAGGCTTTCATGCCACCCAAAACACCAACTATCAGGACTACAAGCTTAACTTTATACCCGGGATACAGCTTTCTAAGCTCGGACAAGAGGTCCATATACTTGGACCTCTTTTCAATCACAAACATTTGTTTGGTGTCGATATCCAGGAGGGTTATGTCCGGCGTAGTGGCTGTCAGTAACCTCGAGGTGGGGAAGGAGTAATTCCAATAAATTCGGCACTTGGAATTTTCCACCACGGATTCTATGTCAGAAGGGACGTACGGTATAGCCGGTATTTGGTCAATACCATAGGCATGTCTAAGATGATAGTAGAGCACGCGGAGAGCAGCATTATGTCGAGACACGTAGCTCGACGCTGCAAGAGATGGACAAGCAGACGGAATGTGCATTATCGTTTCAGAATGGTGGTGGCACAACCTACAGAGTGTGGACTCCGCTATTTGGAATATGCGGGCCCTGTATGCCAAAGTATTTATAACACCATCCTGACACGCAAACACAAAACCTTCTGTTTCCGATTTCAAACCAGCAGACTTAAGAAACGAGAACGTGAGTTCGGTGGTTATTATTATTATTATTATTATTATTATTATTATATGTTAGCAAAATAATATATCCGCACTACTACTTGACTACATGATTTTGCTAGTATTTAAGTGTCAATCACGCAAAAGATCGGAAAGATGAAAATTCTACGACAAAAAATTAAGACAGTAATTTCCATTTTATTTTCCATCTTGAAGTATTTTATCCAGAGTTGTATTTCACTTAATTGCATTTACTAATTTTGTTTTTAGGATTAAGCGATTTTCTGAATCCTTGTAGTAACGCCTGCGGTTGAATCGGTTTTGTATCACTTATTAAAGCAAAACTAGATCAAGGCTTAACAAAGCAGCATTTCAGCATTTCTTGTCGGATGCAAATTATTAATCAATACACTTATTATAATAACGTGATCCACCCACTATGGTATGGAATAATCTAGATTGTGAGATACGTGTTTGTGTTATCATCATTTAATCCTGGACAAAATTAAAGGGACACTACTACATAATTTATTTGAAAATAAACGATCAGAATCTGGAAAAACACTTTTAAAACTAAAGACAATAATAATATATCTTTCAGTATAGTTAAATTAACATCCCTAAATTTGTGTCGAGAAGAAAACGTGAAAAAAATATATAAAATGCTATAAAGAATTGAAAGTTGCTCGAACAGATCACGTAAAAAAAGTTATACATTTCAAATTTCTAGATAAGAACAGGCAACACTGTCCCAGTACCGTACCTGGCAAAAAAATATAACGTCTCACTATAACTGCCAACTTCGGATACCGCAGCAACTAGGAATAATGAATTTGTTTACAGAAGAAACTGGTTTATTATGATATGCATCAAAGCTATGGCTGATTTCTAGTTTAAATACAGTTATTTTGTCAATTCCACTTACTACTTATAATACTAATAATACATAACATGTCTTATTGTTTACCGTCTTATTTTATTTATTAACATGATTTTATTATATTGACTGATTTGCTTTTAACTTATATAATCTTTTGTAGGCGGATGATATGTTAACTATTAAACGCGAAACGTCCCTAAACTGTTGTTTTATTTTAAACCTTACTTAACGACAATTTAAGATCAACATGATTTGATTTTTAACAACCGACGCAGAAACAAGATACTTGAACTATTTTTATTAAATTAACACAATTTGCATTTTTGCAGAAATTGAAATATTCTGACATTCAGAGACGTAGCAAAATTACAAACGTAATACGCTGCATTGCGAAGTTCAAATGGAGCTGGGCAAGACACTAGTAAAACAGGACTCAACTAAGTCGGCAAATAAAGAAATCCATTGGAACCCGCGGCAAAACAAAAAAAAAAAGAAAAACGTCGGATGACCTCAAAACCGCTGGCTTGACGATATAGAGTTTCGCCGGGAACCAGTGGTATAGAATATAAATTTTTCTTTGTCGATCCGCAGCCACAACAATTGTAAATAAAATATCCGCATCCGCATAACAGGATTTCTGTCAGTTTGGAAATAACTAACATGATTCGCCTTATTTTGCAGATCCTTTTATTTTTTAAATTTAAATTATTTTTTTATTTAAATTTAATGATCTTCATAAGTTCTTAAAGGTGGCAAATTACCATGGTTAATTTACCAATATTTCCAAAAAAGCAAAATAAGGTGAACATAATTATTTTTAAATTAATACTGGCAATTAATTCAAAAAAAAAATTTTCTACGACTATTGTATAAATTTATAATATGTCTAACTACTTAAGTTAGCGTTAAGCCAAGTACTATACAAACACCACCAATACATTTTTGAGGTTTAAACGCCTCTTCCGTGAATTTTATATTTACGCGGATATTGGGAATATGATATTAGGTCGTCAAGGATGAAATTTGTAGTAAATAATATTGCCAACTTTAACAGTTTATTATTTGACATTAGCTTAATATTTTACCGTTCGGTTTTTTTTTTTGGAAGTTACGTATCTCGCCTGTTTAAAGAAATCATTGTATGCTCTAAAAAATATAAACTTTTTTTTAAATTAATTTTGTTAAAAATGGAATGGTCGGAAATTCCCACTACTATGAAGTATGAGTTCGTACGTGGAAACATTAATAGTGTATTTGGCTCTAGTTTTACTACGCAGCAGACAATATCAAATTGGTTCACCAAATTTCGTACAGATACCTTAAATACCAAACAAAAAAAAAAACCTGGCTCATCGATCATAGCAGAAATATACTGCAACCAACTGGACGAAATGATACAAAAACTTAAAGAAAAACAGCCTAGATTGATCAACAGATCGACTCCTATCTTATTGCATGATGAACTTCTTCATCATCTTCCATACTCACCAGACCTAGCCCCCACTGACTACCATTTCTTCCGCAATTTGGACAACTTTTTAATTGTAAGTTATCAACCAACTTTGCCTTATTTCTAGAAATTTCTAGAAAAAGCATCCTTGACGACTTGATATTTTATCTGCATCTGCACGATTAAAACGATAATTTATCCGCATCAGCAGAAACGGATATTCCGGATAATCACGGATAGTCCGCGGATATACGCGATTGTGCAGAGCTCTAATCATAAGTACAATCAACATAGTCGTGTATCTATGAGACGTGGTGGTCGATATAATATGTGATAATATGTGGATAAGTGGATATGCAAATAGTCTGAGCAACTGAGGCCAAATAATAAATTTTTTAAAAAATAGTGGATATGATATTTCATATGTCAAAGTAGTTGTAGATATATTATTGTTAAATTAAATTATTATCACGTAAATCATTGTATACAATCACTCTGCTAATAGCAACCTATTATTTCTCATCTCGTTTTGCCTCTACCTGTAAGTCCTTCAGGCTACACATAATCCACTGGAAATTGATTTAAAACGATATAATTTAAATATTGACCATCTGTTCATCCAACAGTTTTATATAACAACTTTAATGTATGTTAAATAAGTAAATTTATTATTAGAGTAATAAAGCTACTATTAAAATTTACTGGCCCACAGAACAAAGCCTTTAATATGCGGATTATAATTTCATTAGCATGTCAATACTAGATAAAATAATAACCCTCTTTGACATAGTAATTAATGTTTATTTCAAATTTAATGTTGTTTTACCCAAAATATTACAAATCACAAACAATAGCTAATTTGCATAAGAGAAAACTTATTAAACTATTAAACTGGTTTAGTAAACTTCAATGGTCTATCTCGAAATTTCTAAAGTTGGTAAATCTCTTTTTTTTTTTTATTTAATTTAGGGAGCCTCAACAACTAAGGTTATTGGCACCTGGTACATTAAATTTTTACAATATTGATTTATACAAATTTATTTAACATTATACGGAGTGATTATTTAATGGCGAGACGACGTCACTGGAAGTTTTAATAATTTGCCGTTTCATACACTTCGTAGCAGGCGATTATGCGCGCATTCGCATAATCTTTTTTTCTTCCTAATCAAATTTGTTCAAGGTTATTATAGTTATAGTATTCTGCTAGGAGGCACGTAAAATTCGGTGACGTCGTCTCGCCATTAAATAATCACTCTGTATTTTGTTGTAGGTGGCAATCTTTGAGGAATTTTATTACATTTTCTATAACTTGATGTACATTCTTCAGAGCTTCCTTTAGCGTTGATGGTATATTATATTTTTTCCTTTGTATATGATACTTTTCACATTCTATAAGTAAATGGTTAACAGTGATTTTTTTATCACAAATGTTACATTCTTGATGATCGAAAATATATTTGTGCGTGAATAACGTGTGTCCAATACGAAATCTCTTTATCACTGTTAAAAATTCTAAAATATACTTCAAAGAAGTATTCCACTTGTTAATATGTACCTAGTCTTATAAATATTGTTTTAGATTTTTTTTAGTACATAGTAGGTGAGACTGTTGTACCTTGGAACACTTTTACATTTTCTTAATATTCATACTGTAGATATTTATTTTTATAATTTAATACTAATGTAAAATAAACTGATTTTTCCTCAACTGGTGCAATTTTAACATTATTATTTCTTTTTTATATCAGTTTTTAAATTTATTTTCTAACCCCTTGCAAAGTATTCCATGGAACAAATGGTCGTGTATCTTGGAACATACAAGAGGGTACATTGAAATATTAATATTAATTACATGTTAATTACTATTAATAATAAATAATTAGTATTCATTATATTTGTATATATGTACTGAAATCGCCTAGTCAATGTACTTCGTCATTTTGCGTCATAACTTCAATGAAAAAACTTAGTGACGAAAAAACAAAATCGTTATTTTTTTTTTTATTTATTATTATTTTTTTTTTTTCTTATCTGAATTATAGACTAATATTGCTCTTTACTCTTTTATTTTACATAAACATACCTATTGAAATCATATTTAGTTTGTGTTCAATAGTTATTTTGAAGATTTAAAATTTTTTAAAGTTTTTATTTAATATAGAGACATTTGTATTGGTATTAGGAATGACAAGAACTAGAAATTTATGGAATCGGGTACCCGCAAGAATTACACGGATATTACTCTCTACCCGTTAACTACCCACTACCCGTTAATTACCCGTAACCGGTTAATTACCCGCTAGCAGATAATTACCCGCTATCGGATAATTACCCATTACCCATTAATTACCCGCAACCCCTTAATATACAAAAATGAAAATTAAGTATAGCAAAATTGATGTGAAGTGTGAGTTTTCACACATTTCAAGCCAACAGAATGCTGGATGTCTAAAAATAACTTTTTGATAAATATTTTTTGAACACTTTTATTCGTGATTCGAGTACTAAGAGCTTCCATTTAATTTTTTTATACTAAATTTAAATAATAAACCATAATTTAGCCATTAATTAAAAAATAATTAATTTTTCTCGTACGTTTCCGGCTCAGATCAATGTATAGTCTATTTCACGATAAGATGAAGTGATTATCTACTTATGGTCCTAAACACAGTGGGTGGTAATTAAAAATAACTCTAATCCCTTGTTTGTACCCATAAACTAGCCAGAGATGTATCATGTATAAATTACATTACACCATGTAATGACACAATTTTAACAAGAAATAAAAATAAGATATCATCAAAATAAACTTTATTTTTATTATAAATACAATTAATTTATAGAACTTTTAATTAAATTTAAAACATTACAATTAGTATTTAAAACATTACAATAAAACAAATTTTAAATTAAATAATGTTTAAGATAAAAAAAAAATCTTACAAGTCCAAATCATTCTCTGAATCAGTCTCTGGATTTATTTACAATATTCCATACTGTTGTCATCGCTACTTTCGTTGCCTTGCTTGTCTCTTCTAATGCCGCTTGTTTGTTTTTGCGGTTCCTTAAATATAAATACACATTGTCCACAATTTTTTTAGCTTCTACAGGTAAATACATACAAGTTTTTTCCCGATTTTTTTTTATTGTATCTTGCACTATATCATCATCTTCTATCATGGTCACATAGTCATCTGCTTCATTTGCTTGCACACAAGTTAATTGTTCGTTCCAAGGACGCCAAATTTTTCTAACACGTACTGAACTATTTAACACAAATCACAAGTTATCTGATAGAAAATTCAAAGCGAAGTGAAAACATATTTAAAACATCTGCAATTTATACCTGATACATCACTGACTAGTTTATGGGAGCAAACAAGGGATTAGTGTTATTTGTAATTACCACCCACTGTGTTTAGGACCATAAGTAGATAGTCACTTCAACTTATCGTGAAATAGACTATACATTACCTATAATATTTTCGGATTTTTGGCCAAAATCGTGTTAAAAGAAAGATATTTTAAAAAACAAATTTTAGTTCCTTAATCTACATCTAATTTTGTATAATTTTTTTCAACGACACAAACCCCAACAACATCTACCCCTCTGAGAGATGGGGTGGGGAACAAAAGTTTTTTGGAATATATTTAGCGAAAATCTCATAAAATAGTTATTGTTTCATTAAATACATATTTGTTTATATTTATTTCGCGATGTGGTTTTTGAACTCTAAGTATTTTTCCTACATTTACGTCCGAATTTGTTTAGACACTTGTGTTCATATATCTCTTATAGTAATTTTTTCTATGTTTTTTATTTAGTTTGTTGTTTATTCAGCGGTTTTGTGTTTAGTTATATATTTTCTTATAGATATCTTATAGATTTCTATTTTAAACATTGTCTCTAGTGAATAACTTTTTAGGTTTAATTCAACTTATTTCTATTATCTTTTCTTTGATCATATTTTTGGATCACATCAGTTCTTTTTAAGACTATTTTACCTTTCAGAATACTTTATTCGATTATATTCTGTTCTTATTCTTATATTTTAATTTCATTTCGATATAAGTGACAGCGTACGAATATTACATTCGTTAAATGGATGCCGCAACTGCATTGACTGGCCGACTAGTCTTTAACAGTGTTGAAGGGTTAAATAATTCATAATTAAGAATTTATAATTATATTACAAAAAAGTAATATTTTCATGAAAAAATTTACATTTCTCATTTTCATTAAATAATTTCTAAGAAAACAATTTCAAAAACAAGTTTTACTATAGTATACAAAAGTATGATAAATACAACTATTTTAGATTGTAGGAATTGAAAACATCGTGAAATTGGTGAAAAGCTGAACTGGTTATGTCTGGAGAAAATAATGTTACAGTAATATTCAAGTCTATTTCATAATATGGTTATTACAGATGATAGACAATAACTACATAGGAAACACGATACAAGAATATCAATATGTTAAAATATTTACTATTAACACTAAAATACATATATTATTTTTCAACTAAGGGCCGCTTTTACAATCGTTGGATAAAGCTCGGATAACACTATTCCCGGTATAAAGTCAAAAAATCGCTTTTACAATGCTCGGATAAAGCTCGGATAGGATAAACATCGGAATAAACACCAGAATATCTTATCTGGCCAACGGCACTTCAGATAAAGGGCAGTATAAGTTATTCCCTTGCTCTGATTGGCGAATAAGTATTTGTTACCCAGCAACGGTAAAAAAATTAAATTGACATATGATAAATGTCACATTATAACGTTTTATTTGAATTTTTATTACAGTTATATCATTGTGGTTGCAGTAGTGTAGTGGTTGGCTCACTTGCTTTGAAAGTGTGCGATTATTAATTATGAGATTGACTTACTATGGGCAAAAAGATTAAAAAAAAAAAAAAAAACTTGACTGTTGCAACCATAGGCTCAGATTCTTTACAATGAGTGCCTGTATCTCTGAATTAATTTTCGGAAATATGGGGCATGCTTCACAGAGCACGGTGGTTTCAGCTACTGTAAAAAGTAATCGTTAGATCTTGCCAGAGGACGCTAGTCGCGACCTTAAAATCTCTAAAACCTAGACATTGCCATACGAAATAATAATAGTACGTAATCCCTCGGTATCCATGTATTTGTTCAGCAGTTTTGATTTATTTTATTTATTTTTTAAAAGCGTAGCAATGAACAGTAGCAGCCGATTACCGTTGGAATATGCTCCTAGTACTTTGAGCGCTTCGAATCTAACTGGCCACTATCATCCCTTCCACACTATGTACACATAATGCCAGTTTTTCTATCTGTATATATGCAGTATTGGGCTGGAGCCAATTCGAAGGAACCGGTTGTTATTTATTTATATATTTATCAAAATGCGAACTGGTTCTTAATGTTGTTATACAGTAAAAAAAAAAAAAAAACTCCTGTTATTAATCAGTGAAATTTTCCTCTAGAAAGAACTTGTTGTTACAATATGGGCAGTCCACAATTGTACATAATATTGGTTGAAGTATGAATTATTATAATATGAATTCTACTAGTAGAGGGAGATCTTACGAAAATTTACACATGGGCGGTATTTGGGCTCGATTCTATTAGAGGGCAGTTTTATGAATATTTGCACACGAGAGGCTGACACTACGCGGAAGATATAGCACAATAAAAGAATTATTGGAGTCGAATATTTCGACATCTCCCAATATTTCCACAAACATGCTCAAATATGTTGTTAATAGTAATTCTTCTTCTTCGTCTTTTTGCACTACCAATCAGGTTGACTTTTGGCCTCACTCACATAAGCCCTCCATCTCAATCTATTCATTGTTAATAGTAATGTCAATTTAAAATATGACATTTCTAATATGTCAGTTTATGTGTCAAACAATACCAACTTTATTTTATTTACAATAAAACTATGGATAACTATCCGAGAATAAAAAATGCATTGTAAAAGCGAACGTTGGAATAAACATTGGAATAAACTTATACCTTAGATACTTATACCGCTGCGTATCCGAGGTTTATAAAAGCGGCCCTAAATAGCAAGCGAATTGATAACAAAAAAGAAAACCAACAGGCTACTGTCTAACAAAATAGATACACTTCGTATATCACATAGAGACCCCTAGATATTAGAGAAGCTCAGAAACTTAAAGGTATTCCAAGGTACATTATGCTCAAGGTACAACAGACTCCATTACATAAATGCATCTTAAACAATAAACACCAAGCAGGTTCCAAAATGACCACTTCTGGTCGTCACACAGCGCTTAAGTCTCTGCAGCTACACGTCAACAGAATTACGATCTATTATCATAGGTTATGATTATGATATAAACCGTAATTCTGTATGTTATTCTCATACTTTGCTATCAGTTTTGAGTTTACTACAGGGCTAGAATAAAACGCCTTTTCCATAGATTCTGACATAGGCCGTGAATCCGCACCGCACAGTTTCTTAATGAGTTTAGGTTGGTAATCCATTATCCAACTTCCTCATTAGAAGCTCAGTCGATTATACGAGTATACGCCTATAGATTCGCCTTTAAAATACTTGGAACTTTCTTTTTAATAGCTTCTAAAATAATCAAAGCTACTACGCCATCCAGGGCATCTCATACATTTCTTTGAATCTGGACAGGTTAGGCAGAAGTTTTGATAGCATTTGGTAAATATCACATTGCAGTTTTCGATACGTCTTTTAATGAACGAAGGTTGCCAAAAACCATGAAATGAAGAAACAAAGACCAGAATACACAGATGAAGAAGAAACTATTTTTGTAAAGTACGAAATTTGACAGATATCAGGATTTTGCATGTTATATGTGATCTTTTTTTCGCATTTAATAGGTGAAATAAGTTTTTTGGCAAAAAACTTGATAATCTATGACATAACTCGGTTAACGTTACCTCTGGTAACGCAGCTTCGATATAACGTCTTCCATTTCAAGCCACATTTAGAGAATTGAAATTAAGTTATCAATAGGTTTCGAAAATGTCGAAGAAGAGGAGAAATTTATTAAATGCAGCAGATCATGGTTTTTCAGTGGAAGATTTAGAAAAACTTGTTAGCAACGAAGCCAAAAAAAACGATGACGAAATTAAATAAGTTCCTATCGAAAAAGAGTTAGCAACCAAAGATATAAAGAGGTGCTCGAATGACACTGAAACCGTTTAAAATTTTTTCAGTGATTATGATCCTGATTGAGGAAGAATTGTTGTTGCTGAGCGATCAGTGTTAAATGCAATAAATCCGTATAGGCAACTGTTGTATAAAAGAGAGAGAGGAAAAAAAAAACATAAACAATCAACTTTACATTTGTATTTTATAAAATCGGTATTTTATCTTTGTTAGGTATGTAATATTGACTATTATAATTTAATTCAGTCCATTTTCTGACCATAATATTTTTACCTTTGAGAACGAAGTTTCGCTTCACAAGATAATTTCGTGGAAATCATCCTCTTCGTTGACCGACGTACGACTGTAAATAGTTAGTAAGTTAAAATTTCTAGTGCAGAGCAACGGTGGCTATTTGCAACTAATACAGCCTGTATGTATGACTAGATTGTAATTAACTTAGCATAAATAAAATAACAAATAAATAAAAATTCTTCCAAATACGTAGGAATAAAAGAAACCTTGCACGGGCAAAACCAAATAAATTAAGATAAAAGTCTATTCGAAAAATTAAGCAAACGTAGGATGATGGTAAGAGGTTATAAAAGAGCCAGTTACCTTCGGATATCACAGATAAGTAACATATTAAAATTAGATGCAAGGCGTCACACACAGAACAATAAGTTCGCTTCCCTCAGGAAGTGTATCAACCTGTCCATAAGTTCTGTCATCGCCTGGGGCAACTGACAGGTCATAGCTCAGGCTTAACCTCCCCCTGACATCCGCGAACTTCGCGCACTGGGTTAAACTATGTAACACAGTCGAGTATGACTGTATATATATTTAAATTAATTTATGTCTGGTAATCTATTATTCAAGACTTTTAATTTGAAGTCCTACACTAAATTATGAAAAGTAATACATTTTCCCAAAATTACCAAAAATTTTATACTTCATAAAGAGGATAATAAATTCGAAGGAACTATTTCCGTTATTTTTCTATTTTTTCTTTTTTTTTTTTTTTATTTGTCTATGATTATTTTGCAAATTTTTAAATGAAATTGGGTAGGGATCGAAAGTATTTTTGCACATTATGACAAAAATCGCAGCAAAATAAAGAGATTTATAAAAATTATTTAATAACTTGATTTAAAAAACATTTTCAATATTTTTACGAGCTCACTAGTTTCGGTTTTTGCCATTCAAAGCAATTATGGAAAATTCACATTTATCCAATTATTAAAAATTAATCAAATTGATTTGTCGCGTTAAATTATATTTTTTTTATATTTAAAAAAATAATTTTTGTTTGTTTTTATTTTCCTTCCATTTGATGTACAACGCTATATTCTAAATAGATTATTTTTTTGAAAAATACATAGTTTTTGGTTGATATATATCAATGGTCTTCAACCTTCTTATATCTGCGAAGCCCTAAAGTTTAAATGCTATTTCTTTGGAACCTTTCTTTGAAAAGCCACAATAAGCTGTTTTTTTTTTAATTGTAATGTCAAACGTTTATAAAACAATAATTTAGATGTTTGTTATTCAATTTAGCCTTAATCAAAATTGATACTTTATAGCTGACTATATTTCTATATTTTTTAAATGTAGGTATACTATTTTAAATAATGCAATACCTACCTAATATAATTTTTAATGCAAATTATAAATAAAAATTAAATCGAATAATTAGCGATATGCTGTTTTGAAACTTACTTAACGTACATATATGTACGTTAAGTAAGTTTCAAAACAGCTTAATTAGCAACAAATTAATTAGCTAGTGTGTGTTTGTGATCTGGGTAACACTGTGACGTCATTGTTCCTTAGGTTCACGTAATTGGCTAACTGGGAACACCCTGTCTCTTGATTGACAGATATTTTGCAGATTTGTTCTCTAAGAATTTACGAATATAATTACGTATAGAAATGTGTAGGATTTCGTAGGCATAAACAAGAAATTCTAGACACTCCTATGATCGATATGAAAAATATTTTGCAAATTTATTTTCTAAGAATCTGCGGATAAAATAACATATAGAAATGTCTAGGGTTTCGTAGGCATAAACAAGAAACTCTAGACACTCCTATATCCTTTGACTGATATCAACAATATTTTGCAGATTTAGTCTCTAAAAATCTACAAATATTTACGAATATAATTACGTACAGAAATGTCTAGGATTTCGTAGGCATAAACAAGAAACTCTAAACACTGCTATAACCTAGGATCGATATGAAAAATATTTTGCGAATTTCCATAGATCAATGGCCTAACAATATACAGGGCATTCAATTTAAAAAAATGTTCATTTTCAAAATATCTGGTCAACGAAACAAAAATATTCTAAAAATATTCTTGAGCCTGTCATGATATTTCCTATGTAAAATACTCGAACTTTATTCGAGACCCTATCTATAATAGTAAGAAAGATAGCAATAGTGAGCCACTTGGATGGTACATCCTGTATATAGAAATGGCTAGGATTTCGTAGGCATAAACAAGAAACTCTATATACTCCTATATGCTTTGACCGATATGAACAATATTTTGCAGATTTATTCTCTAAGAAACTACGGGTAAAATTACATACAGAAATGTTTAGGGTTTCGTAGGCATAAACCATAAACTCTAGATACTCCTATATAGTTGTCTAAATAAACAACAGTGAGTGAGATTATAGGATAGCGACGTCAGATGAACCAGTGTTTCTTAACTGGTAAGAAATGTAACCCTTCCGCTAAAAATATTGAATTTATTTTTTATAATATACTTAATAAGTTAAAATTTATGAGATGCTGTGTGAAACATAAATCAATACAACGCATGTTATAGTCGCATAAAGTTCAGTTTATTTATATCTAGCAGAGTACCCATTCTTTGCTCGGGATAAATTCAATTAAATTGATTATAAAATAAATTATCATGTCTTTTAATAATTCTTAGCATGTGTAAAGAACTTCTTTATTCATTTGCAGGAGTTTGAACATTAAATAAATATTTGAGTATATAAGTAGTTTTGTATCATGTTTTAACAGCACGAAAATCTGGACAAAAATGTGAAATAGGAGTGTTAGTTGTTGGTGAACCCGACGCAACACAACATTCTTCCTTCTCTCCGTTCCATACTTCAACCGGTTTTTAACCATCGAAGATTGTTAAAAGAACTGCATAATGTACAAATTATGATATTTTAAAACGGTTATAGTTTCAGTTCAGGTCCACCGATCTACATAATTTTTGTTTTGTTTTTGCATAAGCAAACTACTACCGAAAAAAATCTAGATAAGTACCTAGTGCTAGAAACCGAATTTTTATTGTTAGAAAAGTATTGGTAGAAATATGAATTAATGTCAAAACGTAGAATTATTATGATTGGATATCGTTATGTAAGGCGAAAATGTGTATCGCCTACTAATTGGTTTTATTCATTAATGTTGATAAGATAATGAGCACTAGTCGCTGGCTGTCGTGCGATAAGATTCTTTGATTCTTTTACCGTACGATTGTGAACAACTGCCGCTAGTATTTGTGCTAACATTGTTTCTGTGTTTAGTTATTAAATATCTAACAATAGAGATAACCTATCATTCATAAAATTTAGATACATTTTTCTCAAAAACTAAAATAATGAGGCATTATGTAAATGTAGCTTTCTTGTTAGTTTTAAAGCTCTTTTTAACTAAAAAAAATATATATATATATATATATATATATATATATATATATTATATATATATATATATATATATATATATATATATATATATATATATATATATATATATATATATATATATATATATATATATATATATATATATATATATATATATATATATATATATATATATATATATATATGGTGAATAGTTTTAGAGTTATACATACAAAACTATTTATTTTTTCTTTATCAGCCCTCAAAATTACCATTCTAAACTAAAATTCGGGTATAAACTATAGCCATTCACGCCCAGATTCACCTTAAATTGTATTGAAAATCTCGTGAAAATCGATAAAGGCATTTTCGCGTAATGCCCACACAGACAGACAGACAGACAGACGTCCGCATTTATACCAGAGGAAGCCAAAAAGTAAGGGCAAATTTTATTTCCTCTGCTTAAATGGTTGGTAGCACTGACTGAACCTGAATGTATCATAACCTCTAAGTGTCTTTTTGTTTTACTGTGTTGGTTCAGTGCTCAGCTCTGTTATAAGTGATTTCAAGGCATTTTATTATAAGTTCCCAGTTGTCCATATGTACCAAGAAGAAATTAAAGGAGTGATACGTTTCTTGTACTCTGAGGAGACAACACCTACGGAGATTATTCGTAGAATGTAGAAGAAATAGAATTGTTTGGCTCAAAAATTTATGAGTGGATAAATGGCTTTAAAAATGGTTGCTTATCTGTCTGCGATGAAAAGCATTCGGGTATTCCCTTCAAGGATAGCCAAGAACATCGAGGCCTTTGAGCGAATGATTCATGGTAATCGTCGTGTTAGAATTGATATTACGCATGAGTTGCACATTAGCCACAGTTCAATTTTCAATCGTCCACGAGTTACTAAATTATTGCAAAGCGTATGCACGTTGGGTACCGTGTCAAGTGACAGACGAACATAAACAGAAACGTTTGGAAATGTCGAAAACACATTTAAGACGTTTTCAAGAGGAAGGCCGGCCTAGCTCCAAGTGATTTCCACCTTTTTGGTGCGATGAAGGGCATCTGCGTGAATCCAAGTTTTCATCGGTTGACGAGGTTATGGAAACGGTGCACGAGTGGCTGCGCACGACACCAAAAAATTTTTTCCAAGACGGAATAAGAAAGCTGAATACGGAATAAGAGATGGACCAAATGTATAGAAGTTGAGGGAGATTATGTACCAAAATAATAGTATTTATGAAGTTATTGGCACAATAAAAGATGCGTTTTTTCCAAATTTGCCTTTACTTTTTGACTTATCCAATTTATAGATATGTACTTTTACATTTCTGAGCAAAAAATTATTCGAATTTCGCCGGTCCGTCAAAAATTATCTGACTTGTCACTGTTCTACGATGAAAGAGAAAGAGAAATAAAAGAATGAACTATTTTCCTCTCAACTTTTATCTTTTTTAATTACTCAATTGAAACAGTAATTTGTGTGTGGATTTCTTTAGTGGTAATCTTTTAAACCGTTGTAGTAATTTGAGCATAAGAGGAAATCTCATACGTAATCCGGAAATAGCATTTTCCTAAACCATGTTTTTTAATTTGTCGATGTCACAAAACTCATTTTTCTTCTGTCTCTCCCCAAAAAATTAATCAAGGAGTGGCTAGCTTATTACCTTACATACGTAATTATCTCCGTACTAGGACAGACAGTTATAAATATACCAATTACAATTCCGCAGATTTGATTATATTGTAAGATATAAAAAACATTATATCATTGTGTCAAATAAATGTTTATTTAAATGAGAAAAGTTGTGACAGATGGTCGATAGAGGGCAGGCAATGTTAATAAATAATGCACACACATTTATATTGAAAAGCGGATATTGGCTGACGAATATCATAACACACAATTAAGCACAGGATAATGTTTTTCATGCTGCGTTCGTCAGCATAACACAAGACAATTTTGAAAAATAGAAACTATTTTAAATACTAGACATCAAAGACCAATGGTCCATTATTATACCCATACAATCATACAATACTGACATGCACATTTTTCATTTGAACTCTTTTACAAAAGTTTTTTTTACAATTTTTTTAATTTTTTATTTCGACTAAAGTGTGTTCATGACTAAAGAGATTAATGTATGATACAAACATTTTGTCATGAATAGCTTAGAGATAATTATACTATATTTATATAGTATAATTATAATTGTAGGTTACAATCAGCTGAGGGTTCAGTAGCCATCTTGCTAACATCAGTTCTAAAGTTTTACAATTGATGCTCAAAATTTCTTTCTTATTAAATTAATTTTGCTATTTTTCTTATGATAAAACTAAATAGTTGTAGATAAAATATTGTATTCTACTGGTCCACGCAGGTTACCTTTTATGTTTTTACAAACGACCACTAGATGGCAATATTGAAATGTGTCTTTACAATATTCGTAAATTTGATATATGTTATTTTGAAATCAGTGGCAGCTTAAAAATTGACTAAGTAGTTTGTTGACAGTGAGCGTTTAAAAAAATTGATATTACTCGTGAATATTTTCATCGGATGATTTTTTACGATTTTAGTAACGGCCTAACTCAACAACAATGCATAGATTAGCTTCGCTCAACTTTTGGTAATGAAGCATCATCAGAAAAGACTGTTTACAATTGGTTTGCAGAATTTCATCGTGGTCATGAGTCCGTCAGTGATGAATCTCGTGAAGGTCGACGAATATCGGTTTTGATTCAAAAACACATCGATGCTGTCCGCAAAATGATTGAAGAAGATCGTCATGTGACTTACCGTGGGATAGAGGCACCCTTTGGCATATCGCAGACTGCAATCAATTCTATTTTGCATAAACTATCAGCTGTGAAAAAATCTGTTCCCGATGGATTCTGCATAATTTGACCGAAGCTCAAAAAAGACTCTTGTTGATTGGTGTAAGGGAATGCTATAAAAATTCAACCTAGGTACTGCAAAATCCATGTACAACATCGTTACAGATGACGAAACTTGAATTTATTCATATGAACTGGAAACTAAGCAACAATCCACTGTTTGAGTCTTCCGAGATGAACCGAAACCCACAAAAGTTGTTCGTTCACGAAGCACTTCCAAGAAAATGATAGCTTGTTTCTTGGGTTATACTGGACATGTCACAACCATTCCTTTACAGAATCGGATTAATGCTGAATGGTATACAACAATTTGTTTGCCAGAAGTCATCGACAAAATCAGGAAAAACAACCAAAAACGTCGCATCATTCTTCATCATAACAATGCAAGCTCCCATACAGCGCGTCAAACAATTGATTATTTGAAGGAGAAAAACATCGAATTAATGTCTCATTGCCCGTATTCACCTGATTTACCTCCTAACGACTTTATATATATTTTTTGTTCCCCTATGTCAAAAAAAAAAAGCGTGGACAGCGATTTTCACTTCAAGAAGCTCTTGAAACCTTCGAAAATCATGTTTTTGAGATACCAACTTTAGAGTGGAAAAAATCTTTCGAGAATTGGTTTGAGCACATGCAAAAGTGTATAAATCTTAAATGTGAATATTTCGAAAAGCAATAATACAGTTTGTTCCAAAAAATATGTTTTCTTTCTTAGTTTCTGTAAATACTTAAAAGGTAGCCCTCCTAGTTGTAGATAAAATATTGTTGACTGGTATATTATGGCTATATTAGACTCGGATGATTAAATCACTCGCCTAAGTTTTGGGTGGTACATTTCATCCTCGTTTAATATAACCGCCCATATATGCTTGTTCATTAAAATACTATTCGTTTTAAGGCATATATGTAGTCCGCTTTCACAAATGTATCTTAGTTTCCTAAACGTTGCCCATGCGAAATCTATTTGTCTCTGTAATTCGATAGTATGGTTATCTCGAATAATGGTAATGTGAAAGGAGTTGATATTTAATCATTCAGGGTCATCCCACTAAACGAGGCCGAAGGGCAATAATGCCCTAACAAGTAGATATTCAAAAATGCAACGTGCGTAGTACGCTAATACGTATACAATTCCGAATATTTTGCATATCATTATGTTCGAATTTTTTGTTTTTCATTGTTTCAACTGTGAGTTGAAATTGTATCAAATAAAAGGGGAGGATAACGATTTTCATAAAAATACACGCTTAATTACACAGACCAAAACAAGAATTTAAATATTGGGTTTGGAAAATCAACAATTAAGAATGCAATTTGGATTTCACCCTTCGGTTAATTTGAAATAAAAAATTATTGAGCTTTACGATAAATATTGTGAGGTTTATTAAAGAGGAAATTACGGTAATATTGAGAACAGAGGAGGATTTTATGAAAAAAATATATCGGTCATCATTTCAATAATAATAATAATAATAATAAGTCTGTCGACAGAGTGGATACATTTCAAGCGTGGCGTTTTCCAGGGAGATCCCTAAGCCCGCTACTATTTTGCATCTCATTTCTTCCTCTATCGATCGAGCTTAGGCGCAGCAGTGGCTACATGGCGGGTCCTCCGTTTAAGCGTAAGCACAAAATTACCCATCTCTTTTACATGGATGATTTAAAGCTCTACGCCTCGAACGAGAGGAATTTGCAGACCGCCTTAGATGCTATTGCTGAGTACACTGCCGCGATAGGTATGCAATTCGGGTTGAAAAAATGCGCTGTTTTTCATATATACAGAGGAAAAGGGTTGGACAACTGTGAAGATGTTCAATTGGTTGATGAGAGCATTATAAAACATCTTAATGCCGAAGGGTCTTACACATTTCTAGGCATCAGTGAAAGGGGTGTCCAGGATGTCACTTTTATTAAGCAGGCCCTTCGCAGCAAGTATATGGCATGTCTGAGGCAGATATGGAGATCATGTCTGTCTGGCAAGAACAAGATCGCTGCCACAAACATGCTTGCTGTCGCATTAATTTCATACACTATTGGTGTAATGAAATGGAATGTTGATGATCTTAAGGATTTCGACAGAAGAACCAGAAAGATCATGAACATCAACCGAAGTCTTCACCCGAAATCTTCTGTGCAGCGCATTTACCTCCCTCGTCAAAATGGGGGTCGGGGATTACTTAATCTGGAGTATTTGCACGATCGACTCGTCCTGGTTACAGCTAACAGTATCCTCAGAAGTCAGGACCCACTATTAAAATTCGTTAGTGAGCACGAATTTAGTGGCAAAGGGGCGTTTCTTTACCAGGCAGCGCGAAGAGCAGCAACGAGATTTAACCTGGCAGACTTGAGTCCCGCCAGGGAAAACGCTGGAGTACAACTCTCTCGGGAGGAGTACAACAGAGTTACCAATTCGGTGAAACGAGGCGAGACAGACATGTTGACAAAAGAGCACATGAGTAAAAGTATGCACTCTATGTTATTCAAACATATTAAAAGTCTAGAGTTGTCCACCGAACTCACGTTCTCATTTCTTAAGTCTGCTGGTTTGAGATCGGAAACAGAAGGTTTTGTGTTTGCGTGTCAGGATTGTGTTATAAATACTTTGGCGTACAGGGCTCGCATTTTCCAAATAGCGGAGTCCACACTCTGTAGGTTGTGCCACCACCATCCTGAAACGATTATGCACATTCTGTCTGCTTGTCCATCTCTTGCAGCGTCGAGCTTCGTGTCTCGACATAATGCTGCTCTTCGCGTGCTCTACTATCATCTTAGACATGCCTATGGTATTGACCAAATACCGGTTATACCGTACGTCCCTTCTGACATAGAATCGGTGGTGGAAAATTCCAAGTGCCGTATTTATTGGAATTACTCCTGACAGCCACTAAGCCGGACATAACCCTCCTGGATAAGACCAAACAGATGTTTGTGATCGAATTCTCAAGTCCAGCTGAGAAGAATATCTCTCTCAAGGAGGAGGAAAAAGAGGTCCAAGTATATGGATCTTTTATCCGAGCTTAGAAAGCTGTATCCCGGGTATAAAGTTAAGCTTGTAGTCCTGATAGTTGGTGTTTTGGGTGGCATGAAAGCCTCCTATCGAAGGGAAATCGAGTCCATTCCCGCCTGTAGATCTTCTGCCAACTCTTTGATCTGCAGGATGCAGAAAGCAGTGCTGCTCGGGTCGTTCCGCATTATGCGGGCACTGGATCTGGCGTAATTTCCGCGGCTGCATATCGCCAGGGTTTGGGATGCAGTCGTGTGTATTTAGCTCCACTAGTCTTTAGTATGACGCGGCTCAAAAGGTTGCTGAAGTTTGAAATTAGTGGATGCTTGTCAAGACCTGACAAACCCCAAAATAATAATAATATAAATTTATTGACCATATTACAAAACAAATTTGTTTCTAGTCAGTCAAAAACACTTATGGCCGGTTGCTAAAATAAGAATTATCCCTAACTCAAGTTAAAATCATTTGTTTATGTATGTTGCAGCATACAAAAACAAATGATTTTAACTTGAGTTATAGAAAACTCTTACGTTAGCAACCCACCATTAGATATTGTAAGTAATATAAAAATACACTATTTAATATAAATCACAGTCTTGTTTAATATTATCATCGTCTAAAAAATTAAGTACACTGCTGAACATATCTCCTCAAGATTTTTTCTGGATTTTCTGTACTGCAGCGGTGTTTACCTACTGCAGGGTATTGACTTTATCTTGACCTTAGAATAAAATTTCTCTCCACTGCAAAAATTTTAAATTTAAGTAATTTTGTTTAAAAAATTGAGGTTTTTGTGTGATTTTTCACACATTTAAGGGTTTTTTAAGTATTTAATAAGTAAGAAGCCAACATAATACTGGATGTCTAGGAATATTTGTTCTATAATCACATCGAAATCAACAGTTTTTTGATAATTACTTTTATTCATTATTTGAGTACTAAGAGTTTCCATTTAATTTTTTTCAAATAAATTTAATTAATCTGCAAAAATCGTTTGTTTTTTCTGCATTTGCTTGTTATTCAAGTCTTCATTAAATTAGTGAGAAATATATTGATAAATTATTATTTTTTTCTCCCTATTAACAATGTGTTATTTGGTTTATTAGTATGTATTTCATTACTATAAATGATTTATTCCTTTTTCAAACCTTAGAAACGAGAATCTAAAGTAATTTAAACAATAGGTTGAATCACAACGTATAATAGTATAATAAAATAACTGAACACTACACACTACACTCTACTGTGTTGAGTGTAGTGAGGCGTTCGTAGAATCTATACATAGGAACCCGGTTCTCAGCTGCTCAGCTTTTAAAACATTTTGATTATATTTTTAGTTTCAAAAAAAGACACACTTAGCTATAAATACAAAAACTCCATAACATTATTAGCCATAATTTAGCCATGTTTTAAAAAAATAATTAATTTTGTCAAAAACGCAGTTTGATCAAAAATTCCTTTCCTACGTTTCTGGCTGATATCAATGTACACTACATTTGGGTAAAAGAGTGAGGGATAAGCACATTTTTGGCTATAATCGAATTAAAAAAATGAATTTTTAAAACTACTTTTTGTTACTTAATCTACATTCGAAGAGCTTTCTTTTGAAACCACACAATAAATTTTATATATATATATATATATATATATATATATATATCGTTATTCCGTGTCTGTATTATATTTAATAAAGTTATTGGGAATAGCGGTGGAGGAAAAAGTAAACTCAATATTTACATGTACCCGATATTTCGATTTGACTTTTCAAATCTTTTTCAAGGGAAGTTTTGGTTTTTTTAACTTTAGGTAAGTCTGTCCAGTTAAGAACACTTCCTTCCTTTTTGTCACACAGTTTTGTATGTCATATAATTTTTCTGTGACTCTTTGTACTTGTTTGTAATCTTTTCTAATGGTAATTTATACAAAATTTTTTTTTATTTTTCTCACAAAACTGTGCTATGCGCCATTTTAAAAAAAAATTTAAATTTTTTTAAATTTTTTAACTTTTTTAACTTTTATTCATTTATTTATTATTATTTATTATTTTAATGCTTTGTTTTAATCATCTATAATTCTTTAATGTTTTTTAACGTGATTTTTAAGTGTTTTTCAAATTTTATTTGTATATTTTTTTGAAGACTGATTTATAAAATTTGTAAAATTGTATATTTTTTATTTATAGACTGAAGATGACTGGATGTCCCAGTCGAAACGTCTCATAAAATTATTATTTTGTAATAATTTTTTTTTAAAATATAATTTGACGAGTAAATAAGAACTATTATTTCTCCTTATATATATATATAAATATATTGGGATATGCACTCTATGGACTGATGTTAAATAAAGTTTAAGACAACATTTATTCCAAATATCCGATATTTCGGCTTTATTTTAAGCCTTCATTCAGGGCGAAATATTTAAGTGTCAAACAAAGGTGGTTGTACATCAATGTTTTAATTATAAATAATCAAAACTGATAGTTATTTCCATTGGTAAAAATATAGATGTTTAATGTGAAACAATAATTAATTTTTTAACATAGTTGTGAGAATAACGTCAACATGAACATATCTTCATGAGGTCAATGATAAAGTTTACTACATCATTAATATTATTCCAAGTTACCTTTCCAGAAAGTTGCGCAGTAATTATGTAATGATAAGCCGACTAGTAGCCTTCAATGCCCTTATCATGCAAATGCCTTGATTTAAGAAAAGATTCTGTTTCAACATTAAATGAAGATTTACTCTATTAAAACTAGTTATGAAGGAGTTTTTGGCTTTTGAGCGGCAGAATATTTTAATAAAAAATTATGAATAAATACAAATTTACTACATTCAAAAACTTACTACATAAGCTTTTTGCAATTTAAGATGCTTTATTTGAGTAGCTCACTTTCAAAAGCCGCTATTTGACCAAAAATTGATTTGGAGATATGGGTATCAATGGATTCGCTATTGAAAGGGCTTTCGATATAACTATAGATTGGGCTGAAAACTTCTTAAAATATGGAACGAAAGTTACGTACTTTTGCAAAAACCGCTATTTTCTCAACCTTCCAGTTGCAAAATGTTTGCATGCCTACAGAATCCACTATATTCATTGTGAACAACATAGCCAGCATTTATAATAGAGAACATTTATAATGTTCTGACCAATAAGTTGCAAAATTCGCTAATTCATGATTACACTTGCAAAACCCGTTATGCGCTACATTATAAGCTAAATAACTTATTCTTAGCGACTGTAGGATTATATAGTTAAAACTAGCATTTAAAAAAAAAATTATTCTCGATTTAATTAAACAAAAATTGGCTTTCTATCTAAGACCTTTTTTTATTTATTTTTGGTTAATTCCCACAAATATGTTAATATGTTCTATATAAACTGTAAACTCATTTATAGTCATTGTATCTGGGGTCATCATGCATCAACATGTCATGAAAGAAAAGTCATAATAATTTGTGCGACGAAACACGATATTCTGTAATTTTTCACCATAAAGAAGGAAAATCTAGTAGGGGAATTGTAGCTATAGTTCGCAACAATCAGTCTTCAATGACTAGGTTAATTTGAAGTATAAAGAAACGGGGAAAATACAAGGCAAACGGCGAAGTGGACGACCAAGGAAAGCGACTATTAGGTACGATCAGGGACGTCCGCAGAAAAATTTCCAGAGCATGGATTTTTGTAATTGTAATTTAAAATATAAAGTAAAAATACTGTTCTTTTTCTCATGTGCAGAGGGGGAGCCCCGTTCACACCCTCTGCTAACATACATGGGGACGACGCTGTATGGAAAAAAAAAATTAACAGAACGGATCTTAAATGCTACAGGTTTAACAAAATCGTAGTCTGAAGCTACCAGTGTAAGTGTTTATACATATACAGTAAGAAAAAGACTCCATAATTTTGAACTTCCAGCAATCCGAGCATGCAGGAAGCCAGTATTCTCGGAGAAGCAATGTTTAAATCTTTAACGTTTGGCAAGACAGCATCAAAATTAACCTAGTCACTGAAGATTAATTGGAATGAACTATAGCTTCAATTTCCCTACTAGATTTTCCTTCTTAGGTTAATTTAAATTCCAACTGCATATTTTGTGTTCACGTTACAATAATGTATGTTCATAATAATTTTTATTTTAATATAATAAGTTTTATAAAGTCATCCTCATTCACAAGCAACCATACTCACGTATCTTGGTCACATATGATTCGTTAAATGGACGTTTTCAAATTATTGTAGAAATATAATTGTGGCATCCTACAAAGATTTAGTTAGTACCATAAAAATAAGGAAACAATATTGTTAGTTGCCTATGGCAGCAGTATATCACGTGTATTTTTTTGTGATTGGGGTACTATGTTCTTCTTCCTTTGACTCTCTGTGAGTTCAATATGTATTAAGAACAACTGGTGCCGCTTCATGACTAGGTGAATGTTGAGTTAAGGTGGACACACACTTTTAAAACTCGACGCAACTCAACGAAAAGCGAAGCGTGTTGACTCAAATCAAATTTTGCTATTTTCCATTGTTTACTATGGATTAGAAACATATTATTTACACCCGATCCAAACGATTCGGTTCAGCGTGTTGTCGGTGGTGAGGGAAGTACATCACCCGACGCGTCTTGACCAGGGTGACCAAATTACAGTTTAGGTAAACCCTGAGATTGAAAAAAAAAAGAATAAAATATCGGAAATACAGTATATATTATTCAATTTTGCTTTTATTTCCTAAAACATTAGCAACGTCCATCGACGGTCAACCGTCACCCGCTACTGTCTGACTCGCACTACCGGCTGACAGTTTATAGTCCAGGTGCAGCAGTTGGCAACACAGAACAGTCAAACAGTCGGCGACTGCTGCAGGCCCTATATATCCGGCTAATCAGCTGTAACCGTTGGCGTGGTCGGAACTAGAAAGATTTGGATATACGCTGGCACTGCGCTCCAGCTTTGCGATGATTATTTGAAACGTAACTATGTTATTTTCATTTCTATAAACCATTTACATTTATTTTAGATAAAATTAGCGTAACCCGGAGATTTTATAACAAAACCCGAAGCCCGAAGAAACGATGTTAAAACCCTGAGATCTGGTCACCCAGGTCGTGACCCATGTGATTCTAGTCAACACGTGCTCCCACGCGTAATTTGATGAAATTCATCTTTAATTTATTATTATATTTCCTTAAATTGCAATTTATCTAATAAAATACATTTTAAATTGTTCCTCATCATTAAGTCCTTAAAAAGATCATGCAATTCTACAAACGCATTTCTTTGCTGATTTCATGGACATTTTCGTCAGATCTTGTAAATGATCATTGTCTGACTCGCTGTGAAGAAATATGTTCATCTTTTCACGCGACTACACCTGTAAATACGCTACACTACTCTTAACGAACTGTTTCGCAATTGGTTCGCATCATGTATGGCTCCATCAGGCGGCGTGGCATATCAATAGTATATACCTTGACTTGTTTTGGATGATGGACGCAAATATCCATCGTTGCTGTGGGCCGAAATTTTAACTAGCTTACTTAATGTTTTTAGATGATGCTAAAGTTCATTTGAAACAACTAATTTTGAGTAAATGGCATGATGAGTGAAATTATACAAAAAACCCTGGGATTCTTCCTGCAGGAACAACCACAGTGATAAAACATCCATCACATGCCTTCGTTTAGGTGATTGTTGGTAGACCCATGAACACCTTTTTCAATGTGAAGAATCTCCTATCTGCGAGACGTACAACATAGATTTGGCTGTGCTCTAGACGACGATAGTGTACACAGGCTGATACTCTTCCTGGGGGAATCGAACGTGTTCTATGTATGAAGCCTTGCTCCTTGTTTTAATATGATATTTATGAATCTCTGTGATATCTTATGGTTACTGACTCCTTTACAGCTTCTTACCACCACCCTGCGTCTATTTAATTTTTCAGACTTTTAACTTAGGTTATTGGTATTTGTACGTGCAAAGTTTCTGTTATATCTACGTATATAGAAGTATAATCTTTGATTATCTAAATAAGTTCTGTCAAGGTCATATGACTGAAATAATAATTAACGTAGTGATGTGTTTCTCTCTCACTCACATTGGCAAAAAACAGTGTGATCATTAAATCTTGAGCGTTACATAATGGCACACAATGGGTTTTAAAATATCAAAACTGTATACTAATTCACAGCTCAAAATACCAATTTAACAAAGATCCAATTAGATTACTTCGTTAGCCCGAACTTACTCGAAGAACAACGAAATTCAACTCATTGGCGTATAAAGAAAAACAGTGTTCATTTAATAACTAATTCGTATAAGGTTATACAAGTAGAATGTACGCATATGTGTACATGTCTTTGGAAATAAGTTTAATAACTAAATGTTTCTGTCAAGTATTGCATAACGTTCAAGAAATAATGATCGCACTGTAGTAAGAGATGAGAGTAACAAATGAAGTTTTTCAATCAATTTTATTTTTGTTCAGATACAGCTAAGACCATCGTACTTATATATACACAATTTTCTAGTGTTATTTTTACTAAACCAATGGCACCTAAAACTATTTTGCTATTTATTTCATCGTTTTTTTCATTAAAGCTGTCCTTTTCAGGACAATACTTGTATTTTTAATAATTGTTTTCTTTTATTTAAAACAATATGAGTATAAAAGGTAAAACGTTAAGAAAGCAGTCCCATGAATTGGTTTATAACCTATACGAATATTTCCTACGAGAGCAATAAAAACAGTGGACCTTTGTTGACTGTACATGTAGTTCAGTAGATAAATAAATATGAATTAATATTTATTATAATTAAGATTAGGCTCCAGAGTCATATAAACTCACACTCAATTTGCATTTTTTTCATTAATCTTTCTTAGACATCTTTCTTAGATAATAATAAATTATATTAGGTACGGAAATCATTAGCTTTTTACACAGTTTTCATTATCTTCTACTTCTATAACTTGCAATTTTAGGTTAGATTTCCCAAAGTATGTTTTATTTTTTCGTTATTTTTGTATGCCAAGTTAATTATAATTTAGTCATAAATATGTGGCTGTGTTAGACTCAAACAGTGAAATAAATACAACTATTATTCGAGTCCTCCGTTGACCATTTTCAGTTACTAAATACCTACGAAACCTTAAAATGTAAAAAATTCACACCCTACCAATTTTTACAATGTTATTCCAGGAATGTGTCTGTTGTAAACTAATATGAAAAGATAATAAAATAAAAACATTTTTTTACTAAATTTGGTTATTTGTTTTTGTTGGCAAAATATGTCGGAAAAATATAAAATTTACATTAGTTTTCAAGCAAAATACATAATAATTACAGCAAAAAAGTCAATGGTAAAATAAATTACAACAAAAAATCCATTTTTACACAGAATAACAATTTTTTAAACAAAAATTTTCCCGTTCTTTTAGATTAGTATTTCATTTATTGAAAAAATTTCAGTATTTATTCGGAAAATAATTTTAAATTCGTTTATTGACTAACAATATTTAAATTAACGTTAACGAAAAAATTATCATGTTATTACCTTTACAGTATTTTTCAATTTGATGACTTCATTTGTTGAGTAAATATTTGTAAAATATTGAAAATCAAACATTATTTTGTGCTTTAAATAAGCGATATTTGAAAAACAAACATAAGCTTTATTTAATTTAATACTCAATCGATTTGATGACTGATTTTTATAAAATATTAAGTGACCATTCGGATATGACAAGCGGATTTTATAAGTTAAATTAATAATAATTTGTGAAATAATAATACGTAAAAACACAAGTTTTATTAGGCATGGTTTTGCCGCATTTAAGTTAGAAAATGAATAGCGAAGCGACGAGTTTTCTAATCAACAAGTGCGGAAAAAAGCCTTATGTAACGATTTTCTTAAATTATTTTTTCTATTTTGACTTTTCATGCCTTTTATAATAATAAATTTATATAATAAAACAGCATCCCCGATTACGGACTTTGGTATGTGAATGTTGTGGTTGGCTGGACTTGTTTTACATTTTTATATTTTTCAAGGTGTAATTATGTTTGGTAATATTTGTAGGTGGTTCTACCAATATTACCAATTTAATGAAATAAAATGTTTAGTGTCATAATAAAACTGATTATAATGCTAAATTCACTTTTATAATGACTCTCTTGTAAATGCAAAATAGTAAAAATAATATTTTAATGACAGTCACTGTAAAGGAATAGAAATTGGTGAACTTAATTTCTTTTTGAAAACAAGAAATAAAATCTTTGTGTCGAAAAACTAAATTTATATCTTCGTGAAAATTTAAAAAAAAAGGTACCCAATGTTAGATAGACGTATTGGGGCAGAGGAGGTAAGTTCTTTGTTTCTAGATCGCCGATATATATGTATTGTAACTCCACCTTTAGTTTGAGAGAACTTTTGTTTTAATGCTTCTACCGCCTTGTCATAATTTTCATTTGATTGTGGATAACTAGACACCACCATGTAAGCTTTTGAATTTTTAACCATAGACTGTACCAAATATTGAAATTTATCTGCGGTTGTCAGCTGACTGCGGTTCATGTATTTGCTTAAATTGTGCCCACCAGCCTAACCATTCTTTCAGATCACCACCAAATGTCTTTATTGAGATCTTAGGGTACTTAATATTGTTATTAATTTGCCTACTACTTTGCCCAGTCTCAACAACAGTTTCTCGTTGGGCTTGTGACAGAAACTTTTCGGCTCTTATTTTAATAATTTTAAATTTGTGACGATACTCATCTACCAACGCGAATTCCCTATCTTGTGTATCATCTGCCTGGGTTTCATCTTCTAAAACAGCTGTGATTACCTTACGATCCCATTCTTCAAGTAGTTGGTAATCACTTATGACTCCCTCCAGTTTAGCTTGTATTTCTATCGCTTCTTCTTGATCTAACAACTGTGCAAGATCATTAATGGACCTGGTTAATTGGACTCTGAACGGCCTCCTGTACCTCTTTATTCTTTCCATCGTGTCAATAACGTTTATCACGTCGGGGTCACCACAAAACTTATTATAGGACTCGAGAACTACCCGTTTTCGGCCCACCGGGAAATATCTAATACAATTGACACAAAAGAATAGCTAGTCTTTAAATTCACCACTCCACAGACGAACACATATACATATACTAGGTGTCTCAAAAGAAATTTTATATTTATTTAGCTTACTGCGTGAACGCAACGTATCCGAGGGGCGCGGGGGTTATGTCAATCGGTAGCCAGGCTCTTGGGAGTTCAGTCGCTATGGAGCGTGCAGTTACAGTGAATTCAGAGCGTTATGTGCAGATGTTAAACAACTTCTTGGTACCTGAACTGCAAAACTTTCCTGGCTATAACCAAAGAACATGGTTCCAACAGGACGGAGCAACTTCACACACGTCCAATATGTCTCTGCCACGTGTTCGTGAAATTTTCTCAGGCAAGTTGATCTCCCGGAGAGGTGACATAAATTGGCCTCCACGCAGTCCAGATTTAACCCCTATGGACTTTTTCCTATGGGGTTATCTTAAATCTAAAGTTTACGCCAATAAACCGACTTCACTGGCGCATTTGAAAGAAAATATCCGTCACGAAATGGCAGCCATCCCTGAGTCCACCTGCCGAGACGTCGAAGTAATTTTACTGTTCGATTAAATGAGTGCCGAGAACGCGAGGGTCTACATTTAGACGATATTATTTTTAAGAAATAAATCCCCAAAAAGTGTATTTTAATAATTAATAAACATTTTTCGATATACGGCTTACTTTTTTTTTAATCTATCCACTAAATGTAAAATTTCTTTTGAGACACCTTGTATAATACTTTATTCACGCAATCAAAATTACAAATTATAAAATAAATAAACATAGAATAATAAACTACAGTCAGTCAGAAAGATAAAAAGTAGAATAAAAATGTCTTTGGTTTTAGTGTTGGATTTAGGTTTTAAATTGCACATAAGTATTATTGCACTTGTGTTATTGCACTTAACATTTATTGGGATTTAACTATCACAGTAGTAGGTGATTTTATATTATTTTATGTCACAGGCTTGCAAGGCATTGTTGCATGTGAGTATGTGATACCTGTTAGCGCAGATGTCTCGACAATATTTACATATGCATTCCTCATTAGGTTCGTGGAAGCTTTGTCGCTTATCGCAGATATTATGGTGAAAATCGTGAACTGTCATTCTGCATATCTTACTCCTGTTTTTCTGATTTGCCTGTCGTCAGGAAGCAAAGTTAAACGCTGGTCCTTCACTGTAATTTTTAGAGACAAAGAGCCAATTTTTCTCGTCTCTTATTTCGTCGTACTTATCGAGTTCATCTGCGCTGAAGTTGTACTCGTGTCTAAGGTCTTCTATAAGAGTAGGTCATCCAATGATGTGTAAACATAATGTGTTTGATGCGCTTTTATGTACTCCCAGGACCCTTTTTACAAAATATGTTTTTATATTGTCTAGCTCTTGCAGTTGTCTAACTTTTAGTAGTGGTGCTATTTGTTGTAAAGCATAATTAGCAATAGATTTTATTTTTTGTTGAAAAAGGGTATATGCATTTTCAATTGTTAATCTGTGCAAGTCTCTTTTTTTTGACACTTCGTTGTTATAGAACAAAAGTCCTCTCAAACTAAAGGTGGAGTTACAACAATATGAAAGCCACATGGTTAGTGTGACGCTTAGACTGGACTTATACCCTTTTATGAACAGGTACTTAAGTATTAAATACTTGAGGCTGACTCAACCCCAGAGCTAACTGCATAATATCGGAAGATAAAAATTCGAAGGGGCTGGGGAGATTAGAACCCGCGTCCCTGAGGTCCGTAGACAACCGTCTTACCACGGAGCGACGGCAAATTGTGCAAACTTGGAACTTTTATTTAATATCATACCAAATTTATAAGAAGCACAGATATTTTCTTTGGTATGAAGTAGAAATTTTTCTTCTCCTTTTTAAATATATTTTTTGGCTTCAATGCAGCTGACGCCGCTTCTCCGTTCTCAATTTCCAGGAACTTCTGTCATGGCATAATTCTGTTAGTCCTTTCGTTGATATTGTTTCCTCTGTTCCAGCTCTACAATTTCGTCTAGGTCTTTCTCGTTTTCTTCTCGTCTCTGGTTTCCAGGTTAGTAATATTTTCGGCCATCTATCTTCCATCATTCTGTTTGCGTGACCGAGCCAGATTAGCTGTTTGGTTTCGATCGTGTAAATTATATTTTTGCTGTTTTTTTAATTGTTTAATTTTTTTTCTGTCCATTGTTGATTTTCTGCAGCTCCTTCGCCAAAAATCCATTCTTAAGCTAGGAATTTATTTCTGTTTCTATTGTTGATGGTCCACATCTGTAAGATAGTATTCTTTGCACTATTGCTGTAAACACTGTTCTTTTTGTCTGCATTGTAATGTTCTTATCCCACAACATGGGATTTAAAGACCTCACTACTTGTCGTGCTCAGTTGATTCTGAAGTTGATTTCCTGGTAACTCATGCCTGTATTATCCATTAATACTCCTAGATATTTATATTTCGGAATTCCGGGTATTTTTTTGCAATTTTCCAGAATCAAATCTTCATTTTATTTATTTTTTATTAACTAATATACAGTTATTATACTCATCAATGTATTTATTTCGGTTCTATATTATGTATGTTAAAATATATATATTTTTTTTTTCGATATTACAAATACTTTAATCGGTATCGATATTTAGTATTTGAAATACTGTTACTGAGAATTTGGCACAGCTCTGTATCCGAGAATGATTTCTATTCCCGTTTTGCTTCAATATTATTGTTCACAAAAGCTATTATTATTAAATTGTTAACCAAGCATAACTATTAACATAGGTTAAACTTTTTTCAAGCGCTGTTTTGTGTTTGTTATTTCGAGTTTGTGCTGACAAATGTTTACAATTTGATGGACTAATATTAGAAAAGGCGAATGGGTAATTATGCAGGGATTGTTGTTGGAAATAGCAACTCTTGCACGAATCTAGCGCTTTCTGCATGATTGCTATACGGGAAAGGGATGTGTACTTCTGGTTGTGATATAATATCCACGTATGCTAAATGAGAGAAATCGGAAGCTTGTTCTAACTTCCAGAATAAACAATTTGAATATTTAGTAAGGTTGTAACTCACAAAGCGAAGCCTATGTAATCTTGTATGTATTTATGTACATCGGAAAATCCGTGGTATTTTACAAAGATTCCTAAAGCTTTTTCCAAGACGATTTTATTTGAAGAATCGATTTGACATTGAATTAGATTTTCGGTTTATTTTTTTTTGAGAGTTATCTTATTATTATGACATATGAGTTACGCAAATATTTAAATTATTGAAGACGTATTTTCAAAGTGAATATCTGGAATCAAATTTCATCTCGTGAAGAGGAGAATTGTCATTTCACTTGATGTGGATTAGTATCGAATTTCTTGATACGATACGTAAACACTTTTCGAGAAATAAAATAGAATACCGATCGTAGATACTCTCTGAGATCAGCTTACATTTGTCCCTCCTTAACGTTAAAACTATTGTAGTTTTCTTGATAAGAATTAAAAGTTATTTTGTTTGGAATTTGAACTAACCTTCTGGCTGAATGTTTATTGATCTTTTAAATATCTTCATGTGCCCCAAGTGTCGAGAAGTTGTCTTTATCAGTGATATTTTAACAATTTTTATACTGGACTGCAGTGTTGTAATGTATCTAGTTACAATTATCTAGATACAGTAACTCGATACTTTTTCAAGTATCTAGATACAAATTAGATACTTTTCGAAATATGTATCTGAATCTGTATCTAGATATTTAAATTTAAGTATCTTGTATCTGTATTTCAGATAATTTGATCGTTACTTTATTTTTATACCATGATACCGACCTGATATAATAGTTTAATTATAAATTGCCATTTTAAATATTTTATTTTTATTATAAACAAAATTCAGAAAACAATTGAAATTCTGACGTTTACAAATTAAATTTATATGGAATGTAAAAAAAAAAATCACTCGTTTTTCGTAGCTTTTGCACAGCTGTAAAAATAGTTGGTATTTAGGTACCACAATAGTAGGCACAACACTTAAGGAAAATGGGTCATTATTAATGAAAATTAAATTTTTGGATAATTATAGTTGCTATTTTGATGAGCAATTTACTAAAATCATATGAAAAATTATATCCAAACAAATTCAGGCCCTTCAAAAGTATCCAGTGATTAAAAATACACTTTGATAATTTTTTGGAGGTATTTCATCACTTGAAGCCTGGCTCTAATCCGCATCACCCAAGGGCCGGCCATGCTACTGTGGGTATTAAGTTCATTTCCTAATTGAAATCAGTAAGATAAGTAGGTGTGTTTTCTAAAGGACGTAAAATTGAATAAATTATTAAATGTTCATATAAATTAAATTTGTAAGCGTGAGAATGTCAACTGTAATTTTGTTTATAAATTAAATTACTATGAAAAAAAAAATAATCACATATTTCTTATCAGTAATTTTTTATTAGTGATCAAAAATGATCGTGACATTACACGAATTCCACTTCAATTAGGGCTAAAATTTGGTTGAAAGAAACATCCTCTTAACAAGAACATAGCTACGTATCTATAAGACTAACATTAGTCTTATAGATACGCTGCTCATACGTTAGCACATATGGCTAACATAATACATACGTTATTTAGTACAAATTTAGTCCGTTGAATATTGTTTTACCTTGAATTTAGTGGGATTTTTTAAACGTCACGGTCATTTTCGAACAGCCTGTATAATACTGATTAACATGCACTGTTTGTTTGGTAAAATATATGGTATTTTCATTTTTCAGTGTTTTTTTCAACAGTATCTAGTTGTATCTAGATACAAACATTTTTGGCATATATCTGTATCTATATATTTTTTATAATTCTGTATCTGTATCTGCATATAGATAAAAAATTTCTTAGGTATCTGTATCTGTATTTAGATATTTTTTTAAATGTATCTATTACAACACTGCTGGACTGTACATTTGAAATTTAGAAAACATGTCGTTGGCTTAATACTACAACTGGGTAACTCATATTTTGAGTATTTTGTAATTGTAGTGAATTATAGCTGAAATGTCTCTACCAGATTTTCATTTGTATGTTAATTTTGATGTTTTCTTGTCTATATTAAACGATTTAAATGTTGCTTCTAATCGGCACCATAAACCTAAACAATAACAGAAAAACAGTACCCTGGTGGAACTCAGACTGCCAAAAAGCAGACAAAAAATACAAAAAAGAATTGAATAAATACAGAAAACGGAAAACACTTGAAAACCTGATCAACATGAAAAAAATGAGAGCTGTAGCAAGAAGAACAATATTGGAAAGTAAGAGGAATTCCTGGATAAATTATGTATCGACATTGACAACAAGTACACCAGTTGCTGAAGTATGGGGAAAAATCAGGAAAATAAAAGGAAAGAAAATAGTCCATCAAACTTCCATGCTACAAAAAAACAAACAAATAATAACGAATCCTCAAAATATAGCAAACACTTTAGCAGAACAATTTAGACACAATTCCAGTGATGATCATTACACAAACACATTTAAAACACATAAAAAAATTACAGAAAGTAGAAAAATCACAATAGAAAGTAACAACAATCCCATAAATGAACCCATTAACTACAGAGAATTATATACGGTAATTAAATCTTAAAAAAAAAAAAGCAGTCCAGGACCAGATGGCATCACATATGAAATAATTCAACACCTACCTAAAAAGGCACTAGAATACCTGCTCCATATATACAACCATATCTGGACAAATAACAAATACCCAAAAAAATGGCAAGAAGTCACTATTATCCCAATTTTAAAACCAGGAAAGTCAAAATCAAACTCCGAGAACTACCGCCCAATATCACTTTCTAACTGTTTAAGTAAAATTCTCCAAAAGATAATTAATAATAGACTTATCTGGTACCTGGAGATAAACAATATACTAAATAACGCCCAAAGCGGCTTCAGGAAAGGTAGATCTACTATGGACCAAATAATGCTATTGGAAACGGAAATACAGCACGCTTTCCTAAACAAAGAACACCTCATAGCGATCTTTTTCGATATTACAAAAGCATATGACACCACCTGGAGGCACTACATACTGACAACCATGAAGGAATATGGCCTTGATGGCAACATAACTCACTACACGTACAACTTCCTACAAAGAAGAACATATAAAGTTAAAACTAATGGTTGCTTATCAGAAGAAAACATCCAAGAAAATGGACTCCCGCAAGGAGAAATTTACAGTATCACTTTGTTCCTCTTAGCCATAAATAATATAACAAAATACATATCAAATCAAATAAAAGTATCACTTTTCGCAGATGATCTTATAATCTACTTCAAAAACCAGAACCTTAAAAAAATAAAGAAAATATTACAAAATGCAATTAAAAACCTTCAGAAATGGACAGAGGACACCGGCTTCCAGTTTTCATCAACAAAAACGAAAGCAATACACTTCACACGAAAACAAATACCAACTCTCAACCACAACATTAACATCAACAACAATAAAATCGATTTCGTCGATACAGTAAAATTCCTCGGAGTAACCTTTGATAAAAAAACTCACCTGGCGGCCACATATTGAAGAGTTAAAAAAAGATTGTGTACAACGCTTAAATATATTGAAAATATTGGGAAATAACAAATGGGGAGCAGAAAAAGACATCCTCATAAGTATGTACAAAACACTTATCCGCTCCAAACTAGACTATGGGTGTATAGCCTATTCAACAGCCAAAGAACAACAGTTAAAGAAACTGGACACCATACAGAACACGGCACTCAGAATATCAACAGGAGCCTGGAGAACTAGCCCAATCAAAAGCCTGCTCTGTGAAAGTGGAACCCCTCCACTATGCCACCGTCGAACCCAAATAACCTTAAATTACTTAACTAATCTAGCCCGAAACTACACCACACCAACATTTCATGCCTTCTTTCAAATCAAAAACAATCAAATAAAGCCTCGCAATATAACACCTCTACAGAAAAAAATATCTGACGACCTACAAACCCTAAACCTCAACTATAAAAACATCACCCAAAACTACCAATACGAAATCCCACCTTGGCAAATTATACTCCCCGAAGTTAATCTTGAGCTCACAAAGTTCCAAAAGAGAGAAACCAACCCCCAAATCTTCCAACAAAAATTCCTAGAAATCTGTAGTAAGTATGGAGATGCGACAAAAGTATTTACAGACAGTTCCAAAACATCAAACAGTACTGGCGCCGCAATTATAATAAACAACAACACATACAATACCACCTACCAGATATAACTAGCATCTACACTGCAGAAGCATACAGCATATGGAAGTCATCGGAGAAGTTAAAGGAACAGGCTGAACAAAACAGGCGATATATCATTTGCACCGATTCCCTCACCGTGGCCCAAAATCTAGCAAAGAACCACAGTAACAACTACTTCATACAGAAGACACAAGAAAACTTAAACAATTTGATAAGAAATGAAAACCAAATAATAATTCTTTGGATCCCATCCCACAAAGGAATTACCGGTAACGAGCAAGCAGATGTCGCAGCCAAAGCATCACTTGATCTCGAAATAACAAATATTACCACTACAGTAGAAGACTTCAAAACAGAGATCAAAAAGAAAATAATCAAACAGTGGAACCAAGAATGGAGAAACACCCCCCCAAACACAAACAAACTTAGGAAAATAAAAGAAGACATTTCAAAATGGTCAACAATCGGAAGTAGAAGAGATCAAGTAGTAATCACCAGGACGCGAATTGGACACTCACTATATACACACAAACACATATTTCTACATGAAAACCCACCTATCTGTGACACCTGTAATACGCAAATCACAATTGAACACATCATCACACAATGCACAAATTACACTCAACAAAGACTAAAACACAACATTCCACAGACAATTAACGAGGCACTATCAAAAGACACAACCATTATAAACACCCTAAACTATCTTAAGGACATAAAACTGTACAATGAAATATAAATAACCTCATGTAATATATATGTATATATTTGTAAATCTTATCCAGTGCTAATAACCATGTTGTTGAAGCACTTAAATAAATAATAAAAAAAAAAAAATGTTGCTTCTTAAATAATAGTGACTTCTTTCGCGCTCAGCAGTTCAAAACGCTGAAGCCTTTTTTACTGTATATCTGCAAACACTTACACCAGTAGCTTCAGATCATGATTTGGTTAAATCTGTAGCCTTTAGGCTTCGATCAGCTAACCATGTTCTTCGCAAGACAGCGTCGTTCCTAATCGTCGGTTTCCATGGTCGTCCACTTCGCGTTTTGTCTTGTACTTTCCCCGTTTCTATATGCTTCAAAATTAACCTAGTCACTGAAGACTGATTGTAGTGAACTACAGCTGCAATTTCTTTGCTTGATTTTCCTTCTTTATGGTGTAAAATGATTGAATATAAAATTACTCTTATAAAGGTTACTGGAGAACCAAGTATACAGGTTTTGTCAAGTCATTTTGATCAATGTCTATAGTTATGACAACGCACTAGCTCACACTTCTCTTATGGTTCGACAGTTTTTGGCGAAGAACAAAGCCTCTCTCGTTCCTCATACGACATACTCATCTGACTTGCTCCTGTATGACTTTTTTTGTTCACGAAATAGAAGTATCCGTTAAAAGGTCTGCATTGTTTTTTTAACAATAGAAAAGAAAATCGGAAACTTAGCAACAATCTATGGCCGCAAGGGGGAAGTATTTTGCAGGTGATAATGTAAATATGCACTACAGATTTTAAGTCTGATCAAGGTCGTTTGCGTAGTGTATGTGTTAGTGTTTAGCCACGTTTACCAGATTTTACTCCAATAGTCCAATTTAGGGTGTCCTTATGTCCCGGTTGCAAGGAAGTGGCCCCGGTGTTCCGAAAGATGTTTTCTGCGCGCTTAAATATCCCGGTTTCTTTATTTAACTCACTGACGTAGTAAGTATTTACAAGTAGTCCACATAGTTGAGTATATTTGTACTACATAATATGTCACAAAACTACCAAAAACCAGTTTGTCAACAAAACTATTAAAAATAGCAAACAAACAAAAGACTATTTATGTAAAAATGCTTTGTTTTGGTTGCACTCTAACGGTAGTCTCAGTAGGTTGGTGCATGAGATAGGTGTGCCGGTTTTATGTTCTGCAAATATGGATACTCTTGTTCAATTAGAGCAGTGGTATTCAAACTTTTTCGAGTCATGGAACCCTTTACAGTCTAGCAATATTCCGTGGAAACCCAAAAAATAATAAAATAACAATAACATAAGGTTGATACCTATGCAGGGTGACCAGATTTCAGTTGAGGTAAGCCCTGAGATTAAAACAAAATAGGAAATACTGTATGTTTTATTAAATTTTGCTCACCTCCAAAATATGTGATAAGCAAAGAAAAAGGTTCTCACCTCCAAAATACAAGTGATGAGCAAAAAAAGGTCCTTACCTCCAAAATCCAAGTAATGAGCAAAAAAAAAGGTCTTCACCTCCTCTAACCTACGCGAGGGGGAAGATGAAAAGAGAAAAGGTATAAGCCGACGCCCAAGTAATTTGATTAGGTTTAAGAAAAAGCTCGTGGAACCCTTGAGGACCTTGTGTGGAACCCCAGGGTTCCTTGAAACACAGTTTGAATGTCGCTGAATTAGAGTAAAGCTAGAATCTAAGACAAACTCACAAACAGTGAATTCTCACAAACGCGCACAGTGAATATGCACGTTTGTCATAGTTACGCGTAAAAAAGGAACAAGGCAGATTAACTGACTGCTCACTTATAATTCCTTTAGAAGCTTCCAGAGTGAGTGAGACAGAAACACATCTGTACGTTAATTATAATATGGCCTTGATCAGACAGCTCTCATAATATTTCTTATTTAAAAAAAAATTATAACGTTAGTCTGCGAATCTTTTGTTATTTAAGAAATCTATCTCTTACCTTTAGTTTGAGACGCCACTGTTGCCATTTAACCGCTTATATTGAATTAGAGTACCTCAATTTTTTTCCTTTTACTAAACTAGCAACCTCCCAAAAGAGCTTAACCATCACAAAAAATCTAACGCATTTCAATATATTTCTAGTATCTAAAATTTTATCAAACTTTCACCGATTCTGTGATTCTTTTTTACCAGGCCCAGACATAATTTATTATATTTTTTTCTTGTAAAATACGACAGTGAAAATCGCTAGTGCATAACATAACTTTAACCCTACTGCTAAGAGGTGTCGAGACGTTTACTTTTTGGCCGCTAACTTATAAGTCACGGCTTACTCCTGGAACTACGATCCATAAATTAAATACAGGAGCAAAAAATAGGTTATATTTGGGACGTGATGTCTCGTTATTTTTAAGAAGTTTTCGTTTATTTGTACGGTAATGTACATCACACATAAATGGTTCACGCAGAATAGAAGAAATATAACACTGTTAAATAATGTGTTTTTGAAAGAAAGTACATCGAAAGAAAATCACAGAAATTTTTACACTATTATGTAGTGCAATGTTTCTCAGTCTAAATCTTACAACGGACAAGCAAAAAGACATTATTTTTACGCGGGCTTGTGAAATATTATTTTGCTAAAATTCCAAACCTTTAGGTGGAACTGAATTTTCAGTCTAGTAACTTTTATAGTTTGATTCGAGGTTTTGACCATCTTGGATAAGCTTTGTAAATCATACATTAAAGTTAATGTTATTATAAAATGTAATTTTCATTACATTTTGATTTTTTTGCGTAATTTTAATACAAATGTCTCATTTCTTAAATTCTTACATTTTCCAAAATTTTAAAAACGAATTATTTATTTAATTTTTCTAATAACTGTCACTTTATAATAAATGCCAACAAGCTCGTTTTCGTGACAACTTAAAAATACGAAATCTTCATTTAGTTCCGCCTAAACCAAAGAAATTATCTATACATTAAAAATTTTAAATTATTTAGTTACTACAACACGTAAAAATTTATAATTTTATGTATATTTAGTTATGTATTTTAAGTTTTATAAATAGGTCATTTCTTTGGTTTAGGCAGAACTAGATTTTCAAATCTAGTAACTTTTACCGATTGATTGAAGCTTTTGATCATTTTGTTTAGGAAAAGCCAACTTCAATATATAAAAAAAATAGCTGGTGACAACTTAAGAAAATTTAAATTACATTTAGTTCCCCCTAAAAGTTTGGAATAGCCTATATGTGTCATTTTTGAATACGTATAAGCAGTTCACTTTTGTAAGAGCAAACTAGATCTGGTTATTTTGGTGATTTTATAGTGTATTACTGACTTTTAGAAACTTGGTTATATTGTGAAAAAGGCTTTACAGTTTTGGGTTATGTTTGTATTATTTTAAGTTAGTATTATATTTACAAAATATTTAAGATGTCAATCACTATTCAAAATGAAATACGACAAATCATATTTTTGTAAAAATGTCATATTTATAATCTGACTTTTCAAAATATTTTTCTGTAATAACAACATGACATACAGTTTCAAAGGTGCAAACTGTTGAAAACAAAATTTCCTCTTAGTTTGTTCTTACAAAAGTGAACTTCTTATAACTAAGAGTGAAACTTCATTTTTATGGTTTTAAAGGTGGTAATTCTGAAATAGCACCTTTCAAAATATATGGCATGCCAATCGCAATTTTGACATGACAATTTGGTTTCTGACATATTTAGTTTTTGAGTGAATATAACCTCAATATAATGATATTTAACCAAACATTTAAAAGCCAGATTTACAAGTTCACAAGGTTCCCTAAAAGTCTATTTACACCACAATAGTCACCAAAGTAACAAGATCTATATAGTTACATATTACAAAATAAGACAGATAATACTAGCAGTAAGTAATTTTACAAAAAATATTAATCTGTTAGATACATATTTTTTAAATTTTATTAGGATAATATTATTAGGATATTTTATTAGGCCGGATAGAATTAGCTGCAGACCGGCAGCTATCCGTGGACCGGCGGTTGAGAAACACTGATGTAGGGAAACATCACAATGTACAGCAGAGAATATTATTCCTTGAAAAAAAAGCGTCTGCTTCCGCTAATCTTATTTTGGGTTTCTCTTACTCATCTCTTCTAGGTGCTTAACTTTTCCTCATTCTCTCTTGATGCCCATTTACATTGCACTATTACTACAATGTTAAACGAATGTTAAAATATATTTCTTTGAATTCTTTAAATGGCCAACGTAACCTTACTTTCCATATGCCATTATGCTAGGGTGACCATTTTATTAAAAAGGCAATGCGGGACGGAGCAAAAAAAAAGGTCCTCATCTCTTAAATTCAAGTGAAGAGCAAAAAAAAAGACCTCACCTCCCAAGTCAAAGTGAAGAGCAAAAAAACAGGTCCTCATTTCCTCAAATACAAGTTACAAAATGCGGGACAATGCGGGACAAAATGTTAAAATGCGGGACTTTTGCGGGACGCATCTTAATGCGGGACAAAATGTTAGAATGCGGGACAGTCCCGCGAAATGCGGGACGAATGGTCACCCTACATTATGCTATTATGCCAGTTATAGCCTCCACACGGGTTCACCTCAAATAATACGTCAATAATTTTTTCGACATGGGAGTTTATAGTTCAGAACCTTCGTCGAAATTACTATACTTGATAATAATGCTAACATTACCGACCGCCGATATATATAAGGGAGGTATTCTAATCATACCGATTTTGACATTTCGAGATTTCGATGGTTCTTCACGAATTGAGGTCCCTACATAACGCTTTGACTATTTTTAGCATGATATCTGTCGGTCTGTCTGTCTGTCTGTCTGTCTGTCTGTCTGTCAGTCTATCCGTCCGTCTGTCCACGGTGTACACGTGCAGAGCAAATTCGGCTAAAAGGATTTTTATGAAACTTCATATTTAAGCTTTTGACATCAATGGCACGAGTTGATCAACTTTTGGTAAAAATTGGTTGACTAGAAATGGAAGTTTATTCGTGTCGATTTTAAGATTTTTGCAAATATTTCATAACAGAAAAATGCTTCGAAAAAATTTATTTAACAAAAGTTGCTATAAAAGCCATAACTAACAACTTTTATTTGAGATATTTTATGATAAGGTATGATAATTTTTGAAAAATTTTTAAGTATCTATTTTTTCATACTTACATGTAACGTTTCCATGGTCATGATAAATAATATCTCTGTTAGAAAATATTGGACCAAGATATTTCAAAATAGCTCCAAAAATATTTGTAAAATTAAACTATTGCTACAACTTTCCGCATCGTACACAAATATACGTCAATTGGTTTACAAGATGGCGTCTTTAATGCAATTTGTTTATTTACAATTACATAACAGATAAAAACTCATTGCAAATTGTGATGTATTGAATGTTACAAGTTCTGTTTCAGATTGTTAGTTTTGTGTAAGAAACTTCTTAGAACTTTACTGTTGAACCCTCCCTTTAGATAATTTTGCAAACTATGATTTTTATAATTTTGTTACAGTTTTGTCAAACCTTAAAGGTCAGCTGCCGCGACTAAACTGTCGCAAACAGTTGCGTCCCTTTATCAAATTATCCAACATTCTTAATGATAATTCTTTATAATCAATCTTATTATTCATAATTTTCATATATAAATATTGATGAAAAAATTTTCCGTAATTTTTATATTACATTTTTGATTAATACGCTCGTTAAAATGATATAACGTTATAATAAATTAATAATTCGTAATATATTTGAAGTTATTTGTTAAAACAAATGACAATTTTATGTTAATTATAGCAGACAGTTTATTAGTATATTATAAATTAGTTAATAAAATATGACTGCCGGATATATAAATATTTTTATCAGCAAAAACAATATTGAAGGAAATGATAAAATTAACAAGTACACTCAAATAAAAAAGCGTGTAGTAATGGCAAGAATATCCGGAAGCAATCTACTAAAAATACGGAAAATTCGATAAATCACTAATAAACCAAAGTTGCTAATGCAAAAGATAGTTTTTATCTGTCATGCTACATGCCTCCGAATCATGGCTGATGTGGGTAAATAGAAATTAACTACATAACTTCTTTGGAAATGTCCTGACGAAGGCTGCTAGAAGTATCGTGGACTGAAAAGGAAACTAATACAAAATAGCTAATTTATTTGGACCTATACAATGACAAAGCAGTGACAAGCTAGAGAAAGATTAATTTTACAAGGGAAATTTGAGGAAATCAGATCCCTTATTTGGTGTTCTACTAGGTGGACGGAGCAGATTAAACAGGTAACCGATTATTCTATTATATAGAAGCCACAAGAGTGGCCAATGTCTAAGTCGTTTGAAATAAAGGGCGGCCCATCAGGTACGCCGGATTTAATTTTGAAATGAAACACAGTAAATTATAATTTAATTCGGAAATTTTTATTGATTTATATAGTAGACATGTTGACATTAATTATGGAATACGATGTCGGCCAAATGGCCGCCTCGGCTGTACTGGCATACCCTGACCCTTATGATAAAATTTTCGAAGACTTTTTGCAAGGCAGTTGGCTCAATTACAGAAATAACACGTTGTATCTCTGTTTTCAGATCAGGAATTGTTTGTGGTTTGTTAGCATAGACCTTAGACTTAACAAAACCCCAGAGGAAAAAATCGCATGGCGTTTAGTCGCAGGATCTGGCCGGCCAATTAACGTCAGCATTTCTGGAAATCACACGACCAGGAAAATGTTGTTAATAATAATAATAAGATCCCAACGCCTATATAGGCGCATAAGGGGCAGCGAATATAAGTTCTAGACCATCATATTTCTAGATTACCAGCCATAGGCATGAAAGCCACGTGGTCAGTGTAACGTTTTGACCGGTCATATTATCACTGTATAAAGAGGTACACATTTTACGTATTAAATACTTAGGTCGACCACAGAGTTGACTGCACAATTTTGGAAGATAAAAATCTGAACGAGGAGGCGGGTATTTGAACCCATGTCCATGTGTTATATCTAAAATGAAAAGGCATCATCAACAATGTTGTTCTTATTATCAAAAATTTTGAAGGTCTAGTGGATATGCTGTGGTAACTACGTGAAGCATTTAGGCACGTATGCCAAAAGATAAACCTTGCGAAAGCAAATAACAAGCCCTTACACCCGGCCAATCAAAATCGATAACCAGCTATTGGGGAATGTTAATGAGCACAAATTCTCAGAACACACAATTAAACTTGGAAAAGTAAACAAACAATTGAAATTAAAATCCGATAAGTGAGTCAGCTGGATGCTATTTGAAAGTTATGATTTATAATTAAAAACCTAGAACTACATATCAAACTAAAGATAAATTGTATGGATCCTGGCATAATAATGCTCTCAGTTGCAACCTGCGATTTGGAAACAAAAAGCTTAACGGTAAAATTTGTCAACCAACTAAAGAGTGCTCATCGAACCATGGAACGTGCAATGCTTGGCGTTAGTTTAGAGTAGTGGTTCTTAACCGGGGGTGCGAGAGAGCATTTCTAGGGGTGCGAGAGAAGTTTCTCAATTTTTAATGAAACCTCCTAACCGCTTATGAGAAATATGCCTTGTTGTCTTCTCCCCCACTCCTAAAATTACACCTCCACCAAATGAGTGAATCATTTGATGGATACTTTTCCACGAGATATATAGGTAAAATTAATAGATAGATACTCAATCCATTTTTGTTTGACCTAAATTCAATGGACGACAACGTTTTATTAAAAAACGATCTTATCGCAATACGAGCTAATGCACATATTGAAATTGAAACTTAGAACAGTTCTGGTGTACGCAGTTACAACTTTATCCAGAATTGGCAAAAGCAGCATTAGAGACACTTTTACCATTTGCCACCACTTACCTTTGTGAAATGAGATATTCATCACTTTTGCACATTAAAACAAAAGCCAGAAATCCTTTAATGCATCTGATGCATTACGCGTGGCTCTTTTAAAAAAAAAGTCTCGTTTTAAAAGGATTATTATGCACAAACAACAACAAGGTAGCCATTAAAAATGTTGATATTGTTTTATATGTAATAACATAGTATGTATTGTAAATGTATTAATTTGTTTGTGCAATAAAAAAATTATCTTACGGATGAATATATCTGCAAAGAAAAAAACAATATCACCAATACTGGACACAAAATTTCATCCCTTAAATGGAACTGGGGTTGGTCATGTAGCTAGACGTCACAGACGGACAAACCAAATAGTTCACTGGCGTCCAAGAATTTGCAAACCTTGTTATGGCAGAACTGAACAAAGGTGATTGGACGCTATGAAACAGTAGCATATAGGTTATGGCATCAACTGGCTACGGAAAGAAAGTATGGAATAAAGATGAGAGGCCTATGCTCATAAGTCAAATATTGAATGCTAAAAGAAGAAGATACGTAAGGGCTTAGAAGAAACTTTCTCAAAATCATGAAATAGGTAAAATAGAACACGAACAATCTTATATGTGCGACATTATCAAAGTTACAAGAGTTTATTATGATCTCTTGATGTTCGTCATTTTAAAGCCGCAAACCACAACCATTTTTATAGAATGAGGAAGTAGAGTAGACAAAGTAAATAATGTTTTGAATTAAACCTAATTGCAAATATTTCCAATTAGTTGTAATTACAATTGAAATTAGCGCGTTCCACAATTAAAACCCTTACAACACACACATAGGAGTAAATTAGGTTGGTAATAGGTGATTTTAATTTATGCCATGTACTCCACATAATTTCTATTGAACTTCTCGACAAGTTGTTTATTGGCACTCTCCCCGGCAAATACGGTCGCTTAATTAATTATGTCTTCACACTTATCTACCACATCATAGGTTAACAATTAACACCATCTGTTGGTGATGAAAAGATCTAACCACAAAAAAAAGGAACTAATTCAAACAGGCAACAGTTTTTGTAGTATCGTCCTTACTAATTAAAACAAAGGAAAGATAATCAAATATTAATTAAATTGTGAGTTATAGTAGTTGCTCTAAATTTTTTCATTATCGTGTTAATATTTTAGTTTAAAATATATGTTATAAAATGTTTCGTAGGTATTTAACGTCAGACGCGCACTCAAGGGAGGTTCATGAGTTCAAGATCCTCCCGAGAAATTAAAAAAAAAACACGTTTTTAAAGAACGCACTTTTCTTGTAAATTAATGTGAGCCCCCTCAAGAAAAAAAAATCGGCTTATAGCCCCTTTAAAAAAATATAAATATCCTATAATTTGGGTAGACTTAAGTCATCATTTTTTTTATAATTTTAAGAAAAAAATGGCTAAACGGATGGACTGATACATTTTGTATAGTATCAAAATTACAAGGAAACAATTCTGAAAATTTGGCATCCCTTGAAACGTCCCACCGTGGTGCGGTCGTACCACTTGCACAACCAGGTTGTCGCGCCCCTGAATATGATGTTGTCATCGTCAAACTGTACAATTTTAATTACGTAGAAGGAAATAAAAAATAACAATATCGATACAATATTCGATGAAGAAAGTAGTCAAATATTCTGTGAAAACATTCAAGAATGTGCTAATCACGAATTAAATTTTCTGTCGTCGATTTGTTTCACAGATGAATGTCCATTTACTTTAAATAATGAACCAAACGTTCAAAATGACATATATTAGTCTCTAGAAAATACTTGCATTAGTTTAAACACTAGGGCGTAATATCTTCAAAAAATAATATTTGGGCTAGTATTTTTTGACAAGTAAGGTTGGTCCTGCAATTGACGAAATAGCACGTGAAAATCAGTAAGTCTGGTTCCAACATGACGGGAGTCCAGCGCATATTATAAAAAATTATGTGAAGTGTGAATTTTCACACATTTCAGGGTTTCGCAGGTATTTAGTAAGTGAATGATGATTATATGGAATGCCAAAACAAATTTTATGTTAAAATATTTTTTTATTAATTTTAATTCGAATGCCTAATACCATTATTTGTGTTTCTAAATATTTGCAGTATTTTTTTTTATATAGCAAGGTTCATTAATATTTTGAAAATTGCGCCTACGGCTTCCATTGGTTGTTTAAGTCATAAACTCCGCCCCTCTGATTTCGTATACATTCAAACATAGAATTAAATTATAATTTCAACACTTTCCACTGGTTACTAAATTTACGCTTTTAAAAATTAAATGCAACATTTGCCTAAATATAACTAGAATTTTGACAAAATAATTTAAACAAAATAAAAATGCAAAAAAAAAACAAAGAAAATAAAAATTGACGGGACTCGAACAGTAGGTTCTTATTCGAACAGTAGTTTTAACTCAAGAAGCGACAACGTTACCACTATACTACGCAGGTTCACTCGTTTACTATGTTAAAATACGGAATAAATATTTTACATATTTTACTTAAAAACACAAAAAAATGCGTTATATTCCGAAAACATAATCTGATCAAAAATTCCTGTTGTACTATTCCGGTTCACACCAATGTACATTACTTAGAATTTTTTCAGATTTTTAGTTTAAATCATCTGGGCAAAAAAAAATTTTTTTTGGCAAAATCGCCTCAAAATAATTTATTTTGCAAAAATAAAATTTTGATCGTTAATTCACGTACCAAGGGCTCTTATTTGATACCCTACACAGAATTGTAAAAAAATATTTTTTTTTTCGATGAGCATTTATTTGTTTTTATTTTTAGGGGGATATGTTTTTTAGATGTTTTAGTATTTTTCCTATGTGCGGGTCAAAGAGTATAAGCATGCCAAAATTCAACTCTCTATGTTTAGCCGTTTGGCTACAATTTTTACCGAACAGACAGACAGACAGACGACAAAATGACGGTATAAGGGATTTTTGGTCATACCTACAAAACCCTAAAAATGTAAGGTAATATTTAGATCACTTCTTTCCGAATTGATGAATTGGTCGAGGTGGTCAAATAAATTATTATAAATTATCTAATAATAATTTGTTTAAAAAATTTAAAAGGTGTAGAAATGTTTGATACAGCTTTTTATTAATAGGTAAAATTAATTGTTAATAACATGTCAGATTCATGGCGAGGCGTGATTATTTAAAAAGCAAATTTATTAAGATTTTTCCCACACTCTGAGTATTGGTTCATGCAAGATTTCGTCCCAGTATTTTCTCTCCAGTAGCTCCATAAACCTAGGCTCGTAGAAGTTCTGAGGTTTCTAGCTCAAGAACTGATTCAGGTGATTTCTCAAATATTCCATGGGAGTAAAGTTTTTACCATCTAGGCTGTTATGAAGCGATCTAAATAAATGATAGTCGGGGGTACATGGTCGAGAAAGTATGGTGGATGAAACAAAATATTCCAGTCAAGCTGTAAAATTGGCCAAAGACACGTGTGGTCTATCATTGTCCTGATTGAACGCAATAATTCCCTTTCTGTTGGCTAATTCAGGTCGCTTCTGGTCGATTGCTTGTTTTAATTCACGTAGTTGTGAACAATATTTCTTATAATTAATAGTCTAGGTTGCAGGTAACAGCTCATAATAAACCATTTCCTTCTAATCCCACCAAATGCATAGCATAACCTTCTTCGGATGTAAACTAGCTTTTGCGCTGGATGCATGGGTTTATCCACGCTTAGACCATAATCTCCTACGCTTAAACTTATTATAAACAATCCATTTTTTATTACCTGTAACCGTCCGCTTTAAAATTGGCTTGAATTCATTGCGCTTCAATAGAGAAACGCAAGCCGAAATTCGGCCTAGTAAAATTTTCCCCTTAAACTAATGCGGTACCCATACATCGGACTTACTAATCATTCCAAGTCTAATCGCCTTGACACTGTTGGCTGGTTGATTCCAAGAATTTCTCCGATCTCTCGAGTTGTTCTATGCCGAGCACTTTCAATCAGCGCCAGCATTTCGTCATCAGTCTTAGCCGGTCACCCAGAATGTGGTGCTTCACTAAGATTAAAATTGTTTTTACGAAAATTTTCGAATTCTTTACGGCACGTGGAATCGTCAACGGCACCCTCACCCTACATAACACAAATCTTTTTTTGGGTGAAGCATTCTTGCCTTTTCGTAAATAAAAACCCATAATATGTCGAAAATGTCCCTTATTTTCTGCCATTTTTAATTCATAACAAAACTAAAAAACAACCAAATCACAATTTTTTCTTTCGATGTACTCATTGAAATATTTTCTATCAAATGACCTCAAAATTTAACAAGTGTGAAATCAATCGGTTTTGCATTGAAATGCCATCTAGCGCTAAAAACTGGACGAACTTTTGCATCAACCTGAGAAAAGAAATCGATTTCAAAAGTTTTTTGGATCATTAGAGCAAGTAAAAATTCTCTTACGATTGATATCATTGCGGAGCATGTAAGTTAATATGGGAAGAAGCAATCATAAAAAATTGATGTGAAGTGTGAATTTTCACACATTTCAGGGATTTGCAGGTATTTAGTAAGTGAATGATGATTATTTGGGATGCCAAAACAAATTTTATATTAAAATATTTTTTTTTGTTAATTTTAATTCGAACGCCTAATACCATTATTTATGTTTCTAAATATGTGCAGAATTTTTTTTTTTTTATATAGCAAGGTTCATTAAGAATTTTAAAAATTGCGCCTATGGCTTCCATTGGTTGTTATAAGCTCCGCCTCTCTGATTTCGTGTACATTGAAACAGAATTAAATTATAATTTAAACAATTTCCACTGGTTATTAAATTTACGCTTTTAAAAATTAAATGCAACATTTGCCAAAATATAACTAGAATTTTGAAAAAATAATTTTAACAATATAAAAATTTAAAAAAAAACCAAAAATAATATTGTCTCTTCTCGCAGGGTTCGATCCCTCTTTCGATCGAGTTAGTTGGGTGAGAAGCCAGTGTTCTAACCACTACACCAGGATATACCTTCTAGTTTACCGTGTACATTATTAGCAAAAAAAACAAAAATGCGCTTTTTTCCGAAAACATAATCTGATCAAAAACTCCTGTTGTACTATTCCGGTTCACACCAATGTACATTACTTAGATTTTTTTCAGATTTTTAATTTAAACCATCTGGGCTAAAGGGTGTGCTTCAAAATTGCTTCAAAATAATTTATTTTGCAAAAATAAAAATTTGATCGTTAATCCACGTACCAAGGGCTTTCATTTGATACCCTACTCAGAATTATAAAAAAAAAAATTTTTTTCGATGAGCACATATTTGTTTATATTTTTCAGGGGATTTGTTTTTTAGATGTTTTAGTATTTTTCCTATGTGCGGGTCAAAGAGTTGTATAAGCATGCCAAATTTCAACTCTCTAACTTTAGCCGTTTGGCTACAATTTTTACCGAACAGACAGACAGACAGACGACAAAATGACGGTATAAGGGTTTTTTGGTCATACCTACAAAACCCTAAAAATGTAAATTTTATTGGTATTCTCATATGCTTCGGGGTAAAAGTTGTCATATAACCTGAAAATGAAATTTCCCTTTAAAAATATTTTTATTCCTGTACCTAACAAATATAAAAATAAAATTATGTCTATTTTGAGTATAATAGTATTATGCATCACAAAGAGATATATTCCACAAATAGCATAATGAACTAAAGTAAAGTTATCTCATGGCAGATCTAATATAATTGTTGTATAAATTGTCAAACAGTGTAATAGACATACATTTCTGTGATAGCATATCGCACATGTCCAACAATGCCACTGGATAAATAGGTTAGTTTTACCTTTTGCGTATATTGCAGAACGTGTCGAGCATTTGTGAATATTTGTGTTGTTAGTGGAGCTAATTAACTAAAACGCACCACCATTACAGTCACATTAGATATTTCAATTGGGTGTGGATACTAAATTTAAAGTGGGCTTTGTTTAGATATCTCTGCAAATGCAACACCTGCAACAAATCAATTAAAATCTAAATTGGCAATACAGTAAAATATCAATACTAATTCCTTACAAATAACTATATAAGCTCTTTTGCACAAGAAGAAGAAAATCTCAGTTTCATGCTGCGAAAACTCGGAAGAATATTGAAATTGATTTCAAGCCCAGCTTTAGAAATCAATTTCAAGTAAACAATTGGTCAAAAGAACACTAGGCTAGTTGCGTCTATTTTTATTCTTTATTTGTGTATTAAGAGCTTCCATATTATTTTAAACAAAAGTTAAATAATTTGTCAAAAATCCCAGTATTATTTTCTGCATTTGCTTCGTATTCAAGTCTTCATTAATAATAAATATATTGATAAAAGGCTTCATTTCTTTAAATTTCTGAAATGTATTTCCCAATAATTAATGATGTGTTATTTGATTTATAAGAGTTCCATTACTAATATAGTATGGTGTTCAAAACTCGGTCCTCAGCTGTAAAATATTTTTTATTCTTATTATGTTTTTAATTTCAAAAAAACACACACGCTATCTTAGCAATAAATGCAAAAAATCCATAACATTATTGGCCATAATTTAGTCATGAATTAAAAAAATAATTAATTTTGTCAAAAACACAAAAACTGAAATATTTTTCAAAAACACAATCGGATCAAAAATTCATCTCGTACGTTTCCGGCTCAGACCAATGTTCATTGACTATAATTTTTTAAGATTTTTAGTTTAACCCCTTTGGGTAAAAGGGTCGCCCCCATTTTTGACGTTTTACATATTTTTGCCTAAAATTACATAAAAAAATGATTTTTCAAACATTTTAATTTCCCTATTGATTTAAGTACTAAGTGGTTTCATTTGATATGCCACTCAAAATTTAAAACAAATATTTGTGTATCTTGGGATGTGTTCCTTGAACTGTCAGTAATTTTCCTATATATGGGTCGAAGAGTTGTATAAGTATGCCAAATTTCAACTTTCTATATTAAGCCGCTTAGCTACAATTTCTACCGTACAGACAGACACATGTGTGACGTTAAAAGGGTTTTTTGGTGGTCATACCTACAAAACCCAAAAAAATAACTAAAAAATACAATAAAAGAAATAATTGTACGGACAAACACATACAGGGTATTTTTGGGAACCATTTAAACCTTTGAGAAATTCGAAATTAAAAATGAAACACTTTGTGTACGTTACACTTAATATATTGTAGGGTGTCTCAAAAGAAATTTTATATTTAGTGGATCGATTAAAAAAATAGTAAGCCGTATATAGAAAAAATATTTATTAATTATTAAAATACACTTTTTGGGGATTTATTTCTTAAAAATAATATCATCTAAATGTAGACCCTCGCGTTCCCGGCACTCATTTAATCGAACAGTAAAATTACTTATGACGTTTCGGCAGGTGGACTCAGGGATGGCTGCCGTTTCGTGACGGATATTTTCTTTCAAATGCGCCAATGAAGTCGGTTTATTGGCGTAAACTTTAGATTTAAGATAACCCCATAGGAAAAAGTCCATAGGGGTTAAATCTGGACTGCGTGGAGGCCAATTTATGTCACCTCTCCGGGAGATCAATTTGCCTGAGAAAAACACGTGGCAGAGACATATTGGACGTGTGTGAAGTTGCTCCGTCCTGTTGGAACCATGTTCTTTGGTTATAGCCAGGAAAGTTTTGCAGTTCAGGTACCAAGAAGATGTCTAACATCTCCACATAACGCTCTGAATTCACTGTAACTGCACGCCCCCTTTCGTCTTCAAAAAAGTAAGGGCCGATAATTCCTCGCGCCGACATCGCAGCCCATACGGTCACTTTAGGCGAATGTAGGGGTTTCTGATGTTTGCGTTTCGGATTCGTTGTACTCCAGTAGCGGCAGTTCTGCTTATTTACGTGGCCATTAAGATGAAAATGAGCTTCATCCGAAAACAAAATGTTGGTAAACGTTGAAAATCGCTCAATCACCTGATTTACGAAATTAAGCCTCTGACTGGCATCTTGGGGCTTTAATTCTTGCACCAATTGAATTTTGTAGGGGTGCAGCTTTAGGTCTTTGTGCATAATGCGATGTACTGATGATCTATGCACATTTAAAGCACTTGCGCGCTTCCGAATTGAAAGGTTCGGGTCGTCACGAACTGACTGATTAACATTCTCCACGTTTTCTACCGTTCTTGATGACCTAGGTCGCCCGGATTTTGATTTATCCAGCGTTGTACCAGTCTCTTCAAACTTTTTAACCCAATGTCGAATGAGAGAAATGCTTGGCGCATCATTTAAGTGGCGAAAACCTCGAATACTGCAGAATTTTCTACGCGCTACAGTCGCCGAATCACCGTTTTTGTAAAACTCTCGCACGCATAACGCGCGGTCTGCTCCCGAGAAACGCTTCATAGCGACTGAATTCCCAAGAGCCAGGCTACCGATTGACATAACCCCCGCGCCCCTCGGATACGTTGCGTTCACGCAGTAAGCTAAATAAATATAAAATTTCTTTTGAGACACCTTGTAATATATCGATACGTGTATTTCGGTTACTAGATTCTTTGTATTTGTCTTTGGAAATGTCTTTTTCGCATCATATTATCATTCAAACGGTCCAATTGTTGTCGATAATGTTCGGCAGTAATTGTTTCCTTTGTTTATAACAGCTCATAATACACGACACCCTCCATATCTAGGGTGACCAGATTTCAGTGAAGGAAAACCGGGACAAAGGAAAAAAAAAGAAGGTCCTCACCTCCCAAATCCAAAGTTAAGAGCAAAAAAAAAAGGTCCTCATCTCTCAGATTCAAAGTAAAAAGCAAAAAGATTCAAAAACCGGGACAATCCGGCGTCCCGAGAACAGTTTTCGGGACACCGGGACAATTGACCGAAAACCGGAACGGATGGTCGCCCTATCCATATCCCACCAAAAAGATGGCATTTCTTTATGACCGAGCTAAAAGCCTCTAAATAGAGGCTCTAAGTTAAGTTAAATAGTTTGCTACAATTATTAGTATACTAAAAAAGTCATTGATAATAACGAAATAAAATAAAATATCAAATACCTACATTTTTACGCATTCCTAGCTGTTTCAATAAAAAATACATATTCGAAAATATGAACAAATTTATTTTTATGTAAATGTATTCCGATACATGTGGTTTCGTGTTATTTTTGGTTTTACATTTGTTCCATATAAAAGTTTTTAGGGGTTCTCTATCCAGTCTGTTCACTCTACATAAAATTTAAGAGGTTTTAAAACCGATAAATATATAAACGAAGCTTTATGTTGTGCCCCATGTAAAGGGGATGAAAAAATGTACACTTAGGAGATGAAGCCCAGAGTTAAATTTAATTACTTAGGAACTGTAATATATTTTTAAAGTAGGTTTAAATTTTAAACTTTGAACATTCACGTTTAAGTTTATTATGACAAAATTAAATGTTGAATTACAAAATACAGTACAGTTTAAGATGTTGAGTTTGAAAATTCAAAAACCGACCGAATCTCCTAAAACAGTAAGTGCTTGAATGCCAGTAAATACTCGAAAATATCTGGAAAATGAAAATCCTAACAAGAATAATGTTGTGTAACGCTGCTAGTATTTTTGACCTACAGCAATATTGGTTATTTGTAGAGCCCTACGCGGATACGTTTTTCTGTATCCGCATCCGATCCGCATCCGCATAGACAGGATCTGAATCCGATCCGCATCCGCACAATCCACACAGGATTTACTGCCTGTTTGGAAATAACTAAAATTTTTCACCTTATTTGGTATATCGCTGCTTTAAAACACTACTGAGAGTTTTTAAATTTTATCATATTACATATTACCTACTGGATTCAGAAATATGTTTTCTATCTAACGTTGTACTGAGATTATATAGATTAAAAAATAAAGATGGAAATTACAAGTTCGACTCTTAAACCAAGTTTTTGTAAAATGTAAAACTTTAAACAGCAATATCTCAGAAACTTAGTTTTTTAAAATATCTCAATATTGTTTTAGAATTGCGATATTTCGAAATAATTAAACAGATTAATTTATTATATTTATGACCAATAAATAAAAAGGTAAGTCCTATAAGATCATCAAATTTAAAAAAAATAACTTCTTAATAATATACCTAATTTCTTAAATTCATCCTATTATTAAAAGTTGAAAGTTATATGACAATTTCAAGAATTTTAAGATATTTTTATTTTTTAAAAATTTTTATGAGCATATATTTTTAAATGTAGCAAATTACCATGATTATTTTTTACTAATATTTCCAAAAATGTAAAATATGTCGATACATTACATAATTATTTTTAATTAATAAACTGGCAATTAATCCAAAGAAATTGTATCTACGACTGGTTATAAACTCTACTATATTTAAGTAAGGTCTTTATGGAAAGAGTAAAAAAAGTGAAAAATTGCGTAACGTATCATTATTTCACTCTTGCCATAAGCAATATACAAATGCCAGCGATACATTTTTGGGGTTCTGAACGCGTCTTCTGTAGGAAGAAGCGCCCAACCGAAGATTTTATGTTCACGCGGATATTGCGGATAAGCGGATATGATATATAATCCGCATCCGCATGATTTAAATTATAATTTATCCGCATCCGCAGAAAAATGGTGGATATCCGTGGGTAATCCGCAGATATCCGCGGATTTGCAGGGCTCTAGTTATTTGCCTTTAACATAGACCAATAATTTGACTAGGATAGATATAAACTGAAAATACATAAAAAAAAAAAATTCTGGTTTCTTTGTTTTTTTTTTTTCATTTCTTTGTTTTTCCTCTGGTGTCCCCCTCTTTCTTCCTATTCTCATTCCGGCTTCCCTTTCCAATCTCCTTCCTTCTTCCCGCCAGTTCTCTCACCCATCTTTCTCCCTTGCCTTTCTTCCTCATCAGTTTCTTTAACTCTTCCTCGTAGACTGCCATCTCTACGCTAAATGCTCTGTCGTTTCCTCTTCTTCCTTACACATTCTACAGAGCTTGTCCTCCGGTTTTACCCAGTATTTGTTTTTTCCAATATTATTCTACAAGTCTATTGCCAACTGAGCATTTTTTTAAATGAAATTCGAAACCTAGTAGACAATGCCTTTTCGTTCATATTGTATTTCAAAGTTAAAGTGTTAATTTAAATTTTATGAAGTGTGGTAATTATTCAAACCAATTTAAGTTAAAATATAACTATTTTACAACTCATATTTAGACAAGTGTTCTTTCTCATCATTGCCGTCTTTTGAATTCTTCATAATAGTAAAGCTTAAGGCAGTTATTTTAATTAGAGCTTCGTATTTAAATCAGGGACTGAAAATGAAAAAAAAATCGTTTCCTTTTTTCTCGTTGTCACCTATTATAATCCTCTAACACCAGTTTAAACCAAAGCCGGTTTACCGGTGAATCAGCTGTTTAGCTCTGGTATTCTTGATGTCCCTTAGAGATGGGTAAGCAAGTGGTCAGTACTTCTTCGGTAAGCCCCCATCTTAAGGTCTGATTTAATAATGTGGGACATACTCCGTGTCGAAATACCCGTAAAATCAGTATTTAGATCTGTTAGATATTTCTTAAGCAGCTGATTTACGATATTTCACACAACAGATTATTTTGTTTACAAGTCAGTCAAAAATGAAAACGTGTCCGAATACTTTTGTATAAGACCCCCCCCCCAAGAGTGGGGGTTCCTAAGCGAACTGCTTATTTTGTTTATACGTAAATCCGCCCCGGCTTTGAGAAATGGCTTTTACAGTAGGCGCCTCTTAAACAGGTAGATAACTAGTCAATGTACGTAATTATTTTTATCACAGAATGAGATATTATTTATTACAGAACAGTGGCTTATTTTTACATTTAATATTATAAAAATAAGTAATTATAAATTAATTTTAAAATTTAATTAACAATCGTTTTATTGTTTTAATTTAATAAAATAAATTATATAATTTAATGTATTTAATAATTCTAAAATGTGTAGGAATGTCTGATACAGCTTTCGACTGATAGGTAAAATTTAATTGTTTTGTTTTACTTGTCAAATTTATGGCGACGGGTGATTATTTAAAAAACAAATTCATTATGAATTTTCCCACGTTTTGTAGAAAGGAAAAATAAAACTAAAAATATCGAAATCGAATGCAAAAATTTTCGGTAAAAATTGTGTTTACCAATAAAGTTTAGAAAATGAAAATGTTTAACACGTTCACTACCAATATAAGAGGGGAAAAAATGCAGGTATTGGGTTAAATCTAAGCATATGTTTATTTTGCAAAAAATAATTACTAATTATCGTATAAGTTTATGGCACATAAGTGAAACAGTGGTCTATTTATAAATTAATAAAATAGAGGAAGCGGTTCAAATGTGAGTCATGGTAAATAGAACAAAAAAATTATTTGAATGGTTATAATATTATTTTAGTAAATAGTACAGCAAAATTATTTTAAATAAATTGTAAAAAAATAATAATAAATTGCAAACAGTAAATTTGTCCTTAGGTAAACTGAAAATTATATCGAAAAATTGATGTGAAGTGTGAATTTCACACATTGCAGAGTTTCGCAGGTATATAATAAGTGAATGCATGCTGAGTGTGTGGACATATTTTGCTTTGTAGTAATCACGGCAAAATGAACGTTATTTTTTAAATAATTTATCGTCTGTTAATCTAAGAGCTATAAAAACAAATGTTATATTAAAATATTTTTTTGTTAATTTTAATTCGAATACCTAATACCATTATTTAGGTTTCTAAATATGCGCAGTATTTTTTTATATAGCAAGGTTCATTAATATTTTGAAAATTGCGCATATGGCTTCCATTGGTTGTTTTAGGTCTATGCTCCGCCCCTCTAGTTTCCTATACTTGACAAATATAATAAAAATATAATTCCAACAATTCCAACTGGTTATTAAATTTACGCTCTTAAAAATTACATGCAACATTTTCCAAAATATAACTAGAATTTTGACAAAATAATGTAAACAAAATAAAAATGAAAAAAAAAATAAAATTGTCTCCTCCACCCGGGACGAACCTTAGTTTGCTGCGTAGCAAGCGAGCAAGCTAACCATTAGACCAGGATACACCTTCTAGCATAGTGTGTTACATAACTAACTTTTGTACATTGTCAACTAAAAACACAAAATATGCGATATTTTCCGAAAACATAATCTGATCAAAAATTCCTGTTGTACTATTCCGTTTCACACTAATGTACAAAAGTTAGATTTTTTTCAGATTTTTAGTTTAAACCATCTACACTACAGGGTGTGGGACAACATTTTTGATCGTTAATCCACGTACTAAGGGCTTTCATTTGATAACCTACTCAGAATTTTAAAAAAGTATTTTTTTTTTCGATGAGCACATATTTGTTTATATTTTTAGGGGGATATGGTTTTTAGATGTTTTAGTATTTTTCCTATGTGCGGATCAAAGAGTTGTATAAGCGTGCCAAATTTAAACTCTCTAAGTTTAGCCGTTTGGCTACAATTTTTAAAGAACAGACGGACAGATCGACCGAGCGTCAGACAGACAGACAGGCAGACGACAAAATGACGGTGTACTTGGTCATACAAAATCTAAGAGGTTTTCCTTTGTCACTCACACAGGTGTTGCAAACCAATTTTGTTTGTGTTCTTTTCTTATTTATGGCGCATAAACGATATCTCACAAAATATCTCCAGCCGCTCGACTCACATGCTAGTCAGACATTCACTCAGATCATACTACGATATCAAGACCTTAAACATATAACCGAATGAAAATATTTGCCATCAAGTAAGCTCCAACGGGTGGCTCCTCTGTGAGACAGTGGTCTATTCATAAATTTTGCTGGCTCAATATGAGCCGGTTGATAGCGAACGTGTTAAATTTGTTATCGTATGAAGCCATTTATAAGGACATATTTTTTTATATGGCAATAAAATGTTGTAAATAATTAACTAGTATTTCATTCAAACTTTTAAAATACCATTTTGGAATTTTTACTTTTTCAAAAAAATTCGTGCTTCAGAGGGATAATCTTTTTGCTCGGACTTTCATATTCCAGTATTGGTTCTTCCCTTTTCTTTTATCATCACTTCCTGTTATAAGTCAATCTGTACTAGTTCCTTCCAGCTTGTCGTCTGCCCATCATTTCAACGGACGATCCATGCTCTATTTTGCAAATTTAATCTTAATTATTAAAAAGATTAATTGTTAAATTAAATTTTACCCCAGACTTGTTTCTTATGCTCATAATTAATGTCATACTAAAGTCCTTAATGCATATGTTAAATGTTATGAGTTTTTTTGTTGAAGGGTACTTTAAATTAATTTAACGCTTTTTTGTCAAGAATGGTGTTAAAATTATCTACATCTTGTGTGCAACTGTTTTCACGACATTTCATGCTGGCATGTACAACTTCTGACCTATATTTTTATCATAAATGTTTAAAATTATTTTAATTTACTCGCCGCATATTTTAGTACTACATAAAAAATGACTTGCTTAATTAAATTATAAATTACATACAATGCAACAACACACAATCGGGAAAAAAATACTACACTGAGTTATTGGTACTATCCAAATTGAGACCCTGCTTTGCATGCCAAAAATTCTGACTTCAAATCCCGGTCAGGACATGTATATCTGTGTTTGCCTTAATACACCATTATCATTAAATTAAGCAAATTATAAAGAGAAATCACGAAACTGACTAAATGGCTAACTCCGAGTTGCAAAAGGTTAAGAGCTAAATTATAATAAAGATAATAATAACAGGTACATATCTGCAGTAGCGGTTGGAGAGTAAAATATTAGGGGGGACACTTTCTGATCCATATTTTACAATTGCAGAACTTAGGCTGAACGCCTAAAGCCTGCAAGTTTGAAACGGCTCGCACGAAAAATCTACCCCCTTGTTTTTTGGAGTCCCCCTCTCGCCGTCCTCAAAATATTTTCGGATTTTCTCCACTCCCCCTGACTTTAATTGATGTACAGAATTTCTACCACTCGTCCTCTGTGATTTTTAAATATCTGGCCGTTGTACTCCAATCCAACTCAATCTGGCCCGTAAAACATATTTAGAATTGATATACACGATGTATAATGGTAGAGGGAGTATGATTTTGTTTTTTTTTTTTTTCTAAAACGCGTAAGTTGAGAAAAAAATATATGACCAAAGGTGATCATAATAAAAATATTTGGCTTTAAAATCATACTTTTAAGTACGTCTTGAAAGTGGAATATTTTTTAGGGTTTTGTAGGTATGACCAAAAAACCCTTATACCGTCATTTTGTCGTTTGTCTTGATGCGGGAATTACCAGCCGTAGAGAGCGTAGGATGGATGATAGGTAGTAAAATAATACATGTAATAAATAGTACAATAATGAAAGACTAAGGGCTTTCATTGGATCCCCTACTCAGAATTTTAACGTGGATTAACGATCAAAATTTTATTTTTGCAAAATAAATTATTTTAAAGCGATTTTTGTCCCACAGCCTATAGCCCAGTGGTATAAACTAAAAATCTGAAAAAAGTCTAAGTAATGTACATTGGTGTCAACCGGAATAGTACAACAGAAATTTTTGATCTGATTATGATTTCGGAAAATAACGCATTTTTTGTGTTTTTAACTAAAATATGTTAAATATTTAATTCGGTATGTAACACAGTAGACAAGTATACGCTCGTAGCGTCGTGCGTTTCGTCGTTGCTTTGTTATTTGTAAACTAGAGTTCGATTCATGTCAATTTTAATTTTTCTGTTTTTTTTTTGCATTTTTATTTTGTTTAAATTATTTTGTCAAAATTCTAGTTATATTTTGGTAAATGTTGCATTTAATTTTTAAAAGCGTAAATTTAAAAACGTAGGGAAGTGTTGAAATTATAATTTAATGCTATGTTTGAATGTATACGAAATCAGAGGGCGGGGCTTGTGATTTATGCAACCAATGGAAGCAATAGGCGCAATTTTTAAAATCTTAATGAAACTTATATACTATATAAAAATACTGCACATATTTAGAAACTTAAATAATGGTATTAGGCATTCGAATTAAAATTCATAAAAAAATATTTTGACATAAAATTTGTTTTGGTATCCCAAATAATCATCATTCAGTTACTAAATACCTACGAAACTCTGAAATGTGTGAAAATTCACACTTCACATCAATTTTTGTTATATATTTTTTTTATTATGCTCCAAGCTTAAGATATCTCAAACATCGGTCGTTAAAAAAATATTTTGTGTGTCCCATTCTAAATTATTACCATTGTTTTTTACTGAACTCTCTATTAAATATTCTATTTCCATTTTTGTTCGCTTGTGAAATATTCAATTTTGTCCGATGAGGACCAATATTTTTTTCTAACAATTTAGTTTCATAGTTAAGAACGTTAATTTTTATATAATGCTCTGTGTTCAGTCTAACATTTGAGTACTTATCACAAATCAAAACAAAGGAACTAAGCTAAGGACACCGGCCCAAATTCACTAATATATACACACTAAACTTCTTCGCTGCTGCCTTTTCCAGTTCATTTTTATTACTTGCGTAGATAAATACGCTAGAAATCGCATGTGGCAACGCTGTGTAAACACTACCAAAAGCGATCCAAGCATTGTTTTGTGGATCTAAATTTTTTAAATCTAACATTTATATGGAAAATCTTTGAATTAAATATAATAAAAATAAATATATGTAGATAAATTTAGCTAATTGAATGCAATTTTAAAGTATAAATGGAATTTTAAATTCAGTTTTTTTATTAAATTTTTTTTTAGGAGGTCACTGTCTCAGCGCCACCCTCTCTGAGCCGCCACTGTGTATCTGTATAATGTAATCAAAGACATCACTAAAAGAAGACCAACACTGTATAATAATATCCAAATACGTTGTGAAAATGTCTCCTAGTTACCAACAGTCAATTATTTTTGACTACATGTGGATAAAAAAAATTTACTTTCACGCAGCATTCCAAAAAATATATGCCAACAGAGTGCACTGTTCCTAGTTTTCAACATTCGATCCAGATAATCGCCAGAAAACAAAATACTGCTACACAAAGCCATTATCAGACCATCACCTTTATATGCTAGCCGTGTGTGGAGCAATACCGCAAAGTCTAATTGCTTAAAATTCAGGTGACACAAAATAAGTGCCTCAGGATCACTGATAATTACCCAAGGTACAAAAGACTTATGGAGATACATCGAGAGCCTCAAAAGGAATTTATAAAGAATACTATTTTTAAACTAGCCAAAATTTTCTTGTCCAAATGCCTTATCAACGAAAACCCATTAAATAATAAATAGGTATATAATTCATTAAATTCATAGGTGACTATGAATTTAATGAATTACGTTATAAGCGCTTTAAACCTAAACTGACAAAACATATCCTAGGGAAACAAGCCAGATTAGTGTCAACAAAATGTAAAGTAAATCTAGCAATTAAATAAGAATTATTGGAGTATAGTTTTTGTACATTTTTTTCCTACAAAAACATATAAATTGTAAACATTAAGTTATAATTACGACATCTAAAAGTATTTTAGGATTTTGAGATGGTGTAATTCCATTGCCTAAAATCACAGACATTGGTAACTAGTTGAAAGTACATATATATAATAAATTTATTAATAAAAAATAGATGTGAAGTGTGAATTTTCACACATTTCTGAGTTTTGCAGGTATTTAGTAACTGAATGATGATTATTTGGGATGCCAAAACAAATTTTATGTCAAAATATATTATTATGAATTTTAATTCGAATGCCTATTACCATTATTTAAGTTTCTAAAGATGTGCAGTATTTTCTTTTTTTTATATGTAGCAAGGATCATTAAGATTTTGAAAATTGCGCCTATGCTTTCCATTGGTTGCTTAAATCATAAGCCCCGCACTCTGATTTCGTCAAACATAGAATTAAATTATAATTTCAGCACTTCCCACTGGTTATTAAATTTACGTTTTGAAAAATTAAATGCAACATTTACCAAAATATAACTAGAATTTTGACAAAATAATTTAAACAAAATTAAAATACAAAAAAAAAACAGAAAAAATAAAATTAACAGGATTCGAACTCCAGTTTGCAAATTACAAGGCGCATGACAAAATCAACTACGCTATTAGAGCTACTAACCTAGCGTGTTACATAGCGAATTAAATATTTAACATATTTTAGCTAAAAACACAAAAAATGCGTTATTTTCCGAAAACATAATCTGATCAAAAATTCCTGTTGTACTATTCCGGTTCACACCAATGTACATTACTTAGAATCTTTTTCAGATTTTTAGTTTAAACCATCTGGGCGACCGGGTGTGGGACAAAAATTTTTTGCACAATTTTGGCAGAAATATAATTTTGATCGTTAATCCACGTACTAAGGGCTTTCATTTGATACCCTACGAATTTTAAAAATATATATATTTGTTTTTGATGAGCACATATTTGTTTATATTTTTAGGGGGATATGTTTTTTAGATGTTTTAGTATTTTTCCTATGTGCGGGTCTAAGAGTTGTATAAGCATGCCAAATTTCAACTCTCCAGGTTTAGCCGTTTGGCTACAATTTTTACCGAACAGACAGACAGACAGACGACAAAATGACGTTATAAGGGTTTTTTGGTCATACCTACAAACCCTAAAAGACATAACATAGAAAATTAGGCGTTGCAAAATTCCATGGATAGAAAACCTGTAGTAGAAAAACATGCAGCAGCGGTTCTTAACATTTATAAAAACGTGCACATCACCAAAACTAAAATAAAGAAATATCTGTGCCACCCATGAAAATAATATCTTCAATCTCCATCGTATGCATCTCCATCATCTCTGACCTAATGTCAGTCAAAATTAGATTACGGCAGCATCGCTATTCAAAAACCTTAGAAGCAGTACAAAATATAGCAGTCGATCTGTCCACAGGTGCGTTCAGAATAAGGTCTGTAAAAAGTGTCCTTGTTGAAGCCGGTCAAATACCACTTAATTACAGAAGAACCAAACTAGCCATGTCCTTTATTTCAAAAGCAGCTACAGATCCTAATATAGGTATACCGACCTACTCAAACCTATTTTAAAAGAGTAATAACCACCTTAGCATACCTAGCCCTTTAGGCGTCCAGGAAGACGTTAGTAGATACCTACAGAAAACAAACATAGAACAACCCAGTTTTAACCACCATGGATACTAGAATTACCTAAATACAATACTTAGCTAAGCAAGTTAACAAAACAGTGTACTAATCATGAACCAATTTATGAAAATTATGGACAAATTTCAACAACACCTAGCTGTTTATAGCAATGGGTCGAAGATAAATAATAAAATAGTACTGATAGAGGAAAAAGTTCATGAATATCACCTTCCCCCTACCAAACAAATACTAAATAATGAAAATAACAATAAATTTCTTATAATCCCTGATTCGTTAACTCAATTGATAGCTTGAAGCAAGTGTATGCTAAAAATAGTCTAATCCAGAAAATTCAGGACACGATGCACAACATTATTAGAACCGACAAAGATATAATACTGTGGATCCCATGTCATTGCGGAATCGAGGGCAATGAAGAAGTAGACAGAACAGCCAAACTTGCAACTAACACCTTGCAAATAAACCTACAGATTCCACAATATGACATTAAGAACTTGCTAGCTAAAACTGTTTAGAAGAATGGGACGAAGAATGGGTATCGGACCCAAAACAATAAATTAAGGAATATAAAACAGGAAAGAAGAAAATGGAAAACGGTTAACAAAAGAAGAGACCAAGTAATTTTAACTTTAAATTTAGGCTGAGAACAGCTCATACAGGATTGACATATAAATTCATCTTACAGAAAACTGACCCTATTAAGTGCAGTACCTGCAACATACATCTCGCTGTGGAACATGTACCACAGTATAGCAGAAAAAGAGTACGACATAATCTACCAGACACACAGAGAGAAGCTCTATCCAACAAGTTGGAAACAACTGACCGAATACTGAAATATCTGGAGTATATATCACTCAAACACCTAGGCATTGTGACGGTCAACTGTTTGATTAAAAACTATTTGTCAGCGTCTAGTATGTGTTACCTGATTATGTAATGCATACGCAGCATTTTCGTAATAAGGTAATATTTGTCATAACAAATGAATATCGGAACAAGGTCAATCAGGGGTATAAGTACATGGATGTCGTACGAAATCCGGGCAGAGGAACTGAGCTAACTCCTCTACAAGTTCCATTCAAAAAGGTGATGACCAAGATAACGACGCCATATATCAATACATCTTGTACCATGTGAGTGAAAAAATGCTTCTCTAGGCTCCTCGACTTCCTAATGGCCAACCCCAGCCTCGGAGATAAGTCCAAGCCGATTCCAGCCAACACAGTAGACTGAAGAATTCCGCAACTCCATGGACAAATTCAATCATACATTTACATTTTAAATTTGATAATTATTTAATAAATTTTATTGTTAAAAGCAGGCGTTGAATTTCCATCTAGCCACCCACATGACAATATAACTATTTTATTTAAATTTGTCAAACTCAATACAATCTATCTATCAATCAATGTAAAATTATATATCTGTATCTATGTTAAACTACGTACAATAATATAAAAATCTAAAACTTTGTATTTTAACGTCCCTAGATACTAATAACCTATAGAATTTTTAGTAATTGATAGATCCGTAAATATTTAATAAAAAAAAAGATGCGCAGTTTTGTAGATAGAGACAGGTAGGTAAATTTTCAGGTATAGCGACATTTCCAGAAACATGATTGTGATTTTGAACAAGCATTTGGACTTCGTTCGCAGTTTTTGTGCAACCAAGGTAGGAAAACTGGTCCAATTCTTCTACATTTCTCATAATATATGCACGAAACTCATACAATTTTTTGTCCTGCTGTCTGCATATTTTATTTTATTTTTATTATTATTATTAGAATTTTTATTTGTTTGCATTTATCTTAGAAAAATATATATTGAATGAATAATTTTTTTGTTTTATAATTCCAAGTCGATACGTAAACAAAATATTTTTCTTTTTTACAAAAATAGCTTGTTAAAAAGTATTTATTTTTTATTCAGTAGGTTGAAATCTTTAAAAACAAACAATAACAGAATTCACTGTCATATCATTGCGGTGAGTTTGATGCTTAAATTTAATGAACAGTATGGAATTGGATCACGAAATATATGCAAGGAAACGTCTGGGATATAGGTTATTTGAGGAAGAAATGGTTTTGACACATGTTTTACAAATAGTAAAATATGTTGACATCATTAGGTACAATGTTTTATACACTGTAATGTCGTATACACATATAACGAACCAACATGAATGAATTTCAGTAAGCAATACCAACGATGATAGTAAAAAATCTGAAACCGACACGTCAAACAAATATGAATTACATGTAATAATTAGAAACAAAAAATCAGCATTCGTCAAAAGGGGACAGTTTCCTTTGAAATACATTTAATAATTATTTAATTCAATAATTATGTACACATTAAATTTTACTAGAACCATAAGCTGCAGTAGCAGATAAAAAAGCCATCTCCTGTAAAACAACATAAACTGATTAATGTGATTTTTTCTGCTACCAATTTCTATTGGTAATCTGCTGCTATTTTCTGCTACCAATTTCTATTGTCAATCTAAAGCTGCATCCATCTAAAGTCGCATAAGTGTGGACGTGTCGTTGTCTTATAACAACAATGTACGCGGCGTGCCAGTTGCAAACCGACTGATGGCGGTCTATGCTCATAGACGTGCCAACTGTGCCAAGCGGTATACAAATACAACTTGAGCTTACAAAACGTATGTCACAAGCTATGGTGTCTCTACCTTGAGCTAATAGTGTAGACCAGCGTTTCTCAACCGGGAAGCCGGGGCCCTCTAAGGGGCCGTGTAAGCTCCGTCGGGGGGCCGCGAAATCATACAAGATCGAAACAGCAAAATATAATAGAAATGCGCTCAATCTTTATCCATATTTATAAATATCTTACATAAAAATATACCTTTCATAACATAAATATAATATTTATTATTATATCTAATATACTTATTTTGACAACTAATTTAAACTACAGGCTATTCCAAACGTTTAAGCGGAACTAAATGGAATTTAAGTTGTTACTAGCTAACTTTATAATGAGTAAAGTGGGCTTTTGCTAAACAAAATTATTAAAAGCTTCACTCAATCGAAAAAAATTACTAGATTTGAAAATCTAGTCCCGCTTAAACTACAGAAACAGTCTATAAGTAAACTATATCAAGGTAAAATAAAGTGTAAGTGTCGGTTGATGTGTTTCTATGACAATGGTTCGACTGTAGGTACGACGGTGGTTAGGTACGACTGGACGAAAGTGCAATATTTTTATAATCAATTTTTTATTATGCTCCGAGCTACAGATAACTCAAGACTAATGATGCGAAAGTGTTTTACTCCGGAAGGTTTCAATACTATCATTCATTTTTTTGGATAAATTTTAACAATCAATTTTTTCCCCAACTTGCTCACACCTCTTCTTTTCGAGAAAAATCGTATTCCCTCTATCTTGATACACCATATATACAAATGGGGCCGCAGACAATATATACATAATTTCGGGGGGTCCCATGCCAGAAAAGGTTGAGAAACACTGGTGTAGACGTTCTTGACAACAGGCATAATGTGAATACATCATAAGAATGTGTACGGCAATAATCTTCGCTATATTCTAAAGCATGTAGTTATGTGAACAAATGATTTTCGGATTGAAACATTCAAGTCAAAATTTCCTCCCTGATTTTTAACATAACAAATTATGAGTTATGCCCAAGGAGACCAGATTTCAGTTTAGGTAAATCTTGAAATTGAAAAAAAGAAATCGGAAATACAGCATGTTTTATGAAGGTTTGCTTTTATTTCCTAAAACATAAACAACGACCATCGACTGTCAATCTTCACCGTGCTACTGTCTGACTCGCACTACCGATTGACAGTTGATAGTCCGACTGCAGCAGTTGGCTACACAGAAAAGTCAAACAATCAAACATATCCGGGTAATCGGCTTTAATCTATGGCGTGATCGGAACTAGAAAGTGTTAGATATACGCAGGCACTGCGCGCGATAGTTGCGATGATTATATGAAACGTAACTATGTTATTTTCATTGCTATAAACTATTTACATTAATTTTAGATAAAATTAGAGTAACCCGGAGATTTTGTAACAAAACCCGGAGCCCGAAGGCAGATATTGAAACCCTGAGACTCCGGGTGAAATCCTGAGACCTGGTCACCCTAGGTTATGCCTGTAATTTCGAGTATTGGTATTTCTCAACCCAAAATTTAGCGCTCATCAAATACTAATTGTTTTTACGCCCGATGACAATATTATTTTAAAAATAATTTTTTGTGTTATTTTAAAAACAGCAAATTTATATTAAGAAATACATATTTTTAATTATTAGTATATACATATTCAATTTAGTAATATTATACACAAAGTCTACTAGTTATAAATTGTAAAAAAAAATCCTGAATAATAAAATTGGAAACTATATCTGTTTCTTTTTATTTTTTCGTTCTCATATTTGGTTTCTACACGTTTCAGATAATTATCCACAAAAAACAATTCGTGTCTGTCTGTCTGTCCGAAATTCAGGAAAAAACGGCTGGACATATTTTAACGAAATTTAACATGATAGAGTAGAACCAGGATTCGAACATAGGCTATATGGCATCTCAAAATTTTCATTCTAAGCGAGTGTTTCTGGGTTAAAACTGTTTACTAAAAAGCTTAAAATATCTCATTTTTTATTTAATTAACAGAAAAATCTATGCAACAAAATTTATTTATAATATGCGTTTTCATCTTATTTGTTCGATGCATTTTTTTCAATTAGATGACTATTTGGGGAGTATGAAATAACAGCCTTATTGTTACCTTAACATCAAAATCATGTATGACAAAAATTGTTTATAATGATAAAATAAATGTTTTCTGTTGTATGTATTTTTGAAATTGGATGAATATTTGGAGAGTTCTGGGGGGGGGCACCCTAAAACCAAAATCTTAAATTATTGCAGTTATGTACATTACATCAACAATGTTTATAAGAAAATTTGTTTAGAATGAAAAAATATTGATTATTTGGTGGGAAATGGGGAGCACTAGCTACACACTTGAAATATCTCATTTATTATTTACTTAACAGCAAATATAAGTAAAGTGGTTTAGAATGAAGAAGCAATTATTTTCTGTTCAATGTATTTTTAATAAGAATAATATTTGCTGGACCATAGGGAGTGCTATCTATGCACTTAATATCTTAGTTATCATTATCATTTATCAACAAAAATGTGTTTAAAAATGTAAGAAGTGCGGGCATGTCAGCTAGTTGCAATATATTTTAGTTCTTGCGCATTGGTAGACTTAGTAAACTTGGAGATGAAAAATACTAGTTCATACTTACTTTTGTAATTTAATTTTACTAACATTTTAACCATAATTATACTCAAAGATCCGCTATAAAATGGTCAAAAGAGGTCCGCGAATGTTAAAAGTTTGAGAAACACGGATCTGTTGTATTCCTTCATTTTGCTTCCACAGAAACTACTGGCAGTTAGTTGTAAGTAAAAAATAAGCAATCAGTTTTCTCATTAACTTAATCTTGTATTCTTTTCTATTGGATTGTAATTAAATTTGCTTATAAATGCTGCTCGTGTAATTCCTTTAAACGATCTCAAGATATACAAAACAAAGTTATTACAGGGAATCTAATTAAAATACTAAATAAGAATTAATATAACTCCTGAAGTCGAAAATTTGTTATAATAATTAAGAGGGGGGGTATGGTCAGAAAATCGTTTTTTTTTAATCGATTGTATAGTGACTCAGGAGTGTCCATACAAAATTTCAGGTCGATCCGAGCAAAATTAACGAAGTTATCGGCTTAACAATACAAATAACTCAAATTCATATTTTCGCGCAAATCGCGTGTTATAGCGTTCCTTTCAGAACGCTGCTTTATTAGCCGCGCGCAGCTCTCATATACGTAATAGTAGAGTCTTCCCACTCTATCCACACACCTGTCTGTGCTATATTTGTGTAAAAACACTTATATATGTGACTTGTAGTAGTATACATTCATTTCATCGAGCAGTTACGGTACACGTGTTTCGTAATTTTATTTTTCAAGTCGGTGAGACATGTAACTCGAAAACTACTCGACCGATCTTTCTGAAATTTTGCACACTATTTCTGTAGGCAATTTACTAGGTAACGCTGTCGAGATATACTTTTTTTTCTTGCTTTTTTTTTATGGAATTTTTTACAACTGAAAACAGAAAATTCGAAAAAAAAATTCCGTTTTTTTCGTTTTTTTGACATCAAACTTATACCAAAAATTAAATAATCTAGATATTTGAAAAAACTCGACAGCGTTACCTCAAGAAACTCATAAACTAACGAAATATTTTTGGTTTTTTTGTTTTAGATGATCCAGTCATTAGTTATGTGTCTCACCGCAAATCAACTCTTTGTCCTGAACTAAAATTTCAAATTCATGTCACGAGCTTAATTTACGATATTTTTCAATAAAATTTTTTTTGGATACTCTTCAAGGGTTGTTCTTTACTGTCGGTATTATCCCAATCAAGTTACTATTAACAGTTTTCTAAAAAGAAATCTTGAAAATGGGTATAAAATGTGCTGCTCTGACCATACCCCCCCCCCCCCCCCCCTTAATGCACATTATAGCAAACTGCACGAAACAACAATTGGTTTTTAAACAATGTTTTGCTATGATTGTAGACTTTGAATTCGAACCAAAAAGTTATAAATAAGACTTATTTATTATATGATACACAACGTGAACCAAAATGTCAAATCAACCCTTGATTTCCAGGCTTGAACACCTCTGCTTTGGGGTGTAATAACATATTTTATTTTTTCATAGATAAATTATTACCTTCTGACAATCTTCAGGGCATTAACCCTAGTTGTGTAATTTATTGTCATTTTTTGTGACAAATTAACAGAAACTAACCGTTTCCCCCTCTGACAATACCGTACTTAAAGATGTTGCCACAATTTATGTCCACCACGCCTAACGGGGGTTCTGAGAAGATCACGCTTTGATTCCTGACAAAAGGCCATATGCATTTGACATTGGTCAATATTATGATCTCACCCTCTGCAAATAAACTGTCAAAATATTTGTTGAATACTCTTTTTAACATCATATTTTAGTAAACAGATTTCAGTTAGATGATCTTGAAAATATGTTTAGCTACATTTTGATTTTCTTTTGCTATTGATTTGATACATTTCTAGGCGACTTCATAACAATATTTAACTCTTTCACTACGAGACATATATTTCAAATTACGTGCTCGTTGTATGGCAGATTTGAAGGCCGTCCGTTGCATATTTTACATGTGCCAGATATCCGTTTCCGCTGAATTTGTTGGGGATATCATACGGATATTTTGATTAATAATAAACTATTATGAATAAAAATATTCTGTTAACTTTTGTTCATAAAAATTGTTTTAAAATTATAGTTTACAAAATAAATACGACTTTTTCCATATTAGGGTTAATTTAAATCATTTTTAAACTATTTTGATGGTTGAATGTTTTAAGGTTAAAAATAAGGTAAACAATGGCATTGCCAAGGTTTTATCATAAACTAAATTTAAAATCTAAAATAAAATAATATTAGTCCATAGTTTAACTCAATAAGGCACTAGAGTCTTATGATTTCAGAAAAATTAACAGGTTAAGGGTAACATTTAACTAGCTAATTAGTAGTGAATTATAAATCTTCATCTGGTCATTAATCATGGGGACTGAAGTTCTTGTATTTCTAAGAAATCAAGCTTATCATTTTTTAGAAATACGTTATATTCAAAGCATGGCCATTACACAGTGCTGCAAAGATTGGTTGCTTTTAATAATACACAAACCGGAAAATTTACAGCAAAGGAACCGATTGAAAATTATGTTTTATTTTAAATTTTATTATTTTGTAGCCTATATCTAGATAGCTTTGAATGCTCTACTAAACCGTAAGGAAAGATTGTATCGACGCCAAGGAAAACAAAATGCACCATTTAATTTTGCTACTGTATCTTTTGGTGGAGGTTCAATTATGATGTGGGGTGGAATATGCTTAGGAGCTCGCACAGTGTTAGTGGTGATTGATGGCGGAGCGTTAACTGCAGATAGGTACATCAGAAATATTCTTCGAGACCATGTTGTACCTTTTGCCCCATATATCGTAGAAAATGTCACCCCAATGCAGGATAATGCACGGCCACACGTCGCCCACTGTGTAACAGACTTTTTAAATCAAGTGGGGATAACAACAATGGGTTGGCCAGCGTGCTCCCCTGACCTCAACCCGATTGAACATTATTCCAAAAAACATCGTCCTAGAAGATTACCTAAGAGATATCAACAATATGTACACTACAGTGAAAATAATAATATTTTATGTCAGTTCCTTTAAATTTGCAGGTTTGGTCATTTTAATAGATAATTAGTGATAATGCTAGAAAATATATTTTGTTTATAACGTATCATTTTTTACCACACTTCTAATGAAAAGAGGTCTTATTATCTATGACTCATATTTAGTAGGGCCGAATGTAAATATTACAGTTGTCTTAAGCTTTATATAAATAAACTATGATTATAATATGTAAACAGTTACACATCAAAAGTGTTGAGTGATAAAAATCACATATATGCGGTAACATCAAAAAAGCATGTATTCAAGACAGTTCCGCAAAACACAAGAAATAATACAAGGCGTGCTTTTCTCCCTGAGAAGTGTTAATAGTAAGTAAATAATCAAGAATTGTCTTTATCATAAAAAAAATCGATATTTAATCTTTTTTTTTTTATTTAATGGCCTTTGCTGCTGTGGCAATTAGTCAGGACAATTATTATTTGAGAAAATTTCCATGCCTGAACGGGATTCGAACCCGAGATCTTGGCATCGCAGAGCACATGTGTTACCACTACGCTACGCCGGTCGGCATATTTAATCTTGATTTATACTGAAGTTATGTATTTATCTAAACTACCTACGAGTTGAAAATCACTGATTGATCTTCAACTCGTGGTCCGCGAAATATTTTGACCAAATCATGTAGATGCACACTTCTTTCACGAGTATAAAGCACATTTCTTTAGTTGACGCAGAAGCTAACTTTTGTCCGAACCATGATTTATTTAATATTTTCTAGCCCCAATACAACGCCTCTCGCGCCTATTTTCCATACTTCTGAAGAAGCTAGATCTTTGGAATAGTCGCTTATAAGAGGAAGATATAGAAACGTTTCCACATTTGGAAGAATTTTTTATTGCTGCTGTTGTCAACCAGAAAATTATATTCAACAATAAGTCAACATTTAAAGCATTAACTGAAAAATTTAATAATTATTTCCCTGAAAATGAAGATCCTCGTAAAGGTAACCTCTGGATTAATAATCCATTCTTGAAAGATATAAAGTCATATGTACTTGATCCTCGTGAAAAAGAAAAGCTGATCGAGTTGTCTTGTGATGTCACTCTGGTGTCCAGACATAAAATGCAATTATTGTCTTAATTTTGGAAAATCGCTAGAAAAAGAATATCCATCTTTGAGCTATAATGCTATCAAATTATTAGTCATTTTTTCGACTTCCTATTTGTGCGAAAAGATTTTTGCAGCCATGTCAATTATAAAAACCAAATAAAGTAATCGAATGGATGTTAACGCAGCGCTTCGTCTCTTAGAAACAACTCTGCAGCCACGTATATCAAATTTTCTAGCAAAGAAGCCGCAGCAGATGTGGCACTAAAAATTGTAATTATATAACTGTATAACATATACCTATATAATAATAAAATACTATATATATTGGTTTTTATTTGTGTCTTAGCTTTCAACCGGTCGGCGAAATATTTATGCTTTTTTTACCGGTCCACGGGAGCAATAAGGTTGAAGAACAATCACCTAAATCACCCCTTAAAATCAAAAGCGGCAGAAATTTTATTTTTTCGCAGCCCTAAGATATTAATGGCATGCAACTTTATATTGGAAATGTCAAATTTATTATTTTTAATTGCTTTAGTGTGTTCATAAAATCTGGTTTTCACTCATAGATTAGTCTATACAGCCTGTTTAGGTAACCATATCTTCTTTGGTCTTTCTCGGTTTCGCACTCCTCTTTTCTTATACATATACGACTGCTTGGGAATTCAGCAGGTGGACATTCTTTCAAGATTCGTCGACCAGTTGTATCTATATATTTTTATTTGATCGAGCACGGGAAAAGTGTTGAATATTTCCTTTATATTTTCATTGCGAATATGGTCAAGTCTGCTTCCTCCTTTCGTGACCATCAAAATTTTCATTTTCACAGCCTGAATTCTGTTTTCATCTGATTTTAGGTTTAGATTTGTTACCATATATGAGCATGGGAACTGCCATTCTTTTATAAAACTTCAGCCGAATCTATTTCTTGTTTTGTGTCTAAGTTTCTGTAAAAGATTCTGCACATTATTTTGAAGTTGTGTAGGTAGTTTTTTAAATCCGTGTACATATTAAAAATTATATAAATATCATTCAAAATATCTGAAACGTAAATCCAATAATACATATAATGTAGAAAATACCATAAATATCAAAATACTGCCTCGCAGGTAATCGAATCCGTCAACCTAAGAATTTTGCGTTCTCGTTCCAGAACCACTGGAAGAAGAAGGTATTATAAATTGTATCACAGCATACTGAACATATTCAGAAACGGCCATTTCTGTATAACGTATCGTTTAATCAAAACAGACCGTTGAAATCAAAAAATTTTATAGAAAATTTCGACAGTTGAACAGTGATGGAACGGGCATTAGTATTTAAAATACTTGGATATCAAGAATACATTCATTTGTTAAAATGTTAGTCCTTATCGGTTCGTTTCCGGCGAATGACATGGACCTAGTTTATTGTGTGGAGATTTGAAAGCCTAGTTCCATATTGAATTATTTTTACAAGCACGAAATGCAACGCGTATGTTACATAAATAAATTATTATACTTATCAATATGCTGACAAAAAAATGATTAACTAAGCAGCTGTGTGCAGGGTTGCTTTTTGTTTTAAATAAATGTTTAAAACAAGTTTTAAATAAGTGTTTAAAAGTTGTTTAAAATGGAGCTGGTGTTTTTAGGGTTTTGTAGGTATGACCAAAAAACCCTTATACCGTCATTTTGTCGTCTGTCTGTCTGTCTGTCTGTATGTCTGTCTGTCTGTCTGTTCGGTAAAAATTGTAGCCAAACGGCTAAACCTAGAGAGTTGAAATTTGGCATGCTTGTACAACTTTTTGACGTGCACATAGGAAAAATACTAAAACATCTAAAAAACATATCCCCCTAAAAATATAAACAAATATGTGCTCAACGAAAAATAAAATCATATTTTTTTAAAATTCTGAGTAGGGTATCAAATGAAAGCCCTTAGTACGTGGATTAACGATCAAAATTTTATTCTTGCAAAATAAATTATTTTGACACGATTTTTGTCAAAATTGTGCAAAAAAAATTTTGTCCCACACCCTGTAGCCCAGATGGTTTAAACTAAAAATCTGAAAAAATTCTAAGTAATGTATATTGGTGTGAACCGGAATAGTACAACAGGAATTTTTGATCAGATTATGTTTTCGGAAAATAATGCATTTTTTGTGTTTTTAACCAAAATATGTTAAATATTTAATTCGCTATGTAACCAAGTTGATACGTCAGCACTCGTAGCTATGTGCGTTTAGTCATTGGTTTTCTAATTTGTAAACAGGTAACTTGCAAACTATAGAGTTCGAATCCTGTCAATTTTTTTTTGTTTTTTTTTTGCAGTTTTCTTTTGTTTAAATTATTTTGTCAAAATTCTAGTTATATTTTGGTAAAATGTTGCATTTAATTTTTAAAAGCGTAAATTTAATAACCAGTGGGAAGTGTTGATATTATAATTTAATTCTGTTTGATGTATACGAAATCAGAGGGCGGGGCTAATGATTTAAGCAACCAATAGAAGCCATAGGCGCAATTTTCAAAATCTTAATGAATCTTGCTATGTAAAAAAAATACTGCACATATTTAGAAACTTAAATAGTGGTATTAGGCATTCGAATTAAAAATCATAAAAAAATATTTTGACATAAAATTTGTTTTGGCATCCCAAATAATCATCATTCAGTTATTAAATACCTGCAAAACCCTGAAATGTGTGAAAATTCACACATTTCACATCAATTTTTTAGTATTTAAAATGAAAAAAAAAACATATTTTTAATTGATAATCCTAGCTATGTGTCACCATCTAGCTGGTGTTGTCGTCCATGGCATTGGTCCGACATTGACACCTTCAAGACAAAATCAACTGACCGATCTTGTGAACTTAAATATATGACTTGAAAACATGTGACACTTAGCAGATCAAGGTGAAAGGGGAGATTGTGTGAATGAGTCCATAAATGAGTGGGAGAAATTGAGAAATAGAGAGAGAGAAACTCTGTTATTGCGATGTGATCAGACACACATAACCATAAGATTAAAATGTACTGTCCATTCTTCGCTTGGATCTCTTTCCTTCTCTGATTCAAATGGAAGGAGTATTAAAATTGATATCCTATATCCTTTTCACTTACTTCACTTTTTCATCATTGCATACAAAAGGAGAATCGAGATTGCAGTGCAATCTTGGAGTGTTACGAATAGTTTTCTCTTCAGGAACATATTACAAAACCCGTACCTCTCAATCGTTTTCATATTGCGAAGGCATTATCCCATATATAACCCATAGAATATTCTGTGTTGAATCATATATTCGAACGTAAAATATGGAGTTTTTCTTTTTATTTTGACATACATCAGTCATGTGCCTCTTTTCGCATTCTGCTTTATTTCTTCCACTTGGAATGAAATAAAATCCGATGTTTTACGAGCAATTTTACTACATTTATTTGTTTGATATTTTACAATTGTACTTTTGGAATTTTGTTGTAGTGTTGTTTTTCAAATTGTGGTTAAAACATTGCACTTTTAAGTGTTTTTGGTGAGGAGATAAAATGGTTTTTTAAATATTTACGCTCTTTCATAAAATACACTCCTGTGGTTTGTTTTAATGCATGGTTTCGTTAATTATGAATAGGCTGTTGACTCTATAGTACTACCTAAATAAAAACAGTCATGTGGAATGAAATATACTTAAAACTACTCATGTAGACATTCAGAATGAAATTTGTTGACACGTAATGTACATATTACAGTTCCAATTGATAAAAACCACAATAGTTTGCCTAACAAACTGAACAAAAAATAATAAATAAAAACACCAACGAACTTCAGCAAACTAAAAACAATCAAGAACAAAAAAGAATGCACAGAAACGATAAAAAATTAAATATTCGTCGATGTAATGTCGTTTTAGATTCAATCGTTTATACCAGTGTTTATCAACCGATGGTCCGTGGACCAATGGTGGTCCTAAGCAAAATTTTAGTGGTCCGCGAAAGGATTATAAATTATTATTTTTGAGATTTTTTATTATTTTTTTTATGACTTTTTGTTCATTTTCTGAGTATTTTGTTCATTTTGCAGTGATTTTTTATTACTAAGATATATGTAGAGTTTACATATACAATTTGTTTAACAGTACATTTATTTTTAGAGGTCCGCGGTAGAAAATCCAATATTTGACTGGTCCGCAGTAGAAAATTAAATATTTGATTGGTCCACGGTATGTTTTCAGTTGAGAAACACTGGTTTATACAATGACGTAACAATAAATTTTAGGCTTTGAAGTAAAAGACTCAATATTTTACCTGTATGTGGTTCAAATATATATACATGAATTATCTACTAGGTGCAGCCATTTGGCCACCATTTCTACCATGATAGACAGAAATATACTGTCGGGTCTGTTCTCTAAGTTAAAATATTAACGTCAAAAACTGAGGATATATTTTTTTAACACCATTTCAATTTACTTTTGAAATGGTTTGAATGTCTATTTGCTAAACATGATAATGTTAAATTTTTACGGTAGCGTTAAAAAAATTGAAGTGAAGTGTGAATTTTCACATATTTCAGGGTTTTGTAGGTATTTAATAATTGTTAGAAGCCAACATAATACTGGATGTTTAGGTATATTTATCACATTAGGTCTCTTACATCTTAGAAAATATCTAAAAAATGACGGTGGGCGTATGTAACGATGTCGATATTATATATTGTTATTTTTTAAGAGTATGATTGAGCATACTTTCTTAGGTATATTGTTTTTTGTTTAAAATTTGGATATGTAATGGTGTTATATGATAGTTTAGTTATTAAGTTTTGTTTTTGCGATATTTTATAAATTAATGTATTTTCTATTGAGCCATGGGCTCTATTAAATAAATTATTATTATTATTATTATTACATCAAAATCATTTTTTTTTTTTTTTTTGATAATCATTTTTATTCATTATTTGAGGACTAAAATCTTCCATTTAAATTTTTTAAACAAAATTTAAATAATTTGCCAAATATCCCAGCATTTTTTTCTACATTTGCTTCGTATTCAAGTCTTCATTAGATTAATAAGAAATATTTTACAGCGTAGAGTGTACTGTGGTGTGAGTAACACAGTTCGCAACTATTAAAAAAAAAATTATTTTTTAATATTTTTAGGGTTTTGTAGGTATGACCAAAAAACCCTTATACCGTCATTTTGTCGTCTGTCTGTCTGTCTGTCTGTCTGTCTGTCTGTCTGTCTGTCTGTCTGTCTGTCTGTCTGTCTGTCTGTCTGTCTGTTCGGTAAAAATTGTAGCCAAACGGCTAAACCTGGAGAGTGGAAATTTGGCATGCTTATACAACTCTTTGACCCGCATATAGGAAAAATACTAAGACATCTAAAAAACATACCCCCCTAAAAATATAAACAAATATGTGCTCATCGAAAACAAAAATATTTTTTTTTTTAATTTTGAGTAGGGCATCAAAGGAAAGCCCTTAGTACGTGGATTAACGATCAAAATTTTATTTTTGCAAAATAAATTATTTTGAGGTGATTTTTGCCAAAATTGTGCAAAAAATTTTTTGTCCCACACCCTGTAGCCCAGATAGTTTAAACTAAAAATGTGAAAAAATTCTAAGTAATGTATTATTTAAGAATAACTACACAGGATCGTTATTCACTACACAGGTTCGTTCCTGGCTTGTGAAGTCAATTTTATTTTTTGTTTTTATTTTTTCATATTTATTTTGTTTAAATTAATTTTTAAAATTATAGTTATATTTTAGCACATTTTGAATTTAATTTTCAAGAGCGTAAATTTAATAACCAATTGAAATTATATTTTCATTCTATGTGTCATTTATACGAAGCCAGAGGGGCGGAGCGTATGATTTAAGACAACCAATGAAAGCCATAGGCCCAATTTTCAAAATCTTAATGAACCTTGTTATATAAAAAAAAATACTGCACTTATTTAGAAACCTAAATAATGACATTAGGTATTCGAATTAAAATTAACAAAAAAATATTTTAACATAAAATTTGTTTTTAAAGCTCTGAGATTAACAGACGATAAATTATTTTAAAAAGATCGTTCATTTTGCCGTGGTTACTACAAAGCAAAATTTGTCCTACACACTCAGCATGCCGCCTTCACTTATTATATACCTGCGAAACCCTGCAATGTGTGAAAATTCACACTTCACATCAATTTTTAATTTTAAAAAAGTACACGCTCTATCTTAGTTATATATACAAAAAATCCATAACATTTTTAGGCATAATTTAACCATGAATTAAAAAAATAAAGAAATTAATATAACATAAATTTTGCCAAAAACACAAAAACGGCCATATTTTTCAAAAACACAATCTGATCAAAAATTCCTCTCGTACTTTTCCGACTCAGGTCAATACACATTACCTATAATTTTTTCAGATTTAACCCCTTTGGGTAAAAGGGTGTGAGACAAGAACTTCTTTAGCAATTTTTTTGCTAAAATCGTGTTAAAAGAAATGAATTACAAAAAACTATTTACCGGTCTTTAATCTACGTCTTAAGAGCTTTCTTTTGATACCACACAATACATTTAAAAAACATATATATATTTTTTTTTTGTCGACACAAAATTTTACATTTTTCGAAAAACTTATTTGATCAGAAATTCCTGTTGAACTATTCCGGTTCCCATCAATGTTCATTACGGAGATTTTTTCAATTTCTTAGATCTAGCTCTCTTGGAGATAGGGTGGGGGACAAAAGTTTTTTGACACCGTTTTAGCGAAAATCCCATAAAAAAATTGATTATTCAAAAATAAAAATTTGCTTGTTGATCAACGGATTCATTTGATATGCCGCTCAATATTTAAATTTTTTTAAATTTTTATATTAAATACACTTTGTTTATATTTATCTTGAGATTAGTTTTTTTAACCCTCAGTATTTTACCTATATGTGGGTCAAAGAGTTGTATAACCATACCAAATTTCAACTTTCTATGTTAAGCCGTTTTGTCAGACTGACAGACAGACAGATAGAATGATAGACAGGCACATGAGTGACGTTATAAGGGTTTTTTGGTGGTCATACCTACAAAACCCTAAAAATGACCAACGTATGTGAAGTTTTGCTGCATAAACAAAACTTGTACGTGTCTACGACGATACTCGTCAAGGAAAAAAGACCTTATTATACAAAGTACTTAGAAATATCTGACACTTAAGAGAACAAAAATAGAGTTTATGTGAGTGAGGCTAAAAGTATCCCGGCAGTAAATAAAAGCATGGTTTTTACAAATTTAGTTAGGCACTCAATGTAGCGATTTAGAGAACCTACTTCCTCTTAAATATTCTCGTGATATTAAATTATTCCACTCATCTTTTCTTAATATCATAATTTTATAAAATACAAGACCGTTAAGATTAAAATTTAAGAATCTCCAACTGCGTAGACACTTGTTTTGTTGTTTGTACACAAAACACTGTGAGTTGAATATAAGATGACAAGGCTGATGTGTAAAAATAAAAGACAAAAAAAGTATAATGAATTAGTAAGGTCAGGGAAGGGAAAAGAATTGCTGAAGATAATAAAGAGGGGAATATGACTGCGCATATACGAGTAGATTTAGATAATGGCGTAAAGGGTAGAAACATAAATGTTGCTGAATGGACCAGAATAATGTATGTGCTGATCAACTGAGAGGAAAATATTAACTAGTGAAATGGTTACTTTTACGGATTTTAGGGGATTTTTATCTTGGTTTATGTATGTTGGCAACAGTGTGTTATCTAAAATATATCAATATTAGGGCAACCGTAACGAAATTTTTGGTAAACATGGCGATATATAATCTTATAATACTGATTAGGTACAGGGCCGGCTTAAGGGTACATGGCGCCCTGATGCAAAATTAGGTTGGGCGCCCCCACATATATTTTTTTAAATAATATTTTTGATAACTTTTATAAATAGAGAAAATTATATTTTTGTAAATATGCGTGATATTCAAAATAAAGTGTGGTGGTAATTTTTAAACTAACAAAACTTTTAATGCGATGACATTGGCAAGATTGGTAAGCTATAAAATTTAAATAATTTGTCCAATTTTGGATTCATTTTGTTCGTGAGTTTGTCATATAAGATATGTATGACCAAAATTATGCACTAAAAGTCTTAAGGACAATGAATTTTATTTAAAGACCAACGGTAAACGACGAGTTCATCGAAAATCAATTCATGGAAAATCAATTCATCTAAAATCAATTCATCGAAAATCAATTCATCGAAAATCAATTCATCGAAAATCAATTCATCGAAAATCAATTCATCGAATGATCAATTCATCGAATGATCAATTCATCGAAAAAAAATATTTTGTAAATATTTGAGAGGAATGCCGAGGGGATCGGAAAGTCAAAAAAGCAGTGGTCAATAAAAGTAGACAGACTAAGAAGTAATTGCGTAAATTTTTTTATATGGTTTAAAAATAAAGTGACATAGTGTTTGAATATAAATAAAGAAATATAATAAGAAAACTTATATAATAAAAGAAATAAATGTTTTGTTTTTAAGATTTAATAAGACAGGTTATGAGCAATTGCACGCAAATAATTTTTATAAATTTATACACAATGATACGCATTTTAATTGGGCTAATATGGGGGAAAATAAAGTACTATGCGCCTAAAAACAAAGTAATTAGGTTAGGTTTAGTTAGTAAAAGTCTAAAACCGAGCGGAGCGAGTTACCTATCTTCTAGTTTAAGGACAAAGCACTATTTTAGGTTAGGTTAGGTTAGTAAGGGTTTTGTTAGAAGAAGCCGAGCGAAGCGAGCTACCCATCTTCTAGTTTAATGCCAAAACACTATCTTAGGTTAGGTTAGGTTAGTAAGGGTTTGGTTAGAAGAAGCCGAGCGAAGCGAGCTACCCATCATCTAGTTTAATGACAAAACAAACTCACACTAACATAACAATGCCACCTGTTTAGAATCACCGTGCATTGAACAAATCATGTGTGGTATAGTAAATATGAATAGTAAAACTATGTACATAACACAAAACCCTTAAGACTTAACAGATGGGGAAATACCATTTTTATAATTCTTTAAGAATGGGTGTATTACGTACATTTATGATCCCATTAACTGGGTTTTTCTGATCTAAGGAGCCCTGTTCGATTTCAAAATAATCCAACAGGTATCTTTTACCTGGCGTATTTTCTGAATGGAAAATTTAAAAATTATTAATAGACCAAGTATTATAGTTGTTTAATAAGTGTAGTCTGTCAACTTTTATTGACCACTGTTTTTTTGGCTTCCCGATCCTCTCGGCATTCCTCTCAAATATTTACAAAATATTTTTTTTTCGATGAATTGATCATTCGATGAATTGATTTTCAATGAATTGATTTTCGATGAATTGATTTTCGATGAATTGATTTTCGATGAATTGATTTTCGATGAATTGATTTTCGATGAATTGATTTTTGATGAATTGATTTTCGATGAACTTACCGTGAATCAAGACCAACACATAAAAATGGCATTCAAAATGTTATTTAACGGCTTAAAATGTTGTGACCACCTTTTAATTTTCCTCTTTTAACCCAGCAACGTGTATACGCGCAAACCCGAGATATTACGGACATATCTCATAGCGTTACGAAGACAAAATGAAACCTTTTTTTTACTATATTTTTGTAGCTAAAACAAAGAGGTATTATCGACTTAAGCATTTTAGATTTTTATTTTTTCGCTAAATTTCCTTGCATGGGGCCTCCTTTTACTAGAATACTGAAGTGCCACCTAGTAAAAAAAGTATCTCTTTTTTTCAAATTTCCTTTTTGGCATCCCCCCCTTACTAGAAGCCTGAAGTGCCGCCCAGTAAAAAAAGTAGTTTTTTCTAAATTTCCTTTCATGGCGCCCCCCTTTTACTAGAGCCTGAAGTGCCATCCAGTAAAAAAAGGTAGTTTTTTCTAAATTCCCTTGCATGGCGCCCTCTTTTACTAGAAGCTTGAAGTGCTGCCCAGTAAATAAAAGTAGTTTTTGCTAGATTTAATTAAAGATCACAATACTTATTACAAAGATAAATATTATTTTAATTAAAGCTATTTTGATATTGTAATAGGCTATAATTTTTTTTTTCGACTCGGCGCCACTGGATGTGTCGCCCCATGCGGTGTAGCGCCTGCATACTGTCGTGAGTCGCCCCTGACTAGGTGTAACACAAGTTGAAGATACGTTGAGGAGAAAATAACGCAAAATACCGGGAGACAACTATTACCCCAGGACATAAGAGAATAACATTGAAATCTACATTTCTTGCGATTGCTGCTCCCCATGTTAAATTACAAGCGCCGTAATGGTTTTAATTGAAAGAAAATTTTCACCCGCAAGGATACAAAATTATATAAAAACTTTTGCAATAAATTTTTATATTTTAAGTTTTTTTTTACGTACAAATAAAAAATATGTTAAAGTAAAACCCGTACTTACGTATGGCTCTGAAACATGGACCTTAACAAAGCAAGATCGACAGCACGTTATAGTTTTCGATTACAAAATATTACGCCGAAACTTTAATCTCATTCAAATTAATGGTGAATGGAGAATCCGTAAGAACAAAGATATCCGAGAACTGTACTCAAGGCCGAGTATCACACAAGAATTGAGAGATAGACGATTATAGTAGATAGGACACATGATGAGGATTAAGAAGGCAGAATGATTAAGAAGATATGGAAAAGAAGATTTAATACCCGTCGACCAGTGCGAAGTAGGGATGGGAAAAAAACATCGATGTATCGAAAACATCGATGTTTGTTTTAAAAACATCGATGTTTTTACCATCGATGGTCAGCTGGCGATAGTATCGATAAAACATCGATGTCTACTACCGATGTCGATGTTTAAACTTTGAAATTCAGAAACTACCGCTAGAGGCGCTGGGATCTTAAAAATTAAATTTTTATTAAAATTAGTACACAAAATATAAGCGCCATCTATTGTGATATAACAATACTAATAGTGTTAATTCTCATTCTTCTTAGAAGTTAGCAGAATATGAAAAAATAAGAAGAAACTTCTAATTTTTGCAAACAATGCGAACGACCAAAGACGCCAACACACTTTTTCTTTTTGAGTCTTGTTGAAACTTTCCCAGTTGTTATTCCTCCAATCCCTGGATTTTTGTAAGTTGTCATTAGCTATTTTTTTATATATTGAAGTTGGCTTTTCCTGAACAAAATGATCAAAAGCTTCAATTAATCGGTAAAAGTAATTAGAATTGAAAATCTAGTTCCGCCTAAACTCACCTCCCAAATGTAAGTAAAGAGCAAAAAAAAGTCTTCACCTCCCAAATATAAGTACAGAGCAAAATTCGGCCCTGGAGACACCAAATCAAAATGCGTATGGTCCCCCTATGTTAAAGGCCAAATATTCTTGTAGGATATGAAAAAGACTTTCGTTTTAGATGTTTAGCATGTTGGCTATCTCGCGTATCTTCAATCGTCTGTCGTCCAACACGATATCAAAAATGTAATGACAATATCATCAGTTCTGACCTCATTCAGATGTCCTCAACCCTTAGCAAAAATCATGCTAGTACGACCACAACAAAATTAAGTGAACCACTTGTGAACCATTGCATGTGACGGAGCAGAGTTTCCATAATACTTTCTTCAGTTTCCTTGATGATTTTTTCACACAAAAGTAGTGTTTTATCAGAATACGCAATTCACTTTATTCATTGTAGCAAATAAATACAAAATTATCCTCTTCCGAACGTTGTTAAAAACATTACTATTTCACAGATCTACTTGAAACTTAGTGTGTATGTCCGCAAATATCATAAATAATATCAAACTTGCGATCTGAACACCATCTCTTAAAAAAGTCACTGACTTATCAAACATCTCTCATATAAACATGGGTGTTTTTCAATATCTAATACTAATTTTGACGTATTTTCACACATATTCAATGTGAAAAAATAAAATCATGTAACAAATGTGAAATGTTGTGTACCGTATACCAGCGAGTGACAGGTCAATATGCCTATCATCATGAAGTTTGATGTTGTGTCAAATACACTGCGATGCAATTTCGTGTACAGATGGGCATTATACACACAATGTTTTTGGTAAATGTTTGAACATTGCTTACATCTTTCTTATAAAAGGTACAAAGAAGGTTAAATTAGGAAAGTATTCAACTCTACAAATAATAATATTAAATTGAAAAAACACTTAACATCAAATAAACGAGTTAATTTAAAAAATATATATATCTACTACCATCAAATAATAAATGAATTATGTGTCCAACTTTAAAAACATAAAACTGCTTTTATTGCACTTAGTGTAAAATGTGAAGCGCATGCTTGTTAATGCGTGGATAATGAACATTTTTTACACTGCTAGTTTTGATTTGGTAAGTTAGTTAATATGTTTATGGCTCAGCAGTGATGACAATTTGCGCCTCACAAAGCCCAGCATGTGAGATACCAGCAGTTTTTAACTATAATATAATATAATATTTATAAGTTATAATAAATAAAAAATAATTATAATAAATAAAAAGTAATTATAACAAAACGTAATATTAAATCAGTTTAAAGAGCTCTAAATACATTAAAAAACTTAACCCAGTAGTAAACAGTTTGAAAAAATAATATTTTTACACAGTATTATATAAAATTTCTATCACCAGAAATAAAAGCCATGACACTACTGTGTTGGTTGCTAGCCTCCTGACATCCTTTTTACTTGCCCGACCTTAATATATAAGGGGCAAGTATTGTAATCGCGAAAATTTTCCATGTCGAGATTTTGACTGATAACCACGTTTCATGGTCCAGGGAATCCAAAAAACCTATTTTCGAAGTGCCGTCCGTATGTGTGTGTATCTGTGTGTCTGTGTGTGTGTCTGTATGTATACACGATAACTCAATAACGGTTCAACTTAGAGAATTCGTTTTGGTACTAAAAAATTATCCTATTAAATGGGAAGAACCCTATTGTTTTTTATAAAGATCGTTAGAATAGAAATGGGAGTTTACTCGTGTCGATTTTAAGATTTTTGCGAATATTTAGCATCAGAAAAATATTTCGAAAAAATTTATTGAACAAAAGTTACTATAAATGCAATAACTAATAACTTTTATTTGAGACGTTTTTTGATAAAACGAAAAATTTTGAATTTTTTTTGTAAAATTATTTAAAATTTTTCCAAGTCTCAATTTTTTCATATTTATATGTAACGTTTCCATGGTCATGATAATTAATTCGTAACAAGTAAACCAAGCCTTGGACAAAAATTTGTATAGAACATAATTTGATGTATTTTTGAAGATTTATCTAAATATTTAAAAAAAAAAAGTAAATTAAATTTTTTTTTTTTATTTATTTTTTTTGGGAGGGCAAGTCTAGCGGAGGTTTCTTTCGCCACTGGTTTTCCAGTGGAACGGGCCGAAAAGAGTATGTCATATAATATTTTTAACATTGTTATACGTTACTGTCAGCTAATGGTAATAGCCAAGTTTAATGATTTTTATTGTAATATCTAATGTAATATTTTTTTGTAATATGTAAACTCTTGCCAGTTCGCTAAACAGCAAGCAAAATACTGCGATCTGTAAGTTAACATACTCAACAGTTACCTTCGCTAAATCCGATCATTATTAATTTAACTAACATGTAAATTATAAGAATGACATATTGGCCTTCTGGATCGTTCGAGTTACTAACGCTGAAATTATCTAGAGAATGTTTAAACAACTTTAAAGAAAAGGAAAGAAGAAGAAGCATAAATATCATATCTTACAGAATATTATATAGAAAAAGGTTGAAGAAGGAAGAAGTTCCAAAGGCCTTCGTTTTTGTACCCCTAAATTTTTAACTAACTAAAAAGAGGTCCTGTAAGACGAAGGATTATTACTTGGCTCGATATCCTAAGAAAGTGGTACCCATCAACAGAACTATTTCGGAATGCGACAACGGAAGATTGGCATGCCATCACTTATTATATAAGTAAAGTTTATATTATTTGGCACGTACGCCCAGCATTTTTTGTTTTAAATTAAACTTACTAATTTTTTAATGATAAAAATATATAGTTAGGTAAAATATTGTATTGTAAGAGTGTAATATAGCCACTATCTATATTACACTCGGATGATTACCATCCTAGCTTACGGCTTGTGTGGTTAACTTCATCCTCGTAAAATAGCCTCCAGTATAGGGGAAAGTAACCAAATTTGGACCACTTGAGAATTTTTTAATATATAGGGATGTACAAGTATTTTTAATAAAAAGGAAGTAGTGGAAAAAAAGTTATTGTTTATATCTTCAAAATAATATAATTTATTTAAAAAAAATAATTATATTGAACAGTGAAAAATCAATACATAAAAATCGTGTCGTCGGTCCAATTAAGGAAACTGGTTTCTTAGGATGGACCAGAGGTTTTCCAAGATGGACCATCAATATACTTAAACACAATTGAAGCAAAAGTAAATTTGATTTTTGCACTGACTCCAGCACACTGTGTATGGACCCAAGTGTACAATTTTATGCACTGTATCATCTCATCTTCCTTCATTTCCTCACATATAATACAAAACCATGTATTCTTAGTTTTTATTCTTTGTCTTTTTGGTCCAACATTTGGTAATTTTACTTTGTTAGTCTTTTTCTCTTTGACTTTTTATAATTCCTTTTTATGAGGACTACTTGTTATTACAATTGCTTTTTGCTGTGGATTTCGTTTTGGTGGAGGTGATATATCGTAAAGAATATCCTTACACTTTTTTATTTTTTTCTCCCGAGGTACATAATCAACAGCAGAATCACTATTATTACTTTTACTGTCACTTAAAGACATAGATGGTGGTGTATTAGGCCTACTTGTAGTATTTACTGCGATTTCAGCAGGGTTAGCAGAACACTGTAAAATATCAGATGCTGCAAACTGGTGGTCCTGAAAGATATGTCTAGTTACAGGCCAAATACCAGAGGCACGAAAGCACTTTCAGCTATAGCTACAGTGGCTGCTCGGCCGTATGCTTCATTTAGCAATTTAGACATCTAAATTGGACCGGTCCAATTCAGGCGGCTGCTTGTGGTCCAACTTGAGCTACTTTTATAAATATTTTAAAATGTTTCACCTAACCTTTCATTTGAACTAAATTAATAAAACTAATATAGTAAATTGTAGCCAGATAAGTTTACTTTCTGCAGATATAAAAATATATTTTGTTACGTACTTTGAAATAATCTAAAGACTATTGGCCTTATTGATAAAATATTTAATTGATGGTATGTAAATACTAATAACACTTCACTAACTGCAACCATGAGATGCACTGTTATAAAAATGATTGCATCAGACAAGTTTACGTCCATCCCCTTCTAAATTACTGTTTTGCTGCGTAAATGCCTTATACAGCTCAAGTTACGATAGTGGTCCAACCTAGGCGATGGTTCAAATTCGGCTACTCTCCACTATGTTTTTTCAATAAAATACTATTTTAATACAAAAATGATTAATATAAATAATTATACTTGCTTGTTCGTGTTCTTTTAAATTTTGAAGTTTGTTGATTTTGTTCTTAAATGTTAGTTCGTCATATGTGTATTGTGTATACAGTTTAACAGTAAAGTACTTGTAATTGTAGAATTTTTTTGATGTTCATCCTCTCATATACTTCTATTATTTCAGTGTAACTCCTAAGCTGTCCTAAATTTAATTAGGAATGACTTCTCTGTAGATATTCCCTCAGCGTTACAATATATACCAAAATCCAGCGTAATTGCATATGTAAATTTCTGTTGTCATATACTGGGTGTCCCATAACAAACAAACAATAGGATATTACAACATGTGAGAATTCAATTGCTTGCCATTATCCTCCTGCAAATACTATTATTGCAGGCACCATTTTAATTAATAATTTTATGGACTTTAAAATAGAGCTATAGATTTTTAATGGATCGTCCACAATAAACACAATCGAAAATTGTGTTAAAATCAAATTCCAAAGATTTATAAGCAGACTGTATAAAATCATTTGTTAACAACTAGTGATGAGATATTTAAATAAATAAGGGGACCAAGATTTTTAGAGAAAGTTTCAGAATTTATGTTTTGATATATTGTCCTTTTTTTTGAAAATTTGAAAATACTATACATCATGACCGAAATTTTGCTCAATAGCAATATTTAGAATACATATTTAGAATTTTAAAAAATCAAGTTTGGCGATATTTTAGACCTGTAATTTTCAACTAGGGGTACGCGTACCGCTAGGGATACAAGGTTTGTTAAGTTTAATTATGATGGCAAAAGATTCATATATTAACAATGAAGGATTATCAGTCAGTTGAACTAGATATCAAAAAACCCGTTGCCTCAAAACAAGCACAAGGATTGCACTGTTTATTTGTTAACGGTTCGTGTAAACCACATAAGTCACATGTTTCTTATGTAAAAAAAAAACGATCTGTAATAAAATTAGTAACAATCTATACATCAAATTTTGCAAGGAATTTTTATTTATCTAATAGGATATTTACAGTTGCAGAAAAAAATTGTAAAAATGTTATCACACAAAAATTTAATAATAGATATCAGACAACATTTTTCTGTAATTTTTAAATATATTTGTGGGTTTCAAATAACTTTTATATTTATATAGTTTTGTGTAGACATGTTCAAATAATACCTCAATATATTTTTCGACTTGATTACTTATAGTTTATAATATTCATCGAAAAATATTATTTTTGATGGAATTCTACTTGGTGAACCTGTTCTTTACAAAAATTAAATCATTTTTACTTGCAGCACCTATATGAACTCTAAGGCAGATTCGAGACGGCGGCTGAAATACTCTACCCAGTACAATAACTATAAGTAGTTTTCACAATAGAACAAAATAACTACACACATATTTGTAGGGATGGGAATTTATTTTTGAATATCGATATATGCGCGATTCGATATATCGTAAGTGTGATATCGATATTCGATATATATCGAAGTAAAAATATCGATATTTTCGATATATCGAAATAATTAACACGTAACATGTAAGATATATAAATTACATTTTTTTTTGTTGGTTTGGCGGGAAAAGAAGTCGCCAATTGACAGACAATCACTTTACAGTTGGAACTCACCCAGCTACCAACCAACTTCCTAGTATTTTCCTAGTTAACTGCTCTTAATCCTAATTAATTAAATATATATCAGCTGTTCACTTTTGTAAGAACACACTAGATGTGGTTATTATGGTTACTTTTATGGTGTTACTGAATTTAAATGTCAATTAAAAATTTTTCTTACGTTGTAAAACCGACTTTAGGTTGATAAGGTTATGATCATTATAATTAAGATATAATTTTTCATTATGACATATGTCAAATGGATCGACATTTTAAAAAAGTGACATTTTTTAATACCAACATGACATATAGCTTCAAAGGTGCAAACTATTGAAAATAAAATTCTCTCTTAGTTTGTTCTTACAAAAGTGAACAGCTTATATGTGCTGTCCACTTTTGTAGGGACAAACCAGATCTTTTTGGTTACTTTTATAGTGTATTATGGACTTTAAATGTCAATCAAAAATATTCCTTACGAAGTAATACCGACTTTAGATTTATTGGTTATGATCATTATTAAGAAAGTGACATTTTTTATAATTTTTTAATACCAACATGACATATAATTTTAAAAGTGCAAATTATTGAAATCAAAATTTCGTCTTACAGGCTATTCCAAGCGATTAGGCGGAACTAAATGGAAATTTCGTTATTTTAGGTTATTACGAAAACGGACCTTGCTTGGGTTATTTCATGTTTCAGTTTTGGTATGTGAAAATTTAAAATTCCAACAGTGAAACCACGGAAACGAATGACATATGTCAAATATTTTAATACATTTTCCCATATTTTGACAAAAACATAAATAAATGGGAAATTGTTATTAAGAATGTCAAAAAATTAAAATGCAATGAAAAGGACATTTTATAATGACAATCAATTTAATCTAGAATTTAAATGTGAGTATGATTTACAAAGCTTAAACAAAATGACCAAAAGTCCGAATTAATAGATAAAAATTACTAGATTTCAAAATCTAGTGCCGCCTAAACGTTTGGAATAGCCTACATTTGTTTTTACAAAAGTGAACAGCATATATTTAAATGTAAAAAATATACAAGAATACCGATATTTTGTGCGAATATCGATATTTTGCGCGATATATCGCATTTCAAATATCGATATAAAAATATCGATATATTTTTCTAAAGTATCGATATTTTCGAAATATCGATATATCGTTCCCATCCCTACATATTTGTAGAATGAACCTTTAGTTGCAAACTGCAACATCGTAGGTAAATATGCGTCAATTGGTTTACAATATGGTGGCTAAAATGCAATTTGTTATTTACAATTACATAACAGTTTTTTCTACAACCAAATATAACTTATTAGATACATAAAGATTCCGTGCAAATTTTGATGTACAGATTGTTAATTTAATTTCAGATTGTTAGTTTCGTATAAAAAACTAGTGAGAATTATACGGTTGTGCGCCACCTTAAGGGTGCGCAGAACCGTATGGTTTCTTATACAAAACTAATAATCTGAAATAAAATTATTAACAATCTATGCATCAAAATTTTTAGCAAATTTTTATCTATCTAATAGGATATTTTTAATTATAAGCAGAACTGTCATGTAATTGTAAATAAACAAATTGTGTTATAAACGCCATCTTGTAAACCATTCAATGCATATTTTTGTATCATGCAGCATATTGTAGCTAAAGGTTTATTCTACAAACATGTTTGGAGATGTTCTGTTCTATTGTGAAAATTACTTATAGTTATTGTACTTGGTAATTTACTTTTGCCGCCATCTCGAATCTGCCACGGTTCTCAATATAGGTGCTGCGGATAAAAATGACTTATTTTATATAAAGACTACTTGCATCAAGTGGCGTTTCATTGTCATCAAGTATAATATTTTTCAACGAAGGTTCTAACCTATAAACTATCATGTCGAGAAAAATGTTGACGTATTATTTGAACATTTCTACACAAAACTATATAAATATAAAAATTATTTGAAATCCACAAATATATTTAAAAAATTACAAAACATTGTTGTGTGATACCTATTATTAAGTTATTGAACAATAACATTTTTATAATAATTTTTTCTACGATCAAAAATATTCTATTATATAGATAAAAATTCTGTGCAAAATTTGACTTCAAAAGTGGCTTGAAATCAATTTAGCTATAATTTTAATGTTTTAATCGATTTTTTATATTATATCGTGACACCGAATTAGATAGATCGAAATAATTAAATAATATCATAAAAAAATAGATTAAAACTACGAAATTTAACTTGATATTAAGCGACTTGCAATTTTTATAATTAACAGTTTACATATTATTTTAAATAGAAATGCCAAATTAAATAGAAAATAAATCTTCAGCTGCCGACATAACGAGGTAAAGATCGTCAGTCACATCATTCATTTATTAATACAATGCGTACAATATAAAAATTCGATTAAAACAATGAAATTATAGCTAAATTGATTTCAAGCCACTTGAAATTTTTATAATGAATAATTTACATATTATATTAAATATAATGATCGTCAGCTGCCGACATAACGGGGTAAAGATCGTCAGTTACATAGTTGATTTCATAATAAAATGTTTAGGTTAAATGCCCGCTCAGCAAATATAATACCCCAGCGACGGTCTTACCCCCATTGTGCAAAATGCTGATTGTTGTTTTTATTATTCTAATTATATAATAAATTCGATTTATAAGTTTCATTGAATTTGAAATGACTTTACATCATTTTTTTTATGACAGGTTTATACAAGCGACTGAAGTATAATTCCCCACTACGCTCGCAGCTGACTTTTATTATTATTATTATTATGGGGTTTGTCAGGTCTTGACAAGCGTCCACTAATCTCGAACTTCAGCAACCTTTTGAGCCGCGTCATACCAAACCCTGGCGATATGCAGCCGCGGAAATTACGCTAGATCCAGTGCCCGCACAATGCGGAGTGACCCGAGCAGCACTGCTTTCTGCATCCTGCAGATCAAAGAGTTGGCAGAAGATCTGCAGACGGGAATGGACTCGATTTCCCTTCGATAGGAGGCTTTCATGCCACCCAAAACACCAACTATCAGGACTACAAGCTTAACTTTATACCCGGGATACAGCTTTCTAAGCTCGGACAAGAGGTCCATATACTTGGACCTCTTTTTCCTCCTCCTTGAGAGAGATATTCTTCTCAGCTGGACTTGAGAATTCGATCACAAACATCTGTTTGGTCTCGAAATCCAAGAGGGTTATGTCCGGCTTAGTGGCTGTCAGTAACCTCGAGATGGGGAAGGAGTAATTCCAATAAATTCGGCACTTAGAATTTTCCACCACCGATTCTATGTCAGAAGGGACGTACGGTATAACCGGTATTTGGTCAATACCATAGGCATGTCTAAAATGATAGTAGAGCACGCGGAGAGCAGCATTATGTCGAGACACGTAGCTCGACGCTGCAAGATATGGACAAGCAGACAGAATGTGCATTATCGTTTCAGAATGGTGATGGCACAACCTACAGAGTGTGGACTCCGCTATTTGGAATATGCGGGCCCTGTATGCCAAAGTATTTATAACACCATCCTGACACGCAAACACAAAACCTTCTGTTTCCGATCTCAAACCAGCAGACTTAAGAAACGAGAACGTGAGTTCGGTGGACAACTCTAGACTTTTAATATGTTTGAAGAACACAGAGTGCATACTTTTACTCATGTGTTCTTTTGTCAACATGTCTGTCTCGCCTCGTTTCACCGAACCGGTAACGCTGTTGTACTCCTCCCGAGAGAGTTGTACTCCAGCGTTTTCCCTGACGGGACTCAAGTCTGCCAGGTTAAATCTCGTTGCTGCTCTTCGCGCTGCCTGGTAAAGAAACGCCCCTTTGCCACTAAATTCGTGCTCACTAACGAATTTTAATAGTGGGTCCTGACTTCTGAGGATACTGTTAGCTGTAACCAGGACGAGTCGATCGTCCTGGTTATTATTATTATTATAACTTAAACAATAACTGTGCAAATAAGTGAATTGAAATGAGTTTTGATTTTTTTTTTTACAAAATGTACCTTTTCTCAAAACCAGCCCACGGCCACGATTTTGGCGGCTGATGTTTGTTTCGATTATTAGCCATATCTAAACTACCAATTACAAAAAAAATTAAGCGGGATGAAATGACCATACAAAATGCAACGCTGCCTCCCGGACTGTAAAGCCACTTTTTATTATTTACATTCTATTTAAATTTTAATGTAAAAAGAAACTATATATATTTCAAATATTTTTTGAGGGTACACCTTAGGAAAATGAGCTGCTAAGGGTGTCCGCGAGTTAAAAAAGTTTGGAATCCACTGTTATAAACGATCTGTCTTTAATAGTTGTTAGAGGTGTATACTTCTAGCAGGATTGAGTCCTAGCTCACATTTCCGTCAAGGTACCTCAATAAAAAAAAGACAAACGGATTGTCACAATTGATAACATTTTGCGAAGATTGCAAGATCTCCTGACTTAAGTCCTTTGGTTTTTTTATGTAGTCATGTCAAAGACAAAGTGTACAACACTGTGCATGCAAATATACAACATTTAAAAAACAGTATTCAACACAGTATTATTAATCGTGATCAGATATTAGTTATGCATAAATCGAAATGGGGCAATTTTGAACAATATTTGTAGATACAAGATAATTAATGTACGGACGTAATTAGGCTCTGAACTAAAATTAATATGCCTTCATAGCAAGCAGTTTTAAATGTAAAATTTGGCATTTTTTAACTTAATTTGTATCATTGATTTCACACAAAAAAAAACTTTCAATCGCCAAAGAGAATGGTTAAATTAATGATAAGAAATTAATTTACTTCTCTCATTCTCATTAAACATTTACCTCTACGTAGGTTCAACTAATTAAAGCTAAGTAAAGACATTTACTTTGATTTGTAGACATATTTCAAGACAATTACATGTTTGGACAATGATGACACAATCATAAAACACATATACAGATCAATTCTGTAAAAAGTTACTGTGTAGTAACGTTACTACAAGATAAAATATTATAAAAGTATACTGACTTTCATTCATAATAGTAACTGACCTTGCTCATAGTGACAAATTTAGTTGCTATGATCCTAGTAACTGAGTTATAGAACTGGTCTGAATATTTAATTTAACACGTTAGAATATATTTCCCACTCGCTACAAATGTTTTTAACAAATTTCTTAGAAATACTTATTTTGTTGTTTACTTATATTAATTAATTTCAATAAAATTCATATAAAAATACGCATTTTTTCTCGATTTCTTTGTCATGTCATGGTAAGGCTTGTTTATATCGTTAAATTCAGAATAAAACTCTTTATCTGGGACTATCAAATAATAAATGCATTATGTATCCAACTGTAAACACATAAAGGTACTCATATTGCAAGTCGTGTATAATGTGTTGCGCATGCGTGCCCCGCCGTGGATAGTGAACGTTTTACTACAAGTATTCATTTAGTAAGTTAGTAAAATTATTTGGCGCTCAGCAAAGATGGTTATTTCACCTCACATAGCCCATATTTATAATTAGAATGATATTTATAAGTTAAAATAAATAAAATAATAAATAATAGTATTTTAAACATTGTTGTAGATTACAATGAGCTGATGGTAAGCAATCTCGATGACGCCAGTTCTGAAGTTTTACAACTGACACTCAGATTTTTGTGTTTTTAAATTAAATTTACTAATTTTCTAATGATAAAGTATATAGCTGTAGATAAAATATTGTATTTGACTTGCATATAATGGCTATATTACACTCGGATGATTACAACCTTCGCCTAAGGCATAAGTGTAAGTCTTTATCCTGGTGCAATATAGCCTACATTATATGCTTTTAAATAAAATACTATTATCGAATAAGTTAAAAAAGTGTGTGTTCTCACGGAAGTTGCACAAAGAACCACTGGTCGAAACAAAATATTGCTTCACTCAATGATATTCTTTTAAAATAATATTTGTTGCCCAAATTAAGCAACCTCCCAACTCTTTAAGTTCTCGGGTCTATTTAGTTATTTTTAACAAAACTTTTTTCATCATCTGGGAAAATTCGTAGTGAAATGAATGACACCAGATTTAAACAAATTCTAAGTATTCTTTTTAAACCCATGTTTTTTATTAAAACCCGAAGTTCCAATAAACTATGCTCTACTAGATTAATTCACCATAATTGTTTAAATATTAGAAAAATTAAGGATTATATTGAGATTCACAGCTGACACCGAAATTGTTTTTATACTTCTTTGTTGGTCCATTTAACAATTCTGCTACACTATACATGAAGGTGAAGTTACATTACTTAACGCGCTACTTTTTAAGGGTATAACATTAATTTTGTTAATTACTTGATAAAGTTTGATTTTTTCAGTTGGATCAAGACAACTGACTGTACCAACTAATAAAACACATACAGCACATATTTTGTCTCACTTACCACAATTCAATTAAAGACATTAAATTAAATGACAATTTGAAAATTATCTACACACTTTCGTTTAGTTGTATTTTACTTTCTTATGGGCATTTCTATTGAATAAAAATAACTAGGAAGGATCCTAAACGCGATATTGAAGGGAACTAGTGCTCTTAGTACAAAATTTGACTAATCATTTTCAAATATCTAACGCACTTGTTCAATATAAAAACAAGTGCCTTTACATCCGCCAATAGGACGCTCACATTGTAGCTCTTAGGAGTGGGGGTTTGGTCGGACGGTAGAATTGTGATTGAAGACAATACCTTCCTTCCTGTGTCTTATTATTCAAAGGACATTTACAATAACGTATTTCGGTGATTCAGACAAAATATTTTGAAATATTACAATAGTGTACGTATTCATTTTTTTAAAATCGTTTCTTTGGTTATGTTCTTTTAATAAACATGTTACTTGTTATTGATTGCTACTAAATAGGGTGTGTATCATTTTTTTAAAACCTCTTGTTATCAATATTTATCATTATTACTTATTACTTAACCAATCATAAACCAAACCCCATAAAAATTCATAATGTGAAACTATGCAACACGCATTACAACTCATATTATTGCTCCATTTATGTTGTAAGTTGTCAATGAAGTTTTCTATTTGCTTTTAACGAATCTTTGTTGACCTTGAAGGGCCATGTCAAAAAAATTAGAAAATACTACATGATCTTAATGCATTTATTAATTTTTAAATATCAACACAATATTCATTAGTTTTAATTATAAATTTATCGTCACAAATTAAATACAATATTTTAATGCTTTGCCTTCCGTATTTTCTGACAGTTTATTGTACTCTGGTACATATAGTATTATAGAAATACCATAAACATGCAAAAAAATTCTAAATTCGTCGCAAGCTACATTTACAGGTTAAGCGAGCCATACTTGGCTCGCGAGTTACAAGTTGGGCATGCCTCTACTAGAATATAGAACTTAGTTAATTATATAATTAATAGTGTTTCTTAAACTATGGTCCGCAGTCCCCATGGGTCACCGTTTTTCCGCATTTAAATTCCTCTAGTACGTTTCTAGTTTAGATTACAAGTAAATGACTTAGAATTTTGTCAGATTTTTAGTTTAACCCTTCAGTGTTATAGGGTGCACGATAATAATTTTTAGTACTTTTTTGAAAAAAACTGTATTAAAATGAACAATTCTAAAAGACTACTTTCTATTCCCTAATCTACGTCTTGAAAGCTTTCTTTTGATACCACACAATAAACTAAAAAAAAATTGTCAATGACACAAAGAAATCGATATTTTTCGAAAAACTAATCTGATCAAAAATTCCTGTTGAACTATTCCCCCACGAACAAATTACGAACAAATAGGTGTGGGAAGGGATTAGGAAATACCACTGACCATAGTCCTGAGAATGGGAGATTCCAATAGATCCCCAGGACTATGATCAATGGTATTTCCTATTTCCTTCCCACACCTATTTATTCGTAATAGTTAACCTGTATATTTAGGTAATATTGTCAGCATTTCTTCTACATTCATTCTTCTGAAGATGACCTGACAAGCCGAAATATATTACGTTTAAATAAAATATTTTGTGGAATATAACCAAGTGTATTATTTACTATTTATTCATCATGTTCCATCAAGAGTTAACAGCTACATCTATCAATATCCATAAAAAAATCTTCAGCAGAACCTATGATTCGAAAAATAGAAATTACAAAAGGAAGTATAAAAGAAAATCACTGAGTAAATGTCTGAATGCAGATGGCCATGTAAAAAAGTTTGCCGACCCCTGGGCTAATTAGGTGGTTATCCAAAACAAGGTAAAAAAAAGAAATTTTGGACCCAAAACTGGTACCCATTACCTAGTTATTCATAAAAATATATTCTTGCTGCAATAAAATGCAGGCAAAGTAATTAGAAATAATATGAAGATAGTGTAATTTTAAAGCAAATTTAAAGAATAAGCAACACTAAGTGTGTCGCCTAGACAAAAAGGTTCGAAATAACTAGCATGTAGTTAATACTTTTTGCCGAAATGTGTCTTACAACTAATGCCAAAATTTTGGACCCAAATCTGGGGCCCATTGTTGTAACTAATAAGGTTTTTTAATTTTGGAAATTTATACTTTCTGTAATAAAATGAACCAAATGTTACAACAAGCAATTATAAATGTTATGACGAAAGGGTCATTTTAAAATGAGGATGGTTTACCATGACACATTTGACGTCTCTTCCTTCTACACATGTCAATAATCACTTAAAAGGTTACACGCAAAACAAGCTCAGGATACCTAATTTACCCTTTAAATGATTACTCAAACATCCAGTAAATATTTTAAATTATGTCCCGTAGAATAAGTTAAAATATTTTCTACGATACCATCTTAAAAAAGTCAATTAAAAGCTTAATAAAAAAAGTGTAAAAGCAAACACGAATTAATTGAGTTAAGGGATTTTAAAACTTTGAAATTAATCTCTTAAAAGTTTGAAATTTAAATAAAAACTTACCTATAGTGTCTTAATATAAACTTTAAAACTATTACAACTAATTATAAAACACACAATTTAAAATATAAACATTAACATTTAGCACGTATTTAATGACACTTTAATTTAAATATAATTCAGTGAACTGTCAATCGTTATATTTATGTAGTTTATCGTGTTGTATTTTAAATCTAGTAAACTTTACAGAACGACAACGCGTTTCATACTGAATCGTTACCCTCGAACAGAGCGCTAACATCGGACAGTTTTAGAACTAACTACTCATGCGCCAACAGAATCCTAACCTTACCTGTAAAAGGATACGACATTTCATATTAAAAAGATGGAAATTAAAGAAATCGAGAATATTTAAATAAATTCCGAAAAAATTTGGTTGAAAATGAAACTGTTACCAACTGTGAAGATATTAAATTAAAATACAGAATTATCCTGAAGCTAATAAAGATACCAGAGCAATAACATCGGAGAGAAAAAGTAAATTTATGCAGTGGCCAAGGACAACCAAATTTGTAAAATATTTTCTCTAGCGCTGCCACCAATAACCAACTTCAATACTGACAGAAAGTTTGAGGCAGGTCACAAAAGAAGGACAAGCTTCTGTTAAAGAGATAATTTGGTATTGTTTCAGATATAAAATATCATAATAGACTTGTAGAATGATATTAAATTAATTTACTATTTGCAACTCATAGAATCGAAGTCAGAAAATATATGAAGCTAAAAAAAATAATATATTATTCCACAAGATCGTTATTTATTATTAAATATTAAAAAGTTTCAAAGGTTACGCTTATAAGGACGTAGCTGGTAACAGGAGTGTCTAATGACGTATTCCATTGGACCACTTTGAAATTGCTCTGCGAGCGAACAAATGACGTAATGCTCGATCCGAGTTTTACTAGCGAGCGCGCCGGAGCAACTCCCAATCGAATACATTTTTATTATTAATTATTTAAAAATACAGTGATTTCCTTGCGTAAACAGTGCAGGATAATACTTTATGTATAATTTTATTATTTTATTTTTGTGATTGCAATAATTTATTTGTTTTTTTAAATTATTTTATGTCTTTTAATATCCTTATTTGATTTTTTATACAAAAATATACATCACTATTTGTTGAAGATTCAATTAGTTCTAATAAATATGCTAGTTTTGAAATACCGCTACGCGCCATATTGCTCGACGCTACTCTTTAGCCAGAGCAAAAAAAAAGTTTTCGCAGTGCAGTCTCAGAACAGTGCCCTTCCCAATCGAATACGAAATTTTAACAATTTAGTGCGACTGCTTGGCCAATCAAATACGAAACTTGTTCGCCGAGTGACTTAAGTGCATAGTAGAGCTCCCAATTTCTACCCTTGCATCATTAAATAGACTACCATTCAAAACATAATAAATACAATGATAAATAAATTTTATTTAGTTAGTCAATTGTTTACAGTGCAAGTGTAAACTTATCAACATGAGTGAGTTAACGTCATCGCGCAATAATTTTGTACAATTTCGAACGTAGTTTGTCGGCGGAAGAGTATCTCTGAAATATTTAGGTACTATTTTTTTCTGAGAATTGTCCAAGTCGGAGCAAAGAGTTTTGTTGTTATAAACAATTTTAAAAAAAAATAAACCTAGATGAAGATCCTCGTCCAAGAAAGCCCCGTGAATTGCTCGATGGATATTGGTGAATTACATACAGGCAGACAGAGGAGTCTTTGATCATTATTGCACCAGCTATCATAAAACTGCTTAGCAAAATTATGGAAAACCTTGAAAACGGGGAACATGTCAATGGATCTTTTTGCGATCTCAGTAAAGCTTTTGACTGCGTGTGTCCTGAAAAACTCCGGGACAAAATGTTGTATTATGGAGTTCGTGGTGGAACACTCGACCTACTGACCAACTTTCTGTCTAACAGGATACAGCAGGTCTGGTACAAAATCATCCTTTCTACACCTGTATCGGTAAATATAGGAATAGGACAAGGACCATTCTTGGACCTTTCCTTTTCATAGCGTATATTAATGACCTGCCTGAAAATATGGCGGCCACAACAATATTGTTTGCCGATGATTCATCTTATATCGACGACGGTGTTGACTGTGAGGATGCCCAGCAGGCAGCTAGCATAACACAAGAATAGGCTTTACAGTGGTTTAGCAGTAATGGTTTAAGTCTAAACCAAGACAAGACAAAAACAGTAATATTTAGTATGAATAGACTACTTAACAACAATTCTTTATATCAAGATACCACTGTGAAGTTTCTTGGGTTTCAGCTATATGCTAAGCTTAGCTGGATACATCACATTGGCTACATTTCTAAACTAAATAGCATAGCCGCATAACGTATATGGTTAAGAACTTAAAATTTAATGTGTCCGAGGAGATTGTTAGAATGGTTTACTTGTCCCACTTACAATCGTTAATTAATTACGGTATTGTGTTGTGGGGTATTACAGCTTGTTCGGTTCGTATCTTTAAGATACAAAAACGAGTTATAAGAATTATGTTTGGTGCAAAACCCTACGACCACTGTAAGGAACTATTCAAATAGCTCGCCATTCTAACGGTTCCATCGCTCTACATCCTCAATACTCTTTTGTACATAAAAGAAAATGAATGTAGTATAAAAAGAAATGTGCAAAATCACAATTATAATACTAGAAATAAGAAATCTTTTGTAGTGCCACTTTGTAGGTACAGTACAAGTAGGAAATTGCCTGTATTCATAGGCATTGACATGTACAATAGGATGCCTACTAAAATAACCAGTCTTAACAAGAACCACTTTAAGAGAAAAATTAAAAATTTTCTCCTAAAAGGCGCATACTACGATATTCAAGAATTGATTATGGATATCGTCAACATAGACTGATACATTAGTTACAATCCACCACAACCCAAGGCTTTATTTTATAAACAAAATTTGTTAAATACAAATATCAACTTGTTAGACATAAGTTAATGTATATATATATATATATTGTACAAACAACTTGAATAAACATATTATTATTATTATTATTATTATGGGGTTTGTCAGGTCTTGACAAGCGTCCACTAATCTCAAACTTCAGCAACCTTTTGAGCCGCGTCATACTAGAGACTAGTGGAGCTAAATACACACGACTGCATCCTAAACCCTGGCGATATGCAGCCGTGGAAATTACGCTAGATCCAGTGCCCGCACAATGCGGAGTGACCCGAGCAGCAATGCTTTCTGCATCCTGCAGATCAAAGAGTTGGCAGAAGATCTACAGACGGGAATGGACTCGATTTCCCTTCAATTATTATTATTATAGAAGGGGGGTTTGTAATCTCGCTAGTACCGTTCTGGTGTGCCCGCAACGTGTTTGGCACAGAATTATTATTATTATTATTATTGGTATTATTGAAGGGGGGTTTGTAGTCTCGCCAGTACCGTTCAGGTTTGCCCGCAACGTGTTCGGCACAGACAAGACGCTCTTCTCTAACCTTCACGAGAAGGTCGAGAGAGCTGTTTCCCAGCAATCGGTCGCATCCCAAACCCTGGCGATATGCGACCGATGGGCTCACACCAGATCCAGCGTCCGCACAATGCGAAGCGATCCGAGCAGCACTGCTTTTTGCAATCTGCAGACCAGAGAGGTAGCAGATGGTCTGCAGACGGGAATGATCTCGATTTCCCTCTTAAAAACAGCTTTAAGGCCACCCAATACACCCAAACTCAAGACTACGAGCTTTACAGAATAACCCGGGTACATTTTTCTTAGCTCGGACAAGAGGTCCAGGTACTTGGTTCTCTTCTCGTCCTCTTTGAGATTGATATTTTTCTCAGCTGGACAGGATAATTCGATGACAAAAATGTCTTTTGTCTCGAAATCCAGCAGGACGATGTCCGGTTTATTGGCTGAGAGAAGCTTAGTGGTAGAAAATGCATAATTCCAGTAAATACGACATCTGGAATTTTCCACCACTGCTTCAATGTCAGTGGGAGCGTAAGGTAAGACAGGTATTGTGTCAATACCGTATTTCTGTCTCAAAAAGAAGTAAAAAACTCGAAGAGCAGAATTGTGTCGTGATATATAGCTAGATTGAGCTAAAACGGAACACGCAGAAAGTACGTGCATAAGCGTTTCAGGGTGACGTTTACATAGTCTACATTGTGTAGACATCGCCGTCTTTGATATTATGTGGCGATAAACTAAAGTGTTCATGACGCCATCCTGGCACGCAAGCACAAAACCTTCCGTCTCGGACTTGAGACCTGCAGACCTGAGAAAAGTAAAGGTTAGTTCCCGTGACAAACCGGTGGTCTCAATATGCTTGTAGAACACGGAGTGCATGTTTTTCTCCATGTGTTCTTTAACAAGCATATCGTGCTCTGCTTTTCGTATGCGGGAACACATCCTTTCTATGTCTCCGCATCCGAGGACTACACCAGAGTTGGTTGCCTCAGGACTCAGATCATGCAGTTCTAATTTCTCTGCTGCTCTTCGAGCTGCTTGAAACAGAAATGCCCCTTTTCCCGTGAGTTCGTGAAGAGTAACGAACTTCAATAAGGGATCCTGACTTCTCAGCACTTGGTTTGCTGTACCCAGGACGACTCGATCGTGCAAACACTCCAAGCTTAATAATCCCCGACCTCCGAGATGACGAGGGAGGTATATGCGTTGCACAGAGGAGTTCGGATGAAGACTGCGGTTCATATTCATAATTTTTCTGGTCTTCCTGTCAAGAATCTTGAGATCATCGACTTTCCATTTCATAACACCAAATGTATATGAAAGGACTGGAACAGCAAGTATATTTGTAGCTTCTACCTTGTTCTTGCCTGACAGACAGGATCTCCATATCTGTCGAAGGCGTGCTAAATACCTGCTGCGAAGGGTCTGACGAACATGGAGTACATCTTGGACGCCCCTCTCACGGACACCCAGAAATGTATAAGACCCTTCGGCATCAAGATGTTTTACGATGCTTCCGTCGACCAGGTGAACATCATTGCCGTCGCTCATACCTTTTCCTCTGCGCACATGAAAAACGGCGCATTTATCCAACCCGAATTTCATTCCTATAGCGGCAGAGTACTGAGCAACAAGCTCTAGTGCTGCTGTCAGGTTTTTCTCCTTTGAGGCGTAGAGTTTGAGATCATCCATATAAAACAGATGCGTGATCTTATGCTCTCGCCTTGTCGGAAGACCTGCCATGTATCCGCTGCCGCTTCTGAGCTCGATCGATAAGGGGAGTAGTGAGATGCAGAATAGAAGCGGGCTGAGGGAGTCTCCCTGGAAAACCCCGCGTCTGAAATGCACCCAGTTTGTGAAGGCAGTTCCGTCCACAGTCGGAACAGCGAACTTTGTCTTCCACAGGGGCATAAGCTGTTCTATACATCTCACAACTTCCGGATGGACCCGTAAAATCCGCAAAAGTGTCACAATAAGTGAATGCGGTGTGGTATCAAATGCTTTTTGATAGTCCACCCAGGCCATCGACAGGTTGCGCTTGTAGGTGACAGCGTCATGACAGACTGACCTGTCTATAAGGAGATTTTCCTTGCAACCTGCTAGACCCCTTTTCGATCCCCTCTGTTCATAGATGTCATTCCAAACAGGGGCAATGGAGCTCAGCACCCGCTCATTCAACACGCTCGTAAAGATCTTATATATCGTGTTGAGACAGGTGATAGGACGATAGTTTTTCGGGTTGTTCAAATCGCCGTTCTTGGGGATAAACACAGTGCGTCCCTCTGCAAGCCATTCAGGAATGGGTTCTTCCCCACGAACAAAACGTGTGAAAATCCGTGCTAAGTGGCGATGCACGGACGGGAAGGATTTCCACCAGAAGGCGATGATGCCATCCATTCCTGGTGCTGCGAAATTACGAGTACGGCTTATGACACGAGTCACTTCGTCGACTGTAATAGAGGAAAACGCTTGAGGATCTGCAAGGCGTTCATTGCAGTACTCCTCAAAGTGCTCAAAGGCTGGAGTGTCTTGCACAATCAAGTCTTTTTCATAAATCTCTCTCCAAAAAGTTTCTGTAACATCAACACCTAAAGACGTGTCGGAAGATTTAGCCCTGGATTGAAACAAACGAGTGGGAGATGAAAGAAAGGTAGAGTTTTCTTCGACTGTCCTCACCCGAGTGATCAATTTCTTCCGTGCTAAAGTAAGTGCGCGCAACTTGTCTACAGATTTCTGTTTTAAAAGTGCCAAGATAGACACATTCAGTGTGTGATGTTTGCGCCGCAATTGGCTAAGTATGCGTCGGGTTTTGTAACCGAAAGGTCCGCCCTTACGCAATGCATCAGTAGCACACTGAATTTTAGACACTTCTTGGCGGCATCACGTCATTTTAGTTTCTAATTGCTGTATACGCCTCTTGTCCTTAATGGATTTATTTACGGCGGGGCTCTTGGGTGTCAGTACTAAGGCCGCGGCGTATACAGCGCAGTTGATGTCCCAGAGACTGCTCGAGAGAGAGATTTGCTCGTCAGTAAGTTCATTAAGTAGAGCGAGGTGTTCGGCTTTGACTTTGAACTTACTGTGTCTTATTGGGGTACGTTCAGGGCGAGACGAGATAGTTTCGAAGAAATCGTTTCGGAGATTTCGTTCCGAAAACATTTTCTCAATCCTGGTTTCGGCTGGAATATGTCCAGGTGACACTGTTTCAGTCACAGCCGCAGTTGTTGAACCAGGTGCCGGAGTCACGAGTGGTAATCTCGACTGCCGTCTTCGTGATCGTCTCGCTCTTCGTCGAAGATAAGCTATATGGTCACGCAGGTTTTGTTGTGTCATGAAGTCCAATTCGGCATGGGACTCACACCATTGCGAGTGAACTCGGTTCATATAGCCTCTTCGGTGGGGTGACGCTGCTTCATATATCTGAAGCAGATCCTCCTGCTGCTCAGGCGTCCACCTGTGCCTACGCCGAGTGGTGGGAGGGATGTTGCTTCGCCCAACTCTTTGAGGGTCCCCATCCGAGAGGGACCCGTTGTGGGAAGCGATATGGTTTCCTGTTGTGTCTAGAACCATTTGTACATTTCATGGAGAGGTTGGCACCATGAAACGGTGGCAGGATTTATCGACCAGATGGTAGGATCGACGTTACCCCCGATTGGTTCCTGCCGTGATAACTTCGTGCTAGCGATCCGGAGGGAAAGGGCGCTAAGCCTTTTCGGTCAAAAGACCACCGTACCCTTTATTATTATTATTATTCAGGGTACGTGGGAACATCAGGCCCAAAAGCTCGATATGGTCAGATGTTGCGACTATTGCGAACTTCCCTTGCGTGATTGAGGGTACGCGGGATCATCAGGCCCGAAAGCTCAGCAAATAGCCAGGTGTTATGGCCATTAGGAACTTCCCTTGTTATTGGTATTATTATTATTATTATTATTATTATTATTATTATTATTATTATTATTATTATTATTATTATTATTATTATTATTATTATTATTATTATTATTATTTTGGGGTTTGTCAGGTCTTGACAAGCGTCCACTAATCTCAAACTTCAGCAACCTTTTGAGCCGCGTCATACTAGAGACTAGTGGAGCTAAATACACACGACTGCATCCCAAACCCTGGCGATATGCAGCCGCGGAAATTACGCCAGATCCAGTGCCCGCACAATGCGGAGCGACCCGAGCAGCACTGCTTTCTGCATCCTGCAGATCAAAGAGTTGGCAGAAGATCTACAGGCGGGAATGGACTCGATTTCCCTTCGATAGGAGGCTTTC